>CM076577.1:177935833-178363817 GCA_034641835.2 Pinus albicaulis
GACACTTGGTGGTATGCAGTGACCCATGATACGACGCAACAGGAACTTGGAGCGTTACCTCCAAGGGGACTTATGGACAGGGGAATTATGTGTTCCCTTGGATACAACTCACCTAGGATTGACGAGGATAGTGTTGAGCATTTGGAGGCACAAATTTTAGTAGAGACACAACTATGAGGGTGTTATCAGCATGTTTGAGGAAGAGGGAGGCCCGATCACTCATGTTTGAGTGGTGTAGATGATGTGGCAGACGTAGAGTAGAGGGAAATTCCTTCTGTATGCCATGACGAGGACTCTTCTTCAGATGAGTCCATGGGGTAAAATGAGGATGCTTCTAGGGAGCATGAGCCATCTTGTGCAATTGATGACAGTAGGTCGGATTTGTCTTCCAGACTGCAAGTTGAGTAGTTGGAGGACTCGATGAGAGATATTCAAGATGATGAGTCAGTTGTGGTGATTCAGCCTGAGCAGCATATGGTGTAGAATGGTGCAGATAAGGAGGATGTCATGCACATCATGCATGATAGTCTTTTGGGGGAGAGCCAGATGGAGGCTCACAGTGAGCCAGTGCTAGATATGTTACACGTTATTTTGTCACCATGACATTTGAATGTCTATATAGGTTCATCACTACCTATATTATGCTCCCTTAGAAGTCAAAAACCATAATGTTCCTAAACCAAGTTTTGGAACTGGAGAAAATCTCATTAAAACCCTAAAAAGTCTAACTCCGCACTTTTCCTAGCCCTTGCCTGCGGATCTGCAGATATTTGCTCTATATCCTACAGCACATCCCGCACGTTTTGCTTATAAAACATGAAGACCCGCGTAAAAAAACAAATAAAGGAAAAAGTAAGTTCTAGAAGTCCAGCTGGACGAATATTCTCCCAATTGGAAGCTTCTAGAAGCGCGTTCAATTCGAGCTTTATACTATACTCATGAGATCTATCCCTTCACTCATGGAGCTTATCCCTTGGTCTATGGAGCTCAAATCCCTTCATGAGAGGAATCCATCGCCCTCTTCATGGAACTAAAACTACCTCCATTTCCCTATAAATTGAGCTCATGTTTCAGTCTCAAGGGTAGACATACATATTAATTGCTGAAGAATTTATTAAGAGAGCATACTCTCTATACTAGCCATTTTTTATATGAGAATGATCACAAACTCATGTCCATAACTTTATGCTAGTTTAGAGAGAAGAAGACTTTTCAATCTGAGAGAGGACAATTGTTCAGGACCCCGGAAGAACCTATATAACATCAAGGCGAAAGGTTGTAATGTTACTTTTTATTATACAAGTTAATAAAAATGGATTCCATTTTCTCGTTGAATTGTTCATGTATCTATTTGCGTATTTCAATTCTTGGATTCCTTGATCACTGAGATAGGTTAGTGCTTTCTCAAGTATTATATCTTGCAGGTGCTTTTATCCTTTTATCTGTCTTTGATCGCAGGTTTCACATGCTGAAGTGACCTCTTTGGAGCAACTGGATAGAAGATTTTGACAAGCATTGGACTTCAGGTAGGGCATGTCCTCATAATTTTTTATTAATAATTCTGAATCACAAATGATCTAGAGAAAATGGTTTGCATTTGGTTGTTTGCTTCTAGATATCCTTAGGATACTAGGGAGATCGTTCTTGTTTACAAGAAGGATTTATCCGCATAAAAAAATGGCGACTCTGCTGGGGATTAGAACTTAGTTTCTCTTTTTTATTTTTTAGTTTGATTTTTCGATTTTTATTAGTCTAAAACTGGGTTGGGTAGATAGCTTATCAGAATCCCTAAAAATTAAATCTGATTTTTTTTTTCTATGTTTTTCCTAGCCTCTGCAGTTTTTCTTTAAAGACGGTGTGGTAGCCTCCACAATTTTTGGTTCAGAATAGTGTGGTACCGCGTTGTTCCCCATTGAAACCCGCAGAGTTGTGGAAATTTTTTGAAAAATTAAGAATTCTCTTTTGAGGAGAAATATTACCAGATTCTCTGTGTTTGCCCCAACTTTTCTTGACTGTCAAAGCCTTATGTGTGAATTTTTTTTAGAAATTATTGTGTCTGAGTGGGTTTTCATCTTATTTTCATTTTACAAGTAAGTGTTTTCCCTACTTTTGTAATATCCCAAAATGGGAACAACTACACTATTGGGAATAATTTGAGTTATTACCAATGTGGAGCTTTAGCAAATCATGAGCATGATAATTTAGATCAGCTCATTAGATGTAAAATAACATCATACCAGTAGATGAAATAATCTCAGCAACAATATGATCTATATTCTCCTTCCCAGGTAGGGAAATGCAGCAATATAGATCATAAAACAGCTGTCTTCAGAAAATAACGTTATACAAGTGATAAATGGAACTTTGATCCCTTATAATACATGTTATACAACTCACATATAGAATTTGAGGTGAAACAAATCACTCTAGCTCATATAAATAGATATCCCCAAGTCAATACAGGTCAAATAAGCCCAAACCCCATAGTCTAGCTTATGCAGAAAATATTGAAGCAAGGACTGCGTTATTATAATGAGGGTTTATGTGGAAAATAATGAGATAATAATTATATTAATCTTATATTAATCAAACAATAGAGAAACGGAGGTTTAACCTCTCTTACACAAGGAAAAAGACACTCAACAAGGGTCTCCAGCAAAATGCAAGAATAACAAGCAGCACTGCAGAAAATAACGCAGTTACTACATATTTGTATTATGAATGGATTAATGTGACATGATATAGCTGAAAAATATAGGAAAATGGCCCTAGGCCTTCTTATTAGAACTCCCGGAGGGAATTAGCACCTCCTCCTCAAAGACTAGCATAAAATCAAAGGGTGCAACCCTGCTGCTACTGCCCCTGCATAAAAGACGCAGTTTTCTAAAGGGAAATACACTGTGGTTGAATATAGATGAATGGCCTTAAGCCAAATGCTGAAATGAAGCTCAAGTCCTTGCTTCTTGATCCCTTAAGCAAGCTGATCCAAAGAGAGGATGGAATTCCTGCACGAGAATTCTTTGCACTAAGCAGTGAAAAAACTCTGGCTAAATAGTTGAAGCATGCAAGTAGTCACAGGACCAAAATAGTTGAATACATGAATGTATTCCTTTGATGCTATGCCTCCCTTTTTATCTTTGGTGAGCCTCCTCACTCTGGACCCCACACAATGTTGAGGTAACTTCCTAGTGAAGCTTCCTCTTTCAAAACTGCGCTGCCCTAGCTAGCTTCCCTCCTCTTGGTAGCAGCGTTGTTGACTTGTTAAACTGGAACTAATCCACCTGCAATGCCTATTTTCACACCAAGGTATCTTAAATCCAGTTCTCATATGTGTGTCTAGGCTGATCCTTGTTCACATTGAGCTAGTTTGCTTGAGCGATTTCTTCCTCCTCAAGAATGGATGTTGACTTATTCAAACTTGACTATGTCCTCCTCTAATTTTGCCCTTGTTCACACTTGGAAGTGTAAAAAAAACTCCTAATGGGATCTCCTTCCTTACTAAGGTGGAATTTATTCTTATTTTTATTTTTCATGGGCCTCCTTTCCCATTTATTCCTCTCCTAGGTGAAAGCATCAAAATCTAATATTCCAATTTGCTTGTTTGCAAATTTTGGAATATTACAGTCCTCCCCTCCCAAATGTTGCTTGTCCTCAAGCAACTGCAAGGATAGGACTGAATAGCATCATCTTCTCCCCTATAGCAACCTCATAAGCTGAAATCTGTGAAGGATCAAGGTGCTGCATCATCAATATATCTCCAAGTTGCCTCTCTCAAGTGTGTAAGCCATCTATTGGGGAACATCCCAAATAGCTAACATTATGTGACAGTGGAACACCCATGGAAGCAACAATGGGTTGTTTTAAGATCTTCTTGAAGCATGAGGGGTGATATATATTGGGATTCATCATCCCCATTTGAATCTCTCCTCCCCAAGCTATCAACCAAAAAAAATGAGTCACCCTCCAGGTTGACAACTCATGAAGGATCTCTTCCACCTTGAGCTCATGCAGAATAAGTGGGCTGAAAATCTGAACATGGTAGACAAGAGAGCCTACCCCATGCTGTCTTCCCCTCCACTTAATATATGTGTAGAGAATTTTTTGATCTTGGGCTGCCATCATGTTGCCCTCAAATGGCAAGAAGGAAGCTAGACCTCCAAAGGTCCCTCTCCCAGCGCTGTGCATCAAGCTGGCACAAACCATCTCATACATGATGGACAAGAAATTACCACCATATGGCATCCCATCCATCTCATGGCCCTCCTCATTAAGAAACAAAGATGTTGTTGTAGAGTCCATGTCTCTTACCATCCTCCCCTTAGAGCATGCAATGCAGAAAGTGTGGGGATGCTCCTCCCCCAAGAACACATCCACTCCATGTGTTCCTCCTCCAATCATGCTCCTCATATAGGAAAGAATAATATCAGCAAGTAGGATCATAATCAACATCATAATGAGAGAAACACTGAAGGTTTTATGTGGTGCTAGAAGGTACCAACAATCTCCCAAGTGGTTACAGCGTAGTCTTCCCCACTACAGCTCCAGAAAATGGTATGGCAAGTTGTCTCTTGACAAATGGCTTGTTGTATAAGTCATCACACCCACTAGGAAATAGTAGATGGCTCAGTATGTCAATTGAGCACATAAGAAGTAACCACATACTTGCCCCAGATCATACAGTAGATGGCTGTCTCCATCATGATAGCTGGCGAAAGATAGATCATGGAGCCTAAAGAAAAACTTGCCCCTTTGTAGAGAAATGCACTGCAATGAAAAGGTAAGAGCATGCATATATTGTATCGAACAATCAATAAATGCATAAACATAATTCTTACCATGTAAGGAAAGTAAGAAGGTGATAGGACCCATAAATGAGATCTCCATAGTGATAGGACATACACCTATGAAGAGGAATAAACCATATGCTGCCTAAAGATTTCCCTCCTCATGCTTGCGAATCCAAGCCAAGCAAGACATACTACAACAACAGAGGATTCCATCCACTAGTCTAACAGTCTCACCTCCTCCATGTCCACCAAGTGCATCAGATGTGATGTGATCCTGGGAACACTCCATCAACAAACTCCTGCTCCAAAGTGACAACGTTGTTGGCCTATGCAGATAGGCTCCTGCCAACCCATAAATCCATTCTCTGACATGCCCAATGTCAAAGGCTCCTCCCATACTGTTGCCATCCCCTCCTATTGCAACATCATGCAAAATGTGAGAGCAACTCTGTCCTTGCTCTCTCTCAATCCTCCAAAGCAACAAATGTCTGTGCTACTCTGACATACCTCCATCATCTAAATCATGTGGGGGAAACATAATGATTATATCATCATAATGCATCCACACTCCTTGCTGCCCCATGATGCAAGTACTCTTCCAAGTATTCTCCTCCCTCATACCCTTGGAAGAACGATATGCCTCATGATGGCCAAACTCTCTCAAGAGTAGCCAACGTAGTTTTTCCTCTTGCTGCCTAGTATCATATATTTGCAAGTAGCTCTCTGGCGTATTTCTCTCTATCCACATCCACTTATCCACTAATGGATGCCTCCTACCATTCTCCATCTTGGTACTCCTCCAAAGAATATTACCATCCTCCCATATCAAATTTTTCTCCTTTCATTCCATGGGATGCTGAAATGCAACTCCTTGGAGACCTCCTAGAGAATATCTCTCATCGATGATAATCTTAAATCCATAGGGATCCAAGGGAGCTAAAGGAAAATCCTCCTTGATGCTACCTCTTGACAGCACTGTAACCCTCCTCTAGGGTGTTTTGGCTATCTCATGTCTCAATTCTGGGATGAACATTTGATTCTGCATGAATTTATTTGGAGCAAATTTCACTCCATTCTCCAAGCTCATGACTTCCTACAAAAGATCACACTCCAACCTCAAGGGTTGTGTGCAACTCAACAGGGGTCCAGGAGAATGATGGTTCATCTGCTTCTTGAACCATTCAAGCTTGCACAACGCAGTGCAATCTTGCTGCTCTATCTCAGCAATAATGTTTGATCATGGGCCATATGAAGACATATTTCCACCATCTTTAGAAATATTTGCTGCAATAAGTAAAAGTGGAAATCTTCCCATACCTTGGTGAGATGCAAGAACCTCTTGTAGTGCTACAAGGGCTCCTTCCTCCCATGTCATGGCTGCTCTAACTACTGGTGTAGAAGGTTGCTCTCTCCAGGCTATGACAGTGCTGGTACTTGCCTCCTCCCATGGTGGTGTGGGTCTACTCTCCTATGATATTTCTCCATCAAAGGTTCTGAACATCTCTTGAGTGAACTCAGAAAAATAAGTCACTCTTGTGTGGCTTAAGTGATTGCACCACCAAGCATTGGCTTCACCCTCTAGGTGCAGCGCTGCAACTTCTGATGCCTCCCTCTCTACCACTGGATGAAGTAGGAAGAATGCCTCAAGCTTCCTTGCCCAAGCTCTTAATGTAGTTGACTCATAAAATTTAGACAATAGGAACCTATCGCCTTTGATCTCTCCTTTGTTGCAGGGTCTCCTTTCTTCTCTCAGTTGAATAAACTGAGGAAAATCTAGGGTTTCTTTGAAAGCCCTAGGTTGGCACTTTTATTATACCAAATACCCACTCAGGATTTCATGCTATAAGTGGTCTCCTTGCTCTGTAATTCCTCTACAGGAAATGCATACATCTCCTTCTGCCTCTTGAAACCTTCTAGAGGTATTACTGCAGCTCTCTCCTCCTTGAAACCCTCTTGGAGTTTCAATGAATTTCTCTTCTTCTTTCTTCTTAGCTCTGAAAATGGATGAGAGTAAGATCATACTCTCCATAATATTGTTCTCCTATTATTCTTATCTTCTTATTGGATCTGAAATCCACAGCCTGAGCCAAGATGGCAACTCTAATACCACTGTAATATCCCAAAATGGGGATAGCTACACTATTGGGAATAATTTGAGTTATTACCAATGTGGAGCTTCATAAAATTATGAGCATGATAATTTATATCAGATCATTATATGTAAAATAACATCATACCAGCAGATGAAAGAACCTCAGCAACAAGATGATCTATATTCTCCTTCCCGAGTAGGTTAATGCAGCAATATAGAGCATAAAATAGTTGTCTTCGGAAAATAACGTTATAAAAGTGAGAAATGGGACTTGGATCCCTTAGAATACATTTTATACAACTCACACACAGAATTGGAGGTGAAAAAAATCACTCTATCTCATATAAACAGATCTCCCCAAGTCAATACAGCTAAAATAAGCCCAAACCCCATAGTCTACCTTATGCAGAAAATACTAAAGCAAGGAATGCGTTATTATAATGAGGTTTTATGTGGAAAATAATGAAATAATACTGATATTAAGCTTATATTAATCAAAAAATAGAGAAATGGAGGTTTAACCTCTCTTACACAAGGAAAAAGACACCCGGCAAGGGTCTCCTGCAAAATGCAAGAATAACAAGCAGCACTGCAGAAAATAACACAGTTACTACATATTTGTATTATAAATGGCTTAATATGACATGAGATAGCTGAAAAATATAGGAAAATTTCCCTAGGCCTTCTTATTAGAACTCCCGGAGGGAATTAGCACCTCCTTCTCAAAGACTAGCATAAAATCAAAGGGTGCAACCACGGTGCTGCTGCCCCTGCATAAAAGACATAGTTTTCTGAAGGGAAATATGTTGTGGCTGAATATATATGAATGGCCCCAAGAAAAATGCTTAAATGAAGCTCAAATACTTCCCTCTTGATCCCTTAAGCAAGCTGATCCAAAGAGAGGATGGAATTCCCACACGGGAATTCTTTGCACTAAGCAGTGCAACAACTCTGGCTAAACAGCTGAAGCATGCAAGTAGTCACAAGACCAAAATAGCTGAATACATGAATGCCTTCCTTTGATTCTATGCCTCCCTTTTTATATTTGGTGAGCGTCCTCACTCTGGACCCCACACAATGTTGAGGTGACTTCCTAGTGAAGCTTCCTCTTTCAAAATTGCGCTGCCCTAGCTAGCTTCCCTCCTCTTTGTAGTAGCACTGTTGACTTGGTAAAATGGAACTAATCCACCTAAAATGCCTCTTTTCACACCAATTTATCTTCAATCCAGTTCTCATATGTGTGTCTAGGCTAATCCTTGTTCACATTGAGCTAGTTTTCTTGAGTGATTTCTTCCTCCTCAAGAATGGATGTTGACTTAGTCAAACTTGACTATGTCCTCCTCTAATTTTTCCCTTATTCACACTTGGAAGTGTAAAACCAGCTCCTAATGTGATATCCTTCCTTAATAAGGTGGGATTTATTCTTATTTTTATTTTTCATGGGCCTCCTTTCCCATTTATTCCTCTCCTAGGTGAAAGCATCAAAATCTAATATTCCAATTTGCTTGTTTGCAAATTTTGGAATATTACAACTTTCTTGTTGCTCTCTATTAGAAACCATCATATACCTTAGCTTACTAGTATGTTTTTATTTTCTTGCTAAGCCATTGAACTTGTTGCAACCCTTGCTTTTATGAAAATTGAGTTTCATTTTAATTTGCAAATTTAGAGGAGTCTTAAGCTTGCTAAGTCCTGAATTTCACTTTAAACCATTGTTGAATGTTTTGATTTTTGCTAAGATAAGTAGAAATTATTCTTGGTTCAATCACAAACTAAGAAAAACATCCTCAAAAATTTCTAGATAGAGTTCAAACATCAGTGTTTTATTTTGGATTTGAATTTTATGTTTTTAGGAGTTTTCGATAAGGTTTTATTTTTTGAAAGAGTTTTTTTAATGATTTGTCGTGTTTTGATCTGATTGATACAGGATTTCATTTTGAACGAGTATTTGATCATCGTATGAAATTGAGTTCTCAAATAAATCGTCTTATTTTCAAATATTTTTTTTATAAGAAAAATAATTGGTGCTTTGAAAGTTATATAAATCTCTAAAATCCTTCCTTTAAATAGGTTTCATTGAAAAGAAAAGAGTTGCACTTTCATATTGATGCATTTAGCATATTTTTGAGTTGGGTCATAAAACATCATTGAATTTTCACTTCCATACCTTCTGTCTTACGAAACAGCCAAATTAAAAACAACGCTTTAATTAAAATCAACCTAGATATTTTTACATTTTTTAGAGCTCTTTTCCACCAACATAGATTAGGCTAGTGTCTTGGAATAGGTTGTAATTAACATTCCAAGATAGTTAAAACAAACAAGTAGCAATCTTACGGTAGGAAAAATCCAATTGTAGCATGTATGCTCTGGGAAGCTCTTCTTAAAAGAGTCAAGCAGGAGATCATGTCCAAATCAGTGAGGTAATCCTACCTATCTCATTGAGAAAGATATTAGATGTGCACATATTCAAAATGGTAAACCTCAGATAGATCATTATCGAGGAGCCTGGGGTCACTTGTCGGTAAACCTTGGATTATGTCAAGGAGCCTTCAAGGGCATTGAGCTAGTTACTCTTCCCTTGTGTGTATATCAGATCGTAGACTGGTCCCCCATGTATATTTGTTCCCATTGGTGACGTTAATGGCTATAAACTTTAGGATTCTTTCCCAAGGTGATGGTGGAGGGAAGGTGCCACTATACATGGAGCAGACGTCGACTAGACTCACTTGGACTTTTCGGAGGGTTTTCTTCACTTCGAGATGGTGTAAGTGGAGAAATTTTCACTGGACTATTTTATTAAGAAGGTTGTCGGCGTAACCGTTCCAACCACCATTTCTGCATTAAAATTCTATGACGTTGGATTTCATCACCAACTAGTGTTTTTAGTGCGGGAATCTATTCTTTGTGTGTGGATTTCTCTCTTAGATTTTTTAGGCGTGTGATTCATTTGATTGTTTCCTTAGAGACTTTAGGACATTTTGTTGAAATTTTCTTTGATTTAGTGTGTTAAAACTTTTAATTATGGCCAAATTACCTATAAAATCACATAGAATGCAGGGGAAACCCTGAGTACACACCAACCTAGTTAGAAAAACTTAAATCTAAGAAAGGAAAAACATCAGGGACTGGATCAAATAAACACGAAGAAACATTAATAATTGTTCATCCTGAATATGAAGTAGATCAACCTAAAATAGCAGAGATTACTCCAAGAAGAGTTTCAAATTCTGAAATAGTTGAACTTTTTTCTATTACTAGTGAATTATCAACTACTGATCCTGAAATTTCTGAAACAGAAACTGAAACTGCTATATTTGACACTGCTTCCAAGTTCATTACCCCAACCCCTCATCATCCTAAATCACCCAGAGTGAAGTATCGTATCACTGAAAATATTTCTCCTGGTCTCATTAGTATTGAAGAAGTTACTGACACTGAAGAAGAAGTTGTTCTTCCTTCAAATCAAGACTCTTTATATCTTAGGCCAAGTGAATCTATTTACTATAGCGCTTTCAAACAAGATCCTTGGTATTCTTAGTTGATAGATTTTGTACACAATACTGGTCTAAACTATTTTCCACCCCGAATTCATTTTTTCGCCATACCAAGAGGTTACATACCTCCATTAAACATGTTTGGTGAGTCATCCATGCTTTTTGCATCACCAGAATCATATTTTTATGGTGGTCCGTCTGTTCCAGTAGGATACTAGTCGCTTTCTGGTACTTTCTCAGGAGTAGCTCCTTCTCCTAACAAAAATATACCATCATCTGGTCCAAATGAATCACATACCGAAAATTTGTGTGTGGAACACATTTACATGATGTCTGGAAACATTCCTAACCCTGACCATCAAGGTAGTAATTTACCTCCTGGGGGGCAACCTCAAGGACAGTACATACCTCAAGTACCATATCGACCTCAAGGATAGTATATACCTCAAGGTCAATACATACCTCAAGGTCAATATCAACCTCAAGGACAATACCCAACTCAGGGTCCGCAGCCTCTTCAAGGAAAGTACCCTACACCAGGGCAACCGTCTTTCCAGGGACATTGGCCTCCTTTAGGGCCACAATTCTACCCAGAACAATAATTTTTTCAAGGAGGTGGGAATTATCCAGCTAATTATCAACCTGGTTATGGTACTTCTTATCCAACACAACCTTAAATGGGACCTTCATATCCCAGATTAAATACGGTGTGGGACCCATCTCAAGTTCAACAAAATTTGAAACCTAATGTGCAAGTACCCTATTATCAACCTGGTCAGCCAATTCTACAGTCAAATCCAGCAACCTTTCGAACCTATTCAACCTACGATTCAAGTACCTGCATCTGGTACATTTCAACAACCTGGTGTTAGTACACTTAGAACTCCACCTCAAACTACTGCACCAAGTTCTGTTCAAGCTACCACACCTATTCCTAGATTTTCTGCAACCCCTATTTCTAGAGCCCCTCAAGTATCATAGAAAATTCCTGTAGTGTCTGCACCACAACCTGGACCTACAATCCAGACTATTTTTTAGCTGCCTATGGGACCACCTGGTACAATTACAATTGTAACAATCCAACCTCAGTTTGTTTATCAACCATATCAAGGGTAGTATCTATATGGGCCTGCAGCACGAAATCCAAAATACTAGCATCAACCGTACCCTGGATACACTTATCAGATAACGGCTCAACCTCAATATGGTCCGGCTAATCCTCGTTATCTGGGAGGTATTCGAATCCCAAACACACAGGCTATTCCAGAATATCCTAGATATCCTCCTCCTGGTATTGGTATAGTTCCGCAAGGTTATCAATTTTCTCACGACCCTAACCATCGATTACCATTCATAGCAACTTTGGATTTACCTAATTTGTCGCACCTAATGAATGATCCCATCTATTATCTTCCATATTGGCCGCCAATGCCAAAGACGTTGCCCAGTGATATCCCTAAATTTGAAGGGAAATTAGGAGAGGACCCATTGAACCATGTCATGACTTACCACCTTTGGTGTGCATCCAACTCTTTGATTGATGATTCTATTCGATTACGACTATTTCAGAGAACACTAATAGGCTTAGCTGCAAAATGGTGCATTGAAATACCACGTGGCTTATTCAACAATTTCAATTCCTTAGCAACTGCTTTCTTAACACATTTTTAGTTGCTAGTCATATACGACAATGTCACAGAATTATTAACTTCATTAAAGCAATCTATGTCTACATGCATATATGATCACATACATGAATGGAGACGTAGAAGAGGTTTGGTGAAATTTTTTATTCCAGATCAAATTCTGGTAGAATGGTTCATCAAATCGTTACTTCCAAATATCACTGAAGATGTGGCTAAGGGAGGAGTTGTTACTAAGGAACATGTTATTGCTCAAGCTCAGTACTTAGACCTCGCATATACACAGTCTAATACTTTGTATGAAAAAATTCCTAATTTACCATGTCCTAGTCAAATAACTGCAACTCTTCAGGGTCTCATGCTATAGATGGTGTAATTTGTTTAGTTAATGCAAATAAAAGTAAGGAGAAGTCCTCAAAAACTACTTTTCCTATAATAACTTTACCTGATTCACCGAAAGGAGATTCTTCTCTTGAAACTTCTACCAACATTCATGTTGTAGATTCATCTACAAATAAATCAAAAACTGGTAATAAGAATAAAGGTGAGAATAAAATAAAACAGACTTCATATCCCAAAGAGAAAACCGAAAAAACTAAACCATCTAACGATAAACGAAAACCTCGTTATCCTTGTCTTATCTGTCACGAGGATCACTTTACTAAAGAGTGCCCGCATCAATCTAAGGTCTCTAAATTTGTCAAAGGTTTTCCCACACCTTTTGTCTTGAAGGATCCTTTTCCTACTCAAGACATCAAAATGATAAGATCTTCTTCACACTCATTCGCATATATTTTAATTATTTTTGAGGTTATGGTTGCCATGATCGAAATATTATGGAAGTAAAAATCCTATTACTAGTAAAGAAGTAGAAAATTATAATTCAACACCAACTACATATCCTTCAGTTTCTGATCCACTTCATATCGAGAAACCTAATCCTGATCTAGTAATTAAACTACCTGCTAAAGGTGTACTTCGGAAGTCATCTTTCAATCCACATGCAAGAGCTTCTCAGAACTACAACATTGTTGAGGACTTGGAAATTTCCCCTTCAGCAATGTCGGCCTTAGAAGTGCTACAATCATGTCTAGCACAAAGGAAATTAATTTTATTAGCTATTGGAGATATAGATCCTCCGGATTCTAACCTTATGGTCTTCGATTTAGAAAATTTTACACCGAGACACCCCCATCAGATGGCTTTTCAGATTCCGATAATAGTAAAAAATAGATGAATTTTTCATACTGTAATTGATGAGGGGGCATCCACGTGCATTATGTCGTTAAACTATTGGAAATTTATTTCTTCTCCAATGATCAACCAATCTTCGAAAGTCCTTAAAGATTTTTATGGAAGATGATTCCATCCGTATGGAATTTTACAGAATCTACATATAGAGGTCGAAGGTAAAACTGTTAATCTAGATATGGAAGTAGTTGATGCCCCTCTGGATTACAACCTTCTTCTGGGTCGAAGTTGGTCTTATGCTATGATTGTTGTCGTGCCTTCCGTCTTTCGGTTAATCATGTTTCCTCATAAAGGAAAGATTGTGAAAATCGATCAACTGTCATATTATTCATCTGACCCGGCCTCTACAGATAGTATTCAACATGTTGGAAAATTGACTATTCCTTATGAAGATGTTGGAGTAGGTTTAGTAAAAGATTCTGTTTTAATGGGATATTTTTCTATGCCTCCACCCAATGTACCGCGTATCATTGCTAATATCAATATAATTTCATTAATTGCTATTCCATCTGATGATCCTTGGATAGTACTGTAATATTCCTAAATTAGCCTACAACTAATGGGAGTATTAAAATTTTGTTTTTTCACTTAGATAAGTGAATAAGTGGGTAGGGAGACCCATAAAACTCTTTATTGTTAATAAAACCACTTCTCATGTGAAAGTGGATCATATTTTCAAATGAATAAAGCACCCTAAGGTGTGGACAGGGGCTAAAACATGTTGACTGGGTCAACCTTGACCAAATCTATAGCACTATCATGGAGAGTGTCCATCAATGAGGCACAACGCAGTTTTAGATGGAGATGCCTTGTGTGAAAGAAGTGATTTTATTGGAAGTGGTTTAGGGTTTGCAAGCTCTTTCCTTATAAAAGGAAGGGGATGGAAGAATTATATGGTTGTTGATGTATATGATATTTTTCTGAATATATGGTCTATTTAGGCATATATCTTTCTATTGTTGTTTAGCTAAGATTGAATGTTGTGTAGCATTGGGTGTTCCTGGTCGGGAATCCCACCTCTTCCCATTGAGTAGCTCTTGAGAGACTTTGTATTGCATTGTCCACTATCTAGCTTAGGGTCAAGCTTCTTCTTTCAACTACAGCGCAGATCTTGTTGAGGGTTTGGTTGTTTTTGCAAGCTGTAGCAACTGGAGATTAGATATTTCAGATCTAGTCCATTTTAGTGCTTCTTTTCAGTGGAGGAGGTTTCTACTTCAATGGGAGGATAGTATTGAAGATATTGAGCATTATTTTTAGATATTGGCATGAGGCTAACCTCATTTTTATCCCTACAGCACAGTATAGATCCAGATCTATGTTATTTCTGTAGGTGCAGTTTTAAGGTGGTTCAACACACCATTTGAGAGCTAATTTTCTAAGCGTTGGGGATCTTCCCTTCACTTTGGAGATCTATTAGAGGATATAATTCTATTATTTATATCATATCAGATCCACTTTCCATATCTGAATATTTATGTAGATCTGCAGTCTTAGATCTCAGATCTTCAAGTCATAAATGGTGTTTTGCTAAAAACCCCAAGGGGGTTCATTAGAGGATCTTGTATAGTGTATGGATCTGGTATAGATATAAATTTTTGTCCACTTACTTGCTCTAGATCTGATGTGTAATATACAGTTGTCGCAGAGAAAAAAAATAACGTTGTAAGTATTTTTCACTCTTAATATATGGTTGCAACACCTCAATTTTAGGATTTTCTTTCATTGGAGACTTGTATTTTCTTGTCATGCATCTTATGGGCCACTTTTAACATGTATTTTTCTGCTATAATGACAAATGAAAGGTCTCCATACTGGCCTCCTGCTTTATAAAAGATGATCTACGTTATTTTCTTATCTTTCTGCATTGTATTGTTGCATTCCCCATTTGGGAATATTACAGTGGTATCATATCTCTAATCTTGGCTCAACCTGTGTACTTCAACCATTATGGAGTCTTATCATGGGAAGGAGGGGATCTGCAAAAAGGATAAAGGAAAGCCCTTATTTTCTGGAGGGAAGGATTTCTCAAAATTTCTTCTTCAAACTCTGCATGGTATTAGCAAAGACATCAAAGAAATGAGGAGGGAAAAACATGGAGATCCCTCAACAAGATTTGTACATGAGGAAAGCTCTAGTTCCTCATATTATGGGTGTGAGAATTCAGCCACACCATCAGATTTACAACGCTCTACCAGCCATATTTTCATGAAAAATGAGATGGAGAAAGGAGATGTGCCAAAGAAGGAGACTCTTGGTGATTATTTGCAAGAGTATGAATCTCAATCTAAGAGGTTTAAAGATAACTTAAAATTCCAAGGGTTTTGCAAGATCAAGGAGGAAAGGAGCACAAGGGGCAAGTAGCATGGTGTGGGTAGATTATTTCTATCTACTATTGATGGCTCACCTAAATTTCCAGCTAGGGTTTGGGTGGAGGAGCTAGACACCTATGTGTAGCAACATCAAGTTTCAAAAGATAAGGCCATTAAAGTAGCAGTGCTGCATTTTGAAGGTAAGGCTTATGCTTGGTGATTTTTTGAATACTTTTCATTAAATAATGCAAATACATCTACTTATGTAAAGTTCATTAGAAGAGTAGTGGAAAGGTTTGACGAAATTTTTTATGAGACACCTTCTGTGGAGCTAATCAAACCAAAACAAACAAAATCTTTGCATGGGTTGGAAGGGTCTATAAACCAAACTCCATTTCAGAAAACCATTAAGGGGGATGACAACTTGTATGATACCTTGCCAAGGGAAAATTCCCCATTGCATGAAGAGCTTTCTTCTCAAAACAAAGACATGGATATTCCTCCTTCAAGGGAAGACCAAGTCCTAAGGTATCTCATTGTTGTTGAGGCATTCTCAAATATTGATGAAGAGGAAGAGAATGCTAGAGGTAACAACGTTGTCATATCAAGAGCACATCCAGTACCTCATGAAGAGGAAGGTGTAGCAATTTCTCCAAAGAGAGAAACTCTTTCACACTTGCAAGGAGTTCCAAATAATCTCACGTATGAAGATCACGGTACAGTCCATGTGCAGCATGTGCTATCATTGACAAATTGTGAGATCTTGAAGATAGAAGGAGATAAAGGGGAGGACAAGCATCATATGATGAGGAGAAAACACCCCTCTCTATTTCAAAATATTGATGCACAAAAGAGGCAGGAGGATTTCTGCAGTGAGGACAAGGAAAAATCAGTCCACACA
Organism: Pinus albicaulis; assembly: GCA_034641835.2. Classification (NCBI taxonomy): domain Eukaryota; kingdom Viridiplantae; phylum Streptophyta; class Pinopsida; order Pinales; family Pinaceae; genus Pinus; species Pinus albicaulis. The sequence goes on from CM076577.1 coordinate 177,952,314, forward strand.
TATATACATCTTTCTCTATGCCTTGATGTCTCTTTGCATGGAGGCATTCCACTAGGAAGACACCCTAATTGGAAGATGAATAAAGTGTTCTATAAACTTAATGCAGCATTGACATATTTGGCTAAGGAAGAAGCCTTGGGAGAAGCTAGCATAGTGCTGAGAACCGTTGATGGGTTCCAAGGATGGGTGAACAAATTTTTGATATGGACCTTGCTATCTCCCACTCAGCTATTTGCATTGGAAAAGGAGGATTCAGAAATATATGATGACATGAGCATGGTATCAAATGGCCATTCCATAGCCTTGGAGCAGCAAATGATAATCCTACACATAATGAAGATTTCTGAATATGACAAGAGGGTATTAACACTCTTGCATGCATGGGCCAAACTATGGAAATTTTGGAGGAAAGACAGCTTCCAAAAGGAGGTTGAATTCCATGTACTTCAATCTTGTCTTGAGAAATATCACCTACAAGAGACGCAGCAAAAGGGGAGTAACAACACTCGAACATGTGACTTTGGCATTAAGCATATCAAAGAGGAGAGCCATGATATGACAGGAGCTTCAATTCAGATTTATACTACGTTGTCATTATTGGGAAGCTTAGATCCATATTGTAAATCCCAGATATTATTCAAAGGATATTTTCACATGCATGATACTTGATAACCAGCTACAAGAGGAGGGCTATTCAGTCCAAGATGAAGTCATCTATTATCATGGTATGATCTTCTTATCTAGAGCTTCCAAGCTCAAGGATAAGTTTCTACAAAGATCACATGAAGAATTTATTTTTAGCCATACTTATTCTATGAAGGCTTTGTTGAGATTCAACAAGATGATGAGCTTAGTGAAAAGAGTCACCTTCAAAAGTGGGCCCGCAGGCTATTTTTGGCGCAAGTCTATTTTTAGACATGTCGATCATATTATATGAGTTGCAGGATGCTATTTGTGGATGGTTGGTCAAGTTAGAAAAATATATGGACTTCTATTTTTAGACATATTGGGCGGAGTCTATTTTTAGACTACTATCTATAAATAGATATGTCGAATATTATTAGCTCTTAATAATATTTGGACTTTAAACATTATCTTATTCTCTTGGAGCACTTCAATTAAGTGCACAGATGTGGCACAACAACTGACAGAAGGAACTACACTATTCCTGAGGGTTTACTAGAGCTATTGCATGGAGGACTTCAGTTAGAACTCATGTGACAGAGTTTGGTGGAGTTGGAGATGTAGTTGGTGGAGTTGTATTTAGTTTAACTCAGTTAGAATCAGTTGAGCTAGTTGTATCTAGTCTAACTGAATGATACACTAGTGAGAGTGGAGTGAATTAATTAGTAAATTAATTCACTAAATAATAACTCATTAATCAACTGAAGAATACATCAGTTAACTACAGTGCATGGCAATTTCAGTGGAGACCAGTGGAGAGATAGGTGAAAGAGCAAGTGTGACTATCAGTTGTGACTATAGTGATGCATTGATTGCATCCAAAAATCAGTGGAGATGCCAATGAGGATTGCGTGAGCAAGGCTGTAGCAATTCAAGTTCATTCAGAGCCATTCTTCAGCAGGGATTGTGCAGTAGAGGCAAGCTAGCAGGTGGCAAAGATTGGTGCATGGATTTGCAATATCGGGCCAGATTAGTGTGTAGCGATTGTATTGTATTGAGAGCTTGATATGATCATCTTTGTATGAGGATTTTTACATGATCTCTATGAAATATATTATATATAGATAATTGGGGTTTTCAGCTTCAGGCTTTCCCATTAAACAACTGTGTTAATGTGTGTGAATTTTTATTGTTTCATGTGTGCATTGCAATCTTGATTTAATTTCCGCGGATGATCAATGGTAGAATAGATTCTGTATTTTGCATGAAGTTAAAATAGTGTGAGATCAGGAGAATATTGGACATATAACATATAATTTATATAATTTCTACATGGTATCAGAGCATTATTTATCATAGGAGATTGCAATTATTGAAGCGGTTGAGTTTTGTGCTAGTGGAATTCGAATTTGTTGTAGTGTTTTCTTAGTGTCGAAGTTGAGCATTCATTGAAATGTATTTCAACGTATTGAGATTGGAGTATGCCCTTGATGGGAGCTAAAATTATATTGCATGGAAGGATAGGATGGAGGTGGTTCTGGATGATAATGGTTTGAAGGAGTTCATAGATGTTGATATTCCGAAGCCTGCTTCTAGCAATGCAGCCGCACTTGATGCATGGCAAAAGAAGGTAGCAAAGTGTCGAAGGATTCTGTTGGAAGGTGTGAAGGACCACATTATGTCTAGCCTTCATGAGAAATCCACTCCGTTCTTAATTTGAAAGGCTTTGACAGTTTTTTTCCAAAGCAGAAGTGACCAGAGGAAGTTGGCGCTTAAAGACAAGCTCAGAAAAATAAAAATGGAGAAAGGTGACAGTATACCAAAATACCTCACGAATTTTGTCCACTGCAAGGATGAGCTTGGAAGTGTGGGGGTTACTATTGATGAAGAATACTTGGTGAGCTTGGCTCTCCTTGGGCTTCCGAAGAGTTGGCATAGCTACACAGACTCTGTTAATGGATGGGAGAAACTGCCAGGATGGGAGCGACTTTGGTCAGATCTTGTGCAGGAGGAGATAAGGCGGGGTACCAGGGATGGATCTTCATCGAAGAATGAAGATGAAGAAAATTTTTCTTTGGCTGACAAAGCAAGGAAATGGAAGGGGAAGAAAAATCCTTCTCAATCTAGTGCGAAAGGAAAGAAGCAGTATTTGTCTAAGGTGAAGTGTTTTCACTGTCACCAACACAGGCATTTCACCACTAATTGTCCATAGAAGAAGAAGAATAAGCAGGCTGCTAGATTTGCAGTTGGAGAGGCCTTAGCCTCATAGTTTGAGCTCAACTTTTCTTTGATCGCATGCTTGGTTTCAAGTGTGATGGGATCGGTGTGGTTTCTTGACAGTGGTGCATCTTTCCATATGACCGGAGACAAATATTTGTTTAGTGATCTAGAGGAAAAGGATCTTGGAGTGCACATCGAGATGGGTGATGATGGTAGATACAGTGCGACTGGTATCAGGACCATTTCCTTTGAGAGGGAGTCTGGTAAACCTTTCATCTTGAAGGATGTCATGCATGTTCCAATATTGAAGAAGAATCTGATCTCCGTGGCGATGTTGGAAGACAAGAGTTATGATGTTGTTTTCAGTGAGGTAAAAGCCTTCTTCGACATAAAACAACTGGTCAAACCAAGAGGATAGGGATTTGAGTTAAGAATATTTATCAATTGCAAGTATATGGATGCACAGTAATGGAAAGCAAAGAAGAAGGAGTGGTGAGCCGAGATGAGGGTGAATTGTGGCACAAGAGATTGGGCCATCTTCACCATGGCGCTTTGAAAATTTTGTAGCAGACCTCTACTGAGCTTCCCAAAGGTACACTTGCGGAGTCAGATCAGTGCAAGGGATGTAATTTGGGAAAATTTGTGAAGACCACTTTTCATGAGAAGGATAGTCATGCTTCGACGATCCTTGAGAGAATTCACAGAGACGTGTGTGGACCTTTCTTGGTTGCTTCAACAACAAAGCATAGGTATTATGTGATATTTTTTGATGACTTTTCTTGTAAGTGTTGGATCTTCTTCATGCAGAAGAAGAGCAAGACATACTCAAATTTTTGTGAGTTCAAGGCGTTGGTTGAGAAAGAGTCGGGAAAGCAGGTGAAAGCTCTAAGGAGTGATAATGGTGGTGAATACATCGCTGGCGAATTCAAAGACTTCTGTAGCAAAGAAGTAATTCGAAGAGAACTCATAGCGCCTCATAAGCCACAGTAGAATGGGGTCGCGGAGAGAAAGAATAGAACGATCATGGGTGCTGCACGGGCGATGTTGCATGATTAGGGACTTCCCATACACTTGTGGTATGAGGCATGCAACACTGCGGTTTGTGTGCAAAACCGTTGTCCTCATAGAGTACTTGGCATGAGTACACCCGAAGAGGCGTTTTCTGGTAAGAAGCCTGATATTTCTCATTTGAAGATTTTTGGCTCACTTGTTTACATTCATGTGATGAAGGATGCCAAGAAGAAGTTGGAGCTGACTGTAGAGGTTGGGATATTTTTGGGGTACACAGAAACACCCCAAAATTATCATTTGTATTTTCCAGACAGTCAGATGACTGTCATGTGACGGGATATCAAATTTCATGAGGAGAAAGCCATGAAGTTGTCACTTGATAGGGAGCTACACTTGCATTCAGAGGAGGAGCTACTTATTCCTTAGGATGAGCCTCAAGATGTGGATCTGCCACAAGAGGAGGTTCATGGAGTGGCAAAAACCACTCATGCAGCACCAAACATCAGAGGGAAGAAGCACACTATAGAAGTTGAGCGATTGATTTTTGATGTAGTGCAGAATGTAGGAGTTCCTACATCACAGTGCAGACAGAGATAGTCACCTGACCGATTTACTGGATACATGGCTCTAATGATCAAGTGTATTGTGACGAAGCCATCCTCTTTCAAGGAAGCTATGGAGGATCCTGCATGGGTAGATGCCATGGTGGAAGAGTATGATTCGATTGTCAGAAATAGTGCATGGGAGATTGTCCCAAGGCTGGAAGGGAAATCAGTCGTAGGTTTGAGATGGATTTACAAAGTGAAGCAAGTCGCTGACGAGAGCGTCGAGAAGTATAAGGCAAGATTTGTTGCCCGTGGCTTCTCACAGATTGAGGGGATCAACTATGAAGAAACCTTTGCACCTATCACAAGGTATTCTTCCATACGGACCATCCTTTCTCTCTCAGTGTAGATGGGTTGGCACATTCATCAGATGGATGTGAATATTGCATTCCTCAACAGAATCATTGAGGAGGAGGTGTACATTGAGCAGCCTGAAGGATTCGAAATCTTCAGTAGCGAGTCGCATGTGTGCAGGCTCAAAAGAGCGCTGTATGGGTTGAAACAAGCACCTCGTGCTTGGTACACATGGATAGATAGTTATTTCACCAGAATCGGTTTCGCCAAGAGCGAGGTGGATACAAACCTATACTAGATTGTGGTGGAGGGTGTTGGTGTCTCATGTTTTAATAGTTTGGAAAATCAAAAGACAAGGCAACATCAGAACCAATCTTTAGAGTTACAGGATCTAATCCTCCTACTCTCAGAGAGGGATCTCTCAATTTTTTTTTTTTTGAAAAGGTTTATCTCATGTGCTTTGAGTATAGGTTTTAGACTAGTTATTAAGTGCAAGTGTTTGTTTGTTTGTTTGGTTGGAATTGATACAACATAACCTAAAAGGTCTAGGAAAGATAGATAGAAAGAGGAAATGTCAGATTCATTGGGAAATGGAGTCAAAAAGAGATCATGACAAACTTATCAATGGATATGGGATATCAAAGGGCAAATCTAACTTGGCCACATGATCCTTCGGTTTTGGAATGAGATGGACATCAATGATTTGGAAAGAGAAGTTTAATCCTGAACAAAGAGAATTTGAAAGCACAACTTGAAGAATAAAGAGCTATTTGATAGATAGAGCTAACCATGAATTCTACAAATCTCACTTGAAGGAAATAATGACTTCAAAACAACTTTTAAAATGAAATCTAAGATTTTGGGAACACCCTATTTCCTCAAATATTTTATTTCAAATGACTTAGAAAACATAAATGATTCACTGATAATTACGGTCATAGAAGAGGGAACACCTAAATACATCTATGATCACAAATATAAAGACCTTTAAGCCAATTGTTCAAGCAATAACAAGCGGCAAGATCAGAACAGACCTCCCTGACTCACTATAAACAAAGAAACTTCAAAGGGAGACTTCAATAACAACCTTTAAGTGGTAGTAAACAAGCAGGGAGAACCATAAAACATGCTGAAACCAAATTTTTGAACTATTAAGGAAATAAACACGCATGAGGACTAAAGAGAGAGATCAAAGACTTTAAAATACCTTAGCAGAAGAAAACATAAAATAGTGAAGGATAAACAGGTCTAAGGTGCTTCCGAGAGTCATTTCTTAGCCTAAAACTTTCATCCTACTGTAGTAAGAATTTATGGAACAAAATGAAAACAGAGGAAAACATTAAACAATTCATAATACTTCACCAACAACCAAGCTCATGGATCCAATGATAGATCCTTCTAAAAAAAAAGCATGCAACAACATCATCAGGGCTTCCAAGACTTAAATTTCTTCTTCAACTTCAATAGACTATGTATTTATTTTAGAGAGTTTCAGTATTACAACCAGTAATCAAATAACCAACCAAAGTTTACAATGGATTCCTCAAAAAGTTTTTATAGAGGAATGAGAAGGTCGAAAGAGAGAAAAGATCTTTCAATTTCAATTAATACAGTTAATGCTTCTCGGCCTTTAAGGGGCTCTAGCGAGAATTTTACAGATATTTTCTTGTATTAATTGGTTTACATTAAGTATTAAAGCTTTGCTGGAAGCTCATGTTGACTTGAAGGCTCTGTGTCATCTTTTGCAATAACTATGCTGATAGTTTATATTAGCTTCTTTGATTTGAAATAACTATTCAGCTGCAAGGGGTAGATATGCTCTGTTCTGGTCATTACTCGGCCTTTGTTTAAATGTTGTGAAGGCACAGGTGGAAATCTGGTAGTTGAGAGGAATAAATTTGCCTCTGACGAGGCAGTGGAGGCATCCTCTCTCTGATAAATATCCTTGATTTGTCTTTAACTGTGTTTAAGTCACTGGATTAGGCCTTTGATAATTGACTTTAGCAGTAACCCATTAAACTGTATAATCCATGTTTGATCCTTATTTTCTGCTGTGTTTGGGTCTTTGACACTAATACTCTTTGATCTAATTTAATTCTTTGTGTCTTGTTGATGTGCAGGTGTGTACAAGGTCCACATGGCATCAATGCCCATGAGTCATTGATGAAACGTGAAATTGAACCCTGTATATGGCTTTTCTTTTAATGAACGAAATTATGGAGGATCGTCACCCTCAGCTTTCATTTTATTTTTGAAACATTTGAAAGCCCTTTTAAATCCTGCAAAATACAAAAACAATTAAGAAATCCTGCATATTTGGTAAAAACTTCTTAGCAGGCTGTGCAGAGAAGCGTGGCCATTGGATGGAAACATCCAATGGTGGAGATCTGTTAGCGGAGGTTAAAAAGGAGAGCGGTGGGAAGAAATAAGTCAGATCTGTCGATCTGCGGAGATCGAAGGTCATGATTAATCGAGAGGAATATAATGAAAATGGTCATTTTTCAGCGGAATGGTAGAAATATAAATAAATAAGGTTAAAAAACCTTTGGCGAAGAAAAATGCATTAAACCAAGCATGAGGAGTTTCCGAAAAATCCTGGGCCGTTGGATGAAAAAGGGTCTCAGAGATCAACAGCTGTGGTTTATCCACTAAATCCTTTGGTAGAGGCAGAGGGCGATGGTGAAAGGCAAGATTAGATCTGGACCGTTGATCTGCAGAGATCAACGACAGGCAGTACGCGCGATGAATCATAATAGAAATGGGGAAAAGCGGTTTCAGAGGTCAAACCAACTGTTTTCACGTGAGAAAAAGGCGGGGAGGCAGTTTTTCCCTTTTGAACGCAATATGCGTTCCCGCCCGACACGTGTCCTTGAAAAACAACTTATATCATGTGATTTTTAGAAATTATCCTCCGTGCAAAAAGTTACGTGTAAATGTGCTTCGACCGTCAGATCTGGGTCCTCAGATCGAACGGTGGAAAATGAGCGCGATCTTGGAAAGATGTGCGGGCAGAAGTTGGAAGGGTCATTTTATTATGGACCATCCGATCAGGGGATCGATGGTGGAGATTAGTTTTGGAGGGAGGCAGGACCCACAGGAGGCAAGCCTGTCGGGTTAAATATGGGCCGTTGGATGTGAGGATCAACGACGGAGATTGCATCTGGGGAATAAATGAAATAATACAATGGCGGAGAGAGGGGTTAATACTGGCCATTGATCTGCAAAGATCGACGGCTAAAATTTGCCGAAAAAACATTATGAGCAGGGCTGCATAAAATATAACCAAATTCGGGAGACGCATTTTGGACCGTCCTATCTGGACACATGGACGGCCCGGATGCAATCGGGGATCGGTGATCGGCGGGGCAAAGAACATGGAGTGCGACGATGCAATTGATTGTGAGTCATTGATCTACAGATCATATTGACTGCAGAGAATGGATCGAGGAATGTCAATCGGGGAAGGAAATAAAATGCACCTGATGAAAAAGTGTCGATGTGATGTTTCACTATCCATCTGATCATTTCAGATCAACAGTGGATATTACCTCAAATTTAACCGGCATAAACCCTTTAATACACATGAACATCAACAATTTTAATAAAAAACAAAGTTCTTTGGCTTGGGGTGGGTTTATATATATGAAGTGGTTAGGCGCTCGTCTGCGGGGCCTTGGGTGTATGGAAATGAATGGGACCGGGGTTTGAGGTGCACAAGGGCTAATCGCATCGGAACTTCGGATGCGGGCTTTTCAATATAACCATTTTATTTTCTCTGATGTGACTAGCGCTTCAGGACTTGAACTCTTGGTCCTAGGTGCAAGTTATATGGAGTGAAGTGGGGGGGGGGAAGAGTATATACAAAGGGACTTCAATCGCATCGGAACTTTTGATGCAGGCTTTTTAATCTACCCATTTTACATTAAAAACATGGTCTTGGCAGACTTTAGACCAAAACTTAGGAAAGTGGGTTTTAAGAACTTTAAAAAGGAAAATATTAATCAAGAATGGATTATTTACAATGTTTTATCGCCCGATTGCAGGCACAAGGGTTATATGAGGCGATAATAGGATCGAGGATATAAACACAGGGCATAATCACATCGTAGGTTTTAACATGGCACAAAGACTTGTGCGCTCTGAATAATTCCAATGCGATAAGCGCTGAAAGGGCTTAGTGCTTGATTCTAATGCCTTGGCACATGTGGGGAAGTGGTTAGGTCTTGGCCCAAGGGGGCTTAAGTCCATAGTTTAAACAAACTTATTTTTTATGAATTTTTCCAAGGTTTTTAATGGATTTGGGGGTTTCGGTAAAGTATAAAAATGAGTTTTAGACTTTGTGAAAGGGATTTTCATGAAGGGAAGAAGGGAAATCATGAAAAATAGAGGAATTTCATGGGGAATAAAGGGGTAAAAAATGAAGGTTAGTTTTGAATGAAGGAGGGGAAAAAATTGGATTTTGCAGCATTTTTTCTTCATGGAATGACAACATAATTTCTGAGTTCAAAAGGGGAACAACAATGACGATTAACCAAAGGATAGAATATCTTCAGAAAGATTTTTAAGCATCAACAATTTCAGCAGCAAAATTGTTTCTTGAAGGCTATCCAAAATGATTTAGCCACCAGTTGACATGGCAAAATTTTATAGGTCGCTAACAGTGGCTCCACTTGGGGATGGTGCCTTTTTTAAGGCATTAAGAATTTCATACTTGCATTCTCTGGAGGCTGATCAGTGCCTAATCCATTGGGCTGTCTTTCTTCATTTTGGGTGGTCTTCTTTTTCTCTGAAAAATATAAGCAGTCATGAAAAATAATGGATTTTCATTAACACAGGATTTCTACCTACCCAATCCTATTGATCTAACATTTTTTCTTCTTTAGAGTGCACTTGGATTGGAAAACTCTCTCTCAACATTTTATTCTTTTGAAAGAATAAAATATAATCTATTTCTATCCTTATTTCTCCATGAACTCAGATTAAACAATTGAGTTCATATGCTTCTCTACCTAATCTACTAATATGTTAGGATTAAACAGTCTAACAGATTTTTATTCACTAATTTCTAAAACAGAAATTTAAAAGCATACAAGTCAGGATTGGACAGTCTAACTTGTTGGTGATCTATGGCATAAAATAACAAGCTGCACATACACATTATTTTGCATAAAATTAAATCAAAATAGAAGGCTTAAGATCTGAAAGTTCAAGCACTTCCTTCATCTTTTTTCAGCTCTGTTTTTATTTCTGTTTGAGTTGGTCTTTGCTTGTTCTCTAGTTCATATTTTAAGCTGATTGGAACCAGTTTTACTTCTGTTAAACTCAAAATTTGAAACAGATTGGAGTCATTCTTCTCTTTGAGAAATAAGGTTCGGATTTTGAGCATGTTTGAACCTTTAATATCTAACCTAATCTACCTACTGATAAGCCAAGATTAAGTTGTTTGGCAAATTGAATTCACTAACTTATCAGCAGTCAATTTAAAACTAATTAGCTATGATTAGGCTGTATGGATAACTAGAAGTGTGTTTCAGTAGTGGCATTTGAGCTTGCACACTTTTAGATTTTGCTTTTATTTTTGGTATGGGGCTGTACCTTTATTGTTTTTATAATCTGCCCTCTTTTCTTTCTTTTACTGTTTTGGTATTTTTATTTTTTATAACTTTGAATGCAACATTCAGACTATGATATTTTACAACGAAAAAATAAAATTCTTTGAAACTCGTGATTCCTGGCAGAAGTAATGCTTTAGCATCCTGCCATTGATAGGACCTCCATACAGATATTCTCCATTCAATTCTTTCAAGAAAAATGCATTGTCACCCCTCTCAGCATGAACAATATAGGGACCTTTCCACAAGTTCTAAAACTTTCCATGTTTTCCCTTCTCTTCTCTCCTTGAATCCCATTTAAGAAAAAAAATTTCCAACCTGGAAATTGTTTGCCTTAGTCCTCTTGTCAAATATTTTCTTTACATTTTCTTGGACTAATTGCGTCCTTTCATAGACTTCTCTGGTCTGCTGTAAATGGATGGTTTGATTGATTCTCCTCTGTATGTCATTCTCTTCAACCTGCACTTCTTGAAGGAGTTTCATGACTGGAACTCCTAATGAGGTGGGAGAGACTACATCCATGCCATAGACTAGCTGATAGGGGGACATATTTATTGAATTCTTTGTAGTTAACCTATCAACCCATAAGGCATGAACCAGCTTACTGTGCCATGATTTCTGATTCTGTTTCAATATTTTTTTGATGATATTGATGAGGCTCTTATTGGAAGATTCATCTAATCCATTTCCTTGGGGATAGTAAGTAGTGGAATGGCCCAAGTTTATGTGGTATTTGTAATAGAAATAAACCATATTCTTAGATTTAAAATTAGCAGCATTGTCTATTATGATTTTTCTAGGACAACCAAATCTGGATAGGATATTTTTTTCAAGAAAATTGATAATGATAGAGTCATTAGCATTTCTGGAGGGTATAGCTTCTATCCACTTGGTAAAGAAGTCAGTGGCTGTGAGGATCCACTTATGTTGGGCTGAGGAGGATGGGTGAATTTCCCCAATGAAGTCTAAACCCCATTGTTCAAAAGGTGCCTCAATTCTGATAGGATGTAAGGGTAAGGGAAGAATTTTTCTTTTTCCATCAAAAATTTGACACTTATGGAAAGACATGACCAACTTCTAAGTGTCTGGGAAAAGGGTAGGCCAATAGTAACCAGATCTAAGAATTTTGTTCGCTGTGGCCTTCTAGTAGAGGTGTCATCCACATTCTCTGTCATGCAACTCATGCATGATTTTCCCTGCATCATCTTCAAGTAAACATTTAAGCAAAATTCCAACAGTATTTTTCCAATATAATACCCCATCTAAGATGCAATAACTCAAAGCATTTTGTTTCAAAAATCTAGCTTTATTTTTAGACAAAGAAGAAGGGGCATTCAAATATAAAAGCACATAAATAATGTCAGCATACCAAGGAGAATTCAAAAATGTTTCTTCAATGAAAGGAGCAGTAGATTCTTCTATTTCTTCCAACACATCTACCATATTCATGTCTAATGCTTGGAAGTTAGACTCAGCCATAAGTTTCACTAATCCCTACCCTTTAACAAGTTTGGTGGGCATGATTTCTAAGTCATACTCAAGAATAGTTGCAATCCATTTTCCCCTTTTACCATCAGGGTCTTGACTTAGAATGTCCTTGAAAACAGTATGTGGAACAAAAGAAATTTTGTGAGAGTGTAAAATATAGACTCTAAAGTCCTTTAAAGCTTTCACTAATGCTAAGGCTTGCTTATCCATGATGTTATATTTGAGAGGAGCATCTCTTAAGGCCCTACTAAAGAAGGATATTGGTTGTTCTTGCCCCAAGTCATTCTTTTGAATTAATACTGTAGCTATTGTATGCTCAGATGAAAAATAAAAGATATAAAATTCTTTAGTAAAATTTGGACTAATCAGGACTGGTGTTTGAGTGAGAGCTTGTTTGACCAGTTCGAATGATTGTTTAGCTGGTAGAGTCCATTTTACACCTACATATTTCTTAAGCATGTTTGTAATGTTTTTTAATAGCTCAGCAAGTTTGGGGATAAACCTCCTCAGAAAATTAATCTTTCTAATGAAAGATTGTAATTCTTTGAGGCTTCTTGGATGGCTGATCTACAATATTCCATCTATCCTTGTGGGGCCTATTTTGATTCCCTCTTCTGAAATTATATGGCCAATAATTTTACCTTCTTGGAGACCAAAGAGTGTCTTCTTGGGATTCGATGACAAGCCAAATTTCCTGCACTTCTGAAAAACTTTTCTCAAGTGAATCAAATGTTCTTCATCAGTTTTTGAGAAAATGGTTATGTCATCAAGGTAGATGATTATGAAATAGCCAATATCTTCAGAGAAGGCTATGTCCATGGCCCTTTGGAAGGTGGCCCCTGCATTCATCAAACCAAATGTCATTTTGACACACATAAAGGTGCCCCAAGGTGTGGTAAAAACGGTTTTTATTTGATCACTTGGGAGCATTAACACCTGGTTGTAACCCGAGAACCCATCTGGGAGGGATATCCTTTTTGACCCAACTACCCTTTGAAGTGTATGGTCCATTTTGGGTAAGGGGTAGTTGTATTTTAGAGAGGCTCTATTTAAATTTCTGAAGTCAATACAGAGCCTAATTTCCCCTGTTTTCTTTCTAACAGAAACTAATTTTGATACCCATTCTGAATATCTAATGGGCACGATGATCCCAGCATCATGCATCTTTTCGATTTCTGCCTTAACTAAAGGGAGTAAATGAGGGTTTATTCTCCTTTTCTTTTGTTTGAAAGGCTTTTGATTTTATTTGAGAGCGATTTTGTGCTGAATGATGCTGGTATCATACAATTTCAGGTCTTTGTACCCCCAAGAAAAAACATCTTTAAACTCTGTGAATAGTTCTATGTATTGCAATTTTGTGTGAGTTGGGAGAGTGCTGGATAGTTTAATCATCTTGGGTTCTGCTAGGGTGCCTATGTTATTTTCTTCTACATTTATTTCCACAGGCTCCATTCTTGGTTCTTTAGCTACATCGTTAAAGTCAAAAAGGTGTTCTAAAGGTGTGAGACATCTTGGAATTTTATCATTCCTATATTGTAAAACTTCCAAGTCTTCTTGTTCTTTTTTGTCAATTATATCTGCTTCAAAATGATTCTCATAATGATTTATATCAGCAGAATATGTCATTTCAACTTCTGGGATTTGTTCAATATACAAACAGTTTTCTTTATGGCTAGTTTCTGATATTGGTATGCTAAAATCATTTTCTGATTTCAAGAAATCATCTATTTGTTTGTCAAAATCAAACACTTTCCAGTGATCTTCATTATCAGGCACAGCAGGCCTGTGTTTTACCTTTACGCTAAGCTGTTCATTTATCTCAAGTATTTGGAAGTTGTTGACATTGAAAGAGAGTTCATTTTCTAGATGACTTAGTGCTCTAGGAATGAAAATAAGTTCATACTTTTCAAAGGTTTTCAATAAATCAAGGGCAGCGTTCCGATATTCCCTAAGCCTTGGATTTCTAGCTGAGTATTCTCCTTTGATTTTTCTTATGATAGGTTCATAATCTCCTAAGATTGATATCTTTTGGGATTCTAATTGTTTAAGCAATTGTAAGCCTAGGATAAGTGCTTCATACTCAAAAATATTGTTAGTGCATGGGAAATCTAATTTATGTGAAAGAATCTGATTCGTATTTTAAATCCAAACACCTGCCCTTGCACTTGTTTCATTACAGGACCCATCGAAGTTTATTGTCCAAAGTATATTTGCCTCATTTTCATTTTCTTGTTGTTGTTGATTTTCAATGTTTTGAATTTGATTCGAGGGAAAATTTGATTGTTCTGGTGAACTGATTGGGTCTATGTTTTCCTTATCTTGTTGAGTGATTTCATATTCGTTGCACAAGATAAAGGAATCTAAACTTGATTGAATGGAATAGATTGGAGAGTTGTTTGGTTTGTCTATGTTTCTCACCATGTACTTCATGTGAGATTCCCTCTATAGTCTTCTGTTTTGGTTAAAAATAGGGATGGTGGCATAAGACATGTCCATTTGAAGGCTTCCCTGAAGTTTGGCTCCCCATGATCTCAATAAGAGCATGCCATGCTTAGGGGGAATGTCAGCTACAACTATGTCCATTACTAGACTCTTAGCAGGGATTTGAGCTAAGTTAACACATAAATCTTTGATTAAACCCAAACATTTGACTCTGCTTGAGTCAAAGTAATACAAATCCTTGTATGGTTTAGTAATTTATAAGCCTAAGATTTCCATCACTACCTTGGGCATTAGATTGTGTAAAGCTCCATAATCTAGCATGGCGTTGTGTAAAATTTTCTCATGTATCTTCAAACTAACGTGGAAGGGAGGGACAGCCCCTTCTTGATATTTCCCTTCAACTTCTGGACCAAACAACAACTCAGGTTTGTCATCTGTCAAGTTTAAGGTGTCAGTATCACTTCCTAGGTTCAAAGCTTTTAAAACCTAGTTTTTGTACACTTCTTGGGTTACTAGTTCAGCTAGGTGGATGGTAATTTTTATCATGGAAATCTCTCCCTCAAAGTTGAAAGGAACAATTGACTTGTCATATTTAAATCTATTCTTTCAATTGAATTCTTTTTAGCAGTTTTGATTTTCTCAACTTAGTTTGGACTGGTAATTGGGATTTTTTTGTTAGGACCGCTAGCTGAAGTGCTAGGGGTACTCTGTTCAACATTTGGTTGGCTGCTTTTCTCTTTGTTTAAATCTATTTTTTTAGTCAAAATGATGGGTTTGTCTACTATCTTCTTAGGCTGACTTTCTGCATTTTTCTTGACAACAGTACTAGTGTTCTTATCCTTTTGATTGTCTAAGTTATCTTTTCTCCTAAGATCATATTATTTATGTACCTCCATGATTGCATTTTCAAACCCCAATCTATAGTCATCAGAATATTCAGAGGTGTTTGTAATTTGATCAGAGAAGAAACCTTGTTCTTCCTCAGTGAGGAAAACATCATCCCCACTGTCTGATCCAATCAAATTTACATGAGCTTCTCCCAACCTTTCTAGCTCCCTATCTTCCTCATATTGATCTACATAGTTTTTTTGGAAGGGAGGTCTAACCTGTTGGTCACTTTCCTTTTTCTTATCTTGATTTTTTTCTTTTCTACAATTATGATTTCTTTTTCTGTTTTGGTTATTTTGAGGTTCTCTTGGTGGAACTCTATCATTCAGATTGATCTTTTCAAGCATCCTCTCCATCACTTTCACTAGGTTATCAATTTTTGTGTCAGAAGTTGAGGTTGAGGGTAGTAGGTAATCTTTCTAAGTTACCCTCTTCTCTAATCTCAACCTATTTATTTTCTTAATTATGTTTGCTTCTACGCTCACAGCTCCTTTTTTCATGTCTTCTAAGGATAATTAATCTCTCTCCCTTAACTGATAAGTCATTTCAGCATCAAGGCCTTCGGGATACCTTACTAAGGCCATGCCTTGAGGAGGATTCATGTGAGGTGGAAGAGCATTGTAAATGCTATTGAACCTAGTGGAGTAGTCATGAACACTCTCCCCTTGATTTCCCTTGAGGCTGCTATACTCTACTAGTATTTGTAGAGGGTTATTTTTGAGTTCCCATTTGTTGATGAATGTTTGATGCAAGGCAGGGAGATCATTTATGCTGATAGGAGGTAGGTTCGTAAACCATTTCTTTACATCTCCACCTAAACTTTGGGCGAATATCCTCATCTTCAAAGTTTCTTCTTCTATCTCCATGTAATCAAATGCATCTTCCATCCTATCTACATGATGTTGAGCTGTTGTAGACTCTTTTCCAGTGAAATGAGGGATTTTGGATTGGTAATCATTTGGTAAGGGAAGTAGAGGTTTTGGTAACACTAATGGGGCATGCCATGTTGCCATGGTTGGAAATAAGGGTGAATTTACAAGAGGTGGATTTACAGTAGTGAAAGTGGGCTGAACAAGAGTGTTTTGCATTGTGGTAGTATGGATTGGAGTGGAAGAAACACTTGGGCTAGAAAACTGATTCTGAGCAGACTTGTTATGGAAAAGGCTAAAGTGATGAAGAAGCTGGGAATCAGGAGGGGTGGAAGGTGAGGCTTCTCTACTAAAGCTCTGTTGCAAATCTACAATGTCAAGATCAGTTTGGCTTAAATCACCTTGAGATCTAGTTCTAAAGATGTTCTTTGTATGATGTAAATCAAAGTGTGAATCCTCTAAGAGAACAAGGTTTTTAGGGACAGAATTTGTTCTTAAGAGGCTCCTGTTAGTAGCTAATTCTCCAGATTTAGAAGTCTTGCACAGAATTCTCTCTGGATTTTCAACGATTAAAGGAGAATTTGGGTCTGGATGGGATCTAGTGTTGATCCTATGCGAAGCCAGACTGTTTTTCAAAAATGAGAGAGGTTAAAGCTTTAAGGACTGTTTTTGGGAATTTTACCTCTCATGGTGTCTGATCTAGTATGGGGCTAGGCTTCTAAACTTCTTCAAGGTTGGTTAACACATTCCTAAAGAGATTTGGGGACCTAGATGAGTAATAGGCCTACTGGGGCTAATGGAGTCGCCAGGTGGAAACTATTTAGCTTGTATGAAGGTAAAATAATTGGATGGTTCCACCACCATATTTATTATGAAGCCAAACTGAAATGTTTTTGGGTTTTTCTGAGTTATTTCGGTCTTATAGGTTATGAGGGTGTCCTAAATCTGGTTTAACACTTAGCTAAGGTGTTTAAACATACAGAGTTCACTCTCATGGTTGGTAACTGGTTTCTTCAAGGTTTGATAAGGTCTTACAAGAATACTAAGGTTTACTTAGTTTGTCACTGATTCAATTAAGTCCTATCATGATTACCATTTTTGTTAGGCAGTGCTTGAAGAAGGTTACTTATGTTATACTGGATAGGGAGTGTTTTGTTTTAAATATTTTACTCAGTGTCCCACCGTGATCTCCATTATTTATCAAGTTAAGGGCCTAAAGAGTTTTAAGAAGTGTTTTCAAACCACTATATTCTCGGTAGGTCCCACCGTGATCACCATTATGTTGGTGTCTCGTGTTTTCATAGTTTGGAAAATCAAAAGACAAGGCAACATCAGAACCAATCTTTAGAGTTACAGGATCTAGTCCTCCTTCTCTCAGAGAGGGATCTCTCAAATTATTTGTTTTTGAAAAGGTTTATCTCATGTGCGTTGAGTATAGGTTTTAGACTAGTTATTAAGTGCAAGTGTTTGTTTGTTTGTTTGGTTGGTTGGAATTGATACAAAGAAACCTAAAAGGTCTAGGAAAGATAGATAGAAAGAGGAAATGTCAGATTCATTGGGCAATGGAGTCAAAAAGTGATCATGAAAAACTTATCAATGGATATGGGATATCAAAGGGAAAATCTAACTTGGCCGCAGGATCCTTTGGTTTTGGAATGAGATGGACATCAATGATTTGGAAAGATAAGTTTAATCCTCAACAAAGGGAATTTGAAAGAACAACTTGAACAATAAAGAGCTATTTGATAGTCAGTGCTAACCATGAATTCTACAATCACACTTTAAGAAAATAATGACTTCAAAACAACTTTTAAAATGAAATCTAAGATTCAGAGAACACCCTATTTCCTCAAAGATTTTATTTCAAATGACTTAGAAGACATAAACGATTCACTGATAATTACGGTCATAGAAGAGGGAAAACCTAAATACATATATGATCACAACTATAAAGACCTTTAAGCCAACTGTTCAAGCAAGAACAAGGGGCAAGATCAGAACATACCTCCTTAACTCACTGTAAACAAAGAAAATTCAAAGGGAGACTTCAATAACATCCTTTAAGTGGGAGCAGACAAGCAAAGAGAACCATAAATCATGTTGAAACCAAATTTTTTAACTATTAAGGAGATAAACAATCATGAGGACTAAAGAGAGAGATTAAAGACTCTAAAATCCCTTAGCAGAAGAAAACATAAAACAGTGAAGGATGAACAAGTATAAGGTGCTTCCAAGAGTCATTTCTTAGCCTAAAACTTTCATCCTACTGTAGTAAGAATTTATGGAACAAAATGAAAACAAGGGAAAACATTAAACAGTTCAAAATACTTCACCAACAGCCAAGCTCATGGATCCAATGATAGAGCCTTCTAAAAAACAAGCATGGAACAACATCATCAGGGCTTCCAAGACTTCAATTTCTTCTTCAACTTCAACAGAATATGTATTTATTTCAAAGAGTTTCAGTATTAAAACTAGTAATCAGACAACCAACCAACATTTACAATGGATTCCTTAACAAGTTTTTATAGAGGAATGAGGAGGTCGAAAAAGAGAAAAGATCTTCTGATTTCAATTAATATAGTTAATGCTTCTCGAACTTTGAGAGGCTCTAGGGAAACGTTTACAGATATTTTCCTATATTAATTAGTTTACATTAAGTATTAAAGCTTTCCTGGAAGCTCATGTTGACTTTAAGGCTCTGTGTCATCTTTTGCAATAACTATTCTGATATTTTATATTAGCTTCTTTGATTCGAAATAACTATTCAGTTGCAAGGGGTAGATATGATCTATTCTGGTCATTACTCGGCCTTTGTTTAAATGTTGTGAAGGCACAGGTGGCAATCTGGTAGCTAAGAGGAATCAATTTTCCTCTGACGAGGCAGTGGAGGCATCCTCTGTCTGATAAATATCCTAGATTTTCCTTTAAATGTGTTTAAGTCATTGGATTAGGCCTTTGATAATCGACTTTAGCCGTAACCCATTAAACTGTATAATCCATGTTTGATCCTTCTTTTCTGTTGTGTTTGGGTCTTCAACACGATACTCTTTGATCTGATTTAATTCTTTGTGTCTTGTTGATGTGCAGGTGTGTACAAGTTCCATATGGCATCAATGCCCATGAGTCATTGATGAAACGTGAAATTGAATCCTGTATATGGCTTTCCTTTTAATGAACGAAAGTCTAGAGGATCATCACCCTCGGCTTTCATTTTCTTTTGAAACATTTGAAAACCCTTTTAAATCCTACAAAATAGAAAAACAATTAAGAAATCTTGCATATTTGGTAAAACCTTCTTATGAGGCTGTGGGGAGAAGCATGGCTGTTGGATGGCAACATCCAACAGTGGAGATCTGTTAGTGGAGGTTAAAAAGGAGAGCAGTGGGAAGAAATAAGTTAGATCCGTCGATCCATGGAGATCGACGGTCAGGATTAATCGAGAGGACTATAATGCAAAGGGTCAGTTTTCAACGGAATGGCAGAAATATAAAGAAATAAGGTTAAAAAACCTTTGGCGAAGAAAAATGCATTGAAACAAGCATGAGGGGTTTTCGAACGATCCTGGGCCATGGGATGAAAAAGGGTCTCAAAGATCAACGGATGTGGTTTATCTGCGAAATACTTTGGTAGAGGCAGAGGGCGATGGTGAAAGGCCAGATTAGATCTGGACTGTTGATTTGCAAAGATCAACGGTAGGCACTGCGCACAATGAATCATAATAGAAATGGGGAAAAGCAGTTTTGGAGGTCAAAACAACTGTTTTCACGTGAGAAAAACGTAGGGAGGTGATTTTTCCCTTTTGAACGCAATATGTGTTCCCACCCGACATGTGTCCTTAAAAAACAACTTATATCGCGTGATTTTTATAAATTATCCTCCATGCAAAAATATACGTGTAAATGCACTTCGACCGTCAGATCTAGGTCCTCAGATTGAACGATGGAGAATGAGCACGATCTTGGAAAGATGTGTGGGAAGAAGTTGGAAGGGTGGTTTTATTATGGATTGTTTGATCAGAGGATCAATGGTGGATATTAGTTCTGGAGGGAGGGAAGACCCACAAGAGGCAGGCCTGTCGGGTTAAGTATGGGTCATTGGATGTGAGGATCAACAGCAGAGATTGCATTTGGGGAATAAACAAAATAATACAATGGCGGAGAGGGGTTAATACTGGCCATTGATCTGCACAGAACAATGGCTACAATTTTTTGAAAAAACATTATGAGCGGGGCTGCATAAAATATAACCAAAATTGGGAGACACATTTTGGACTATCCGATCTGGACACGTGGACGGTAGGGAAAATTTTAAGAACCCCCCTAAATTTTTATATATAATAAATGGGCGAATCCCCATGATACATAGGAAAAATGGAAGGTAATTTTATTAATAATATAATATGTATATATAATTTTTTGGTGAATTTCTCATGAGATTATATTATCTTGTAAAATCATGGCGAATCACCAGTACAAATGGTGAATCACTACTACAAAATGGTGAATCATTGTCTAGTGGAGTTCGGGGTGTTAGTTCCAATGAAGATATGGTAGTTGAACCAAGAGTAGAAGGAAGAGAACCACCGAGACCAAGCATGGCACATGGTGACTCATGAGCGAAGTAGTTCTCGTGCAGTTTGGAAAACACGTTCTTCTAGTTCTGCTAAGCGTACTATTGTTTCTCATGCTACTACTAGCACTGATATTGAGGTTGGAGAGGAGTTTAAGGAGAAATGAACAACAACGGGAAGAAAAGAAAACATGTTATTAACAAAGTGTTTATAAACATTGGATCCGATCCAAGTGCCATGGTACAATAACAATATCCCAAAATACTTTAGATGTTCAACTATGGAAACATAATTTACATTACAACACCATCACGACTCTTACACAACCATATTCATGGAAATTATTTGATGTTGGGAATCTCTTAAAGGAAGACCTAGCATGGTAACTATAATAAGTTTAACTGCTTCTCACTTCTTCAAAATATTATTCCTTCTCATGCCTTCAAAATATGGATATTGAAAGGAATATGTGCTAGTTGCAGCCACCCTACTGAATCTGTTAAAATTATAACCATCAACATAAAGAGAACCATTAGAAAAACTGCATTTGGAATTCCCCATGTCATGCCCATGCCATGCCATGAATATTTTTGTAGCAGAATCCCAGAAGTAGTAGTAGTGGCACCCTGTATTTACCTGATAGCTCCATTGATTAGAGAGGAGGTCCACTCTAGAACTTGCCAATGCTCTCCTAGTATTGTTGTACAAATGATGTCTTGTTTTAAATTTGTACAAGGAGAGATACATTTTCAGTATATGCATCTTTTCAAATCTAGTAGTTATAACTTATAAGTCCAAATAAAATATAACCCAAAGAACCATCTTGTTCTGTAGGCATGACAAATCTGGCCAGATATCAATTACTGGCAAGTTGTTCATGGATGTGATGAAGTCAATTATGACTGAAACAGTTTTCACCATTGTTAATGCGTGCAATTGAAGACCTTGCTTGCTACATTTTCAGCAATCAGTTATTCATCTAAGTATTTGCAGAGTTTTCATGGAAATTTAACATGGTATCAAAGTAGAGATCAATATAAAGACCAGCACCAAGTTGATCAATTAGGCTAGAGCACAGATCAATCAAGAAGGCTAGCGCTAGAGTTTCAGTCACATTTTTTCATGTATTTCTCATTTTTTGTGTAGCAGGGTCCATCGAAAGTATGGAACATGAGTACTCCTTGGATGAGGAATTAAATTTTGCATCCAAAGAATACTACCGCTTGAAATTTGAGTAAAAACTTAGGGAGATAAGTTGAAATTGTAGTTTTATTATTTTATTACGTTTTAATCTTTTTATTTTTTTAGCCCCATGGTTGACATCATCATCTTGAATCCTATTGGTTATTATAAAGTTTATTTTGGTTGTAAATTTTTCTTAGGAGGCCCATTTTAGACCTCAAAAATTCTCTAATGATTAGCTGAGATTTGCATGAGAAGCATAATGCTTTGTCAAGAGAGACATATTGCTTTGTAATAGATTCAATTGCTCCAAGGACAATCGATAAAATAGCCACATCAAGCAAGCAGGTTTTCCCTGTTGGGTTTCCAGAGAAAAGTGTGTCAGTTGTGTGATGTGTTTTTATCTCTGTGTCTTTTATTCCACTGCTTATAAGTTGCTAAAAGGCATTGTATCTTGGTGAAAGTTAACTAGTTTAAATTATCAGAGATTCATCTGAGTAGTTGTAAAGTTTTCATGGAAATTTAACAAGGTAATGTTGAATGTTGTTCCTACCTTGAATGTTGTTGCTAAAAGGCAAGCTACCTCGCAAGAAGAAACCCAAAACCAAAAATTCAATAACCTAGCCTAGTATTTATTTGAGTACAAAAAGTAGCTTAGAACCTTCTAATATATCGAACATTGAGTAGCAGCCATAGTTTAGAACCTTTTAATATGGCCAGAAGTTCCTTGGGCAATTTGATGCGATTCAAACAATTCTAAAAAAAATTCGGAGACCTTGGCCAAACAAAATTGAGACTTCAAACAAAGAATGTAAAATGAAATGTATTAAGAGTTAAAACAGAGAGGAGGAAGCTACAAAAGGAGCCCAAGTTATATCTCTATTCACTTTGAGTTTTGGATAAGGTCGATTGTCCTTGCAAAAGCCTCTACAGTGAAAGGCACTGGCAAACATTTCAACAATGGAAAATTTTGAAAATAATAGATACACAGGGCACAGGATAGGGGTGAAGTGTATTTATTGATTATCTTTTACTTATACAACAATCACCATAATACACGCATGCAACGAAAAAAAATTCAATTTTTTCACGGGCAATAGTCCAATTAGTAGTGGCACCTACCGATGACAAAAAAGATGCCTTTACTATGCACCTAGAAGAAATTAAATGATATAGTTATTGACTTTCCAGTAACAACTCTAGGAACATGTTTAGCCATCTTTTCTTACCATTAAGACAAGAAAGATAATTCGAGTGCATTGAAGATAGCTTCTTCCTTGATGGGGTATGCAGACTATTCAAGGTCTTCACCAACCTTTTATGAATTGCTACAAAGTGGACTAATGTGTATGCCTTGGGCAAGATGATGTCACATTTCGTGAGGGCGATTGTTGCAATTGTTTCTCAAGTAATTAACTTGTAGGTGGGTTATGATTGTAGGTAATTAACCTGTATGTGGGTTCTGATTGCAATAATTTAAAATGGACCTTTGACTGCTAGATAGAGAAGTAGTGCTAGCAAGTAGCCTTTAGACCTTTCGTCTCTTATATTCAAGGGATCGTTTTGGTTATATATGTATTTAATAAGTTTGCCACTATTTTGCAATCTTGTTTTAAATTGAACAATATTTATATCTATAATAATAGTAGAGCCATATAAAACAGGCAATTAAAGAGAACAAATACATTTTGCAAAAGAAACCAAACAAGTGGAGCGAACTAGAACAACTTCCAAGAGAAGCCATTATAAGATGGAAATGTGAATGAGCGGAGGCAGAGAAACATTTATTAAAGGGCAGAGTCTACTAAAAGCAAGAGCACTAAACACAAAGCCAGACAATAACACATGCACAGAATGTAAGAGCGCTAAGCACAAAAGCATTGAAATCCATAAATGTGCAAAACAACTTCTCTCCATAACTGCAAAAAAACAAATGAATGTTTTTTTAGTTAGAAAAATAGTGGTAACAAGTAGAGAAATTTTGATTTCAAATTGAAGAATATACATATGTATAGTAATAGTAGAGCCATATAAAACAAGCATGGAGAGAGTAAATACATCTTGCAAGAGAAAGCAAACAAATGGAGTGAACTAGAATTCCAAGGAAAAAGTGTTCTAAACTAGAACAAATTCAAAGAGAAGAGCATTATAAGGTGGAAATGTGAACGAGCAAAGGCAGAGAAGCAAAAGAAGTGAACACAAAGCCAGACAATAACACAAAAGCACAGAATGCAATAATGCTAAATAAATAAGCACCGAAATCCATAAATGAATAAAACAACTCTCCTGAACTGCAAAAAAAACATATCATCCATAGAATAATCATTCAACAGCAGATATTAAAATCAAAGCTGCATAAAATAATTCAACATTCCAACAACTAGAATGTGTAAAAAGGGATATTCATGTTCAATGTTGAAAGATGCAATATGAAAACAGTAATAAAGTTAAGTAGCTTAGTTTGCATGACACGTCCATTTACAGTACACTGTGCATATGCAACTAACTATTCACATAATGTTTGATAAAGTTTCATTAAAAGCTCCAAAATATCTTCATAGTGGTCCATGCTTACAATTTCAAATTCTTTCTAAATAATATTGGCAGATACATACTAGATTCGTCACTACCATTAGAAATGGATTATTAAGTCTTACTGATATACATAGATATGCCTCTCATCAACACATACCCCCTACATGGAAACACATCATAACTCTCTATCGATAAGTGTTTTCAACCACCTACATAGAAACACATCATCAGTCTCTATTGATAAGAGTTTTCAACCAGAGATAAACTCTTAATTAGAAAAGAAGTTCCACTAAAGCAGGTCAATCCAGGTCTAGTAGGATTTTGCGGACTTTCCAACACATCTTTTAGTCACAAACAACTATTAACCTGCTCCCAAAAACTATGCTGCCACCAAACACAATTTATCACTACAATTAGAAACTGATTTTTTAGTCTTACTGATATACAAATATATGCTCTTTCATAAATCCATGCTCTTTCATAAATCCATTGTCATTCTCTAGAGATAAATGCTTTCAACCAGAGATAAAATCTTAATTAGAGAAGCAGTTACATTGAATAGCTCAATCCAGGTCTAGTATAACTTTTGTAAATTTTTTGCCCGACTTTTACTCACAATCAATTGCCAACCTGCCTGTTCCCAACAACTATGCTGCCACCAAATTTTTTTTATAGATCTCCATCCCAAATAAAAAAAGCAACTGCTCCCATCCAAAAAAACCTTCAATATGTTTCAAAATAGATTACAACATTTACGCACCAGTTACCATTTTCACCAAACAAAATTTATAGATTTCCATTACATGCCAAATAAAACACCCAGTTGTTCCCATTCAAGAAACCTTCGACAAGTTTCAGAGTAGACTTCAAAATCCATCCACTGGTTACCATTTTCTCCACCATAAGTGTAACAACTATAAATGGAAGCCTTTCAAGATGATCCAGCACCTTAAAATATCTGCTAGGACCTTACTTGACATCACTACTAGGAATATAAAAAGCTGAAATCTCTTATAGCCCGGGGGATCAATAACTGCCAAACAGAATAGTAGCCTGTTCCAAACATGGGTATCATACTGACTTAACCTGCATAAGGAAGCTCTGTAGCTGTCCCTCATACAGGGAAGCATCTTCCAAAAATATCTTCTGACACAATATTTGAGTTATGCCATTTAAATCATCCCCTCAATGTCATTAGAGTAATCATCCATAGCCTAGTATTTATTTGAGTACAAAAAGCAGCTTAGAACCCTTTAATACATCGAACATTGAGCAGCAACCATATTTTATAACCTTTTAATACGGCCAGAAGTTCCTTGGGCAATTTGATGCGATTAAAACAATTCTAAAAAAAATTCGGAGACCTTGGCCAAACAAAATTGAGACTTCAAATAAATAATGTAAAATGAAATGTATTAAGAGTTAAAACAGAGAGGAGGAAGCTACAAAAGGAGCCCAAGTTAGATCTCTATTCACTTTGAGTTTTGGATAAGGTCGGTTGTCCTTGCAAAAGCCTCTACAGTGAAAGACATTGGCAAACATTTCAACAATGGAAAAATTTGAAAATAATAGATACACAGGGCACGGGATAGGGGCGAAGTGTATTTATTGATTATCTTTTACTTATATAGCAATCACCATAATACATGCATGCAATGAAAACAAATTAAATTTTCTCACGGGAAATAGTCCAATTAGTAGTGGCTCCTACCGATGACAAAAAAGATGCCATTATTGTGCACCTAGAAGAAATTAAATGATATGGTTATTGAATTTCCAGTAACGGCTCTAGGAACGTGTTTAGCCATATTTTCTTACCATTATTACAAGAAATATAATCTGAGTGCATTGAAGATAGCTTCTTCCTTGATGGGGTATGCAGACTATTCAAGGTCTTAACCAACCTTTTATGAATTGCTGCAAAGTGGACTAATGTGTATGCCTTAGGCAAGATGATGTCACATTTCGTGAGGGCGATTGTTGCAATTTTTTCTCAAATAATTAACTTGTAGGTGGGTTCCGATTGGAGGTAATTAACTTGTAGGTGGGTTCTAATTGCAAGAATTTAAAATGGACCTTTGACTGCTAGATAGAGAAGTAGTGCTAGCAAGTAGCCTTTAGACCTTTTGTCTCTTATATTCAAGGGATCGTTTTGGTTATATATGTATTTGATAAGTTTGCCACTGTTTTGCAATCTTGTTTTAAATTGAACAATATTTATATCCATAATAATAGTAGAGCCATATAAAATAGGCAATGAAAGAGAACAATTACATTTTGCAAAAGAAGCCAAACAAGTGGAGTGAACTAGAACAACTTCCAAGAGAAGCCATTATAAGATGGAAATGTGAATGAGCAGAGGTAGAGAAGCATTTATTGAAGGACAGAGTCTACTAAAAGCAAAAGCACTGAACACAAAGCCAGACAATAACACATGCACAGAATGCAAGAGCGCTAAGCCCAAAAACACCGAAATCCATAAATGTGCAAAACAACTTCTCTCCATAACTGCAAAAAAAAAATGAATGTTTTGTTAGTTAGAAAAGTAGCGGTAACAAGTAGAGAAATTTTGATTTCAAATTGAAGAATATACATATGTATAGTAATAGTAGAGCCATATAAAACAAGCAAGGAGAGAGTAAATACATCCTGCAAGAGAAAGCAAACAAATGGAGTGAACTAGAATTCCAAGGAAAAAGTGTTCTAAACTAGAACAACTTCAAAGAGAAGTGCATTATAAGGTGGAAATGTGAACGAGCAGAGGCAGAGAAGAAAAAGCACTGAACACAAAGCCAAACAATAACACAAAAGCATAGAACGCAAGAATGCTAAATAAATAAGCACCGAAATCCATAAATGAATAAAACAACTCTCCTAAACTGCAAAAACAACATATCATCCATAGAATAATCATTCAATAGCAGATATTAAAATAAAAGCTGCATAAAATACTTCAACATTCCAACAACTAGAATGTGTAAGAATGGATATGCATGTTCAATTTTAAAAGATGCGGTATGAAAACAGTAATAAAGTTAAGAAGCTTAGTCTGCAAGACTCATCTATTTACAGTACGCTGTACATATGCAACTAACTATTCACATAATTCTTGATAAAGTTTCATTAAAAGATCCAAAATATCTTCATAGTGGTCCATGCTTACAATTTCAAATGTTTTCCAAATCATATTGGCAGATACATACTAGATTCGTCACTACCATTAGAAATGGATTATTCAGTCTTACTGATATACATAGATATGCCTCTCATCAACACATACCCCCTACATAGAAACACATCATAACTCTCTATCGATAAGCCTTTTCAACCACCTACATAGAAACACATCATCACTCTCTATTGATAAGAGTTTTCAACCAGAGATAAACTCTTAATTAGAAAATAAGTTCCACTGAAGCAGGTCAATCCAGGTCTAGTAGGATTTTATGAATTTTCCAACACATATTTTAGTCACAAACAACTGTTAACTTGCTCCCAACAACTATGCTGCCACCAAACACAATTTATCACTACAATTAGAAATTGATTTTTTAGTCTTACTGATATACAAATATATGCCCTTTCATAAATCCATGCTCTTTCATAAATCCATTGTCGTTCTCTGGAGATAAATGATTTTAACCAGAGATAAAATCTTAATTAGAGAAGAAGTTACACTGAATAGCTCAATCCAGGTCTTGTATAACTTTTGTAAATTTTTTGCCCGACTTTTACTCACAATCAATTGCCAACCTACCTATTCCCAACAAATATGCGGCCACCAAACACAATTTATAGATCTCCATCCCAAATAAAAAAAGCAACTGCTCCCATCCAAAAAAACCTTTAATGTGTTTCAAAATAGATTCCAACATTAATGGACCAGTTACCATTTTCACCAAACAAAATTCATAGATTTCCATTACATGCCAAATAAAACACTCACTTGTTCCCATCCAAGAAACCTTCGACAAGTTTCAAAATAGACTTCAAAATCCATCAACTGGTTACCATTTTCTCCACCATAAGTGTAACAACTATAAATGGAAGCCTTTCAAGCTGATCCAACACCTTCAAACATCTGCTAGGACCTTACTTGACATCACTACTAGGAATATAAAAAGTTGAAATCTCTTATAGCTCGGGGGATCGATAACTGCCAAACAAAATAGTAGCCTGTTCCAGACATGAGCATCATACTGACTTAACCTGCATAAGGAAGCTCTGTAGCTATCCCTCATACAGGTAAGCATCTTCCAAAAATATCTTCTGACACTATATTTGAGGTATGCCATTTAAATCATCCCCTCAATGCCATTAGAGTAATCATCCATAGCCTAGTATTTATTTGAGTACAAAAAGCAGCTTATAACCTTCTAATACATTGAACATTGAGCATCAGCCATAGTTCAGAACCTTTTAATATGGCCAGAAGTTCCTTGGGAAATTTGATGTGATTCAAACAATTCTAAAAAAAATTCGGAGACCTTGGCCAAACAAAATTGAGACTTCAAATAAAGAATGTGAAATGAAATGTATTAAGAGTTAAAATAGAGAGGAGAAAGCTAAAAAAGGAGCCCAAGTTAGATCTCTATTCACTTTGAGTTTTGGATAAGGTCGGTTGTCCTTCCAAAAGCCTCTACAGTGAAAGGCACTGGCAAACATTTCAACAATGGAAAAATTTGAAAATAATAGATACACAGGGCACGGGATAGGGGTGAAGTGTATTTATTGATTATATTTTACTTATATAGCAATCACCATAATACACACATGAAACGAAAACAAATTCAATTTTCTCATAGGCAATAGTCCAATTAGTAGTGGCACCTACCGATGACAAAAAAGATGCCTTTATTGTATACCCAAAAGAAATTAAATGATATGGTTATTGAATTTCTAGTAATTACTCTAGGAACGTGTTTAGCCATATTTTCTTACCATTAAGACAAGAAAGATAATTTGAGTGCATTGAAGATAGCTTCTTCCTTGATGGGGTATGTAGAATATTCAAGGTCTTCACCAACATTTTATGAATTGCTGCAAAGTGGACTAATGTGTATGCCTTGGGCAAGATAATGTCACATTTCGTAAGGGCGATTGTTGCAATTGTTTCTCAAGTTGTTAACTTGTAGGTGGGTTCTGATTACAGGTAATTAACCTATAGGTGGGTTCTGATTGCAAGAATTTAAAATTGACCTTTGACTGCTAGATAGAGAAGTAGTGATAGCAACTAGCCTTTAGACCTTTTGTCGCTTATATTCAAGGGATCATTTTGGTTATATATGTATTTGATAATTTTTCCACTATTTTGAAATCTTGTTTTAAATTGAACAATATTTATATCTATAATAATAGCAGAGCCATATAAAACAGGAAATGAAAGAGAACAAATACATTTTGCAAAAGAAACCAAACAAGTGGAGTGAACTAGAATAGCTTCCAAGAGAAGCCATTATAATATGGAAATGTGAATGAGCGGAGGTAGAGAAGCATTTATTGAATGGCAGAGTCTACTAAAATAAAATCACTTAACAAAAATCCAGACAATAACACATGCACAGAATGCAATAGCGCTAAGCTCAAAAACTGTGAAATCCATAAATGTGCAAAACAACTTCTCTCCATAACTGCAAAAAAACAAATGAATGTTTCGTTAGTTAGAAAAGTAGAAGTAACAAGTAGAGAAATTTTGATTTCAAATTGAAGAATATACATATGTATAGTAATATTAGAGCCATATAAAACAAGCAAGGAGAGAGTAAATACATACTACAAGAGAAAGCAAACAAATGGAGTGAACTAGAATTCCAAGGAAAAAGTGTTCTAGACTAGAACAGCTTCAAAGAGAAGCGCATTATAAGGTGGAAATGTGAACGAGCAGAGGCAGAGAAGCAAAAGTACTGAACACAAAGCCAGACAATAACACAAAAGCACAAAACGCAAGAATGCTAAATAAATAAGCACCGAAATCCATAAATGAATAAAACAACTCTCCTGAATTGCAAAAAAAACATATCATCCATAGAATAATCATTCAATTGCAGATATTAAAATCAGAGTTCCATAAAATACTTCAACATTCCAACAAATAGAATGTGTAAGAAGGGATATGCATGTTTAATGTTGAAAGATGTTGTATGAAAATAGTAATAAATTTAAGCAGCTTAGTCTGCAAGACTCGTCCATTTACAGTACATTGTACATATGCAACTGACTATTCATATAATGGTTGATAAAGTTTCATTAAAAGCTCCAAAATATCTTCATAGTGGTCCATGCTTACAATTTCAAATGCTTTCCAAATCATATTGGCAGATACATACTAGATTCGTCACTACCATTAGAAATGGATTATTCAGTCTTACTGATATACATAGATATGCCTCTCATCAACTCATACCCCCTACATGGAAACACATCATAACTCTCTATCAATAAGCATTTTCAACCACCTACATAGAAACACATCATCACTCTCTATTGATAAGAGTTTTCAACCAGAGATAAACTCTTAATTAGAAAAGAAGTTCCACTGAAGCAGGTCAATCCTGGTCTAGTAGGATTTTACGGATTGTCCAGTACATATTTTAGTCACAAACAACTGTTAACCTGCTCCCAACAACTATGCTGCCACTAAACACAATTTATCACTACAATTAGAAACTGATTTTTTAGTCTTATTGATATACAAATATATGTCCTTTCATAAATCCATGCTCTTTCATAAATCCATTGTCATTCTCTAGAGATAAATGATTTCAAATAGAGATAAAATCTTAATTAGAGAAGCAGTTACATTGAATAGCTCAATCCAGGTCTATAACTTTTGTAAATTTTCTGCTTGACTTTTACTTACAATCAATTGCCAACCTGCCTGTTCCCAACATCTATGCTACCACCAAACACAATTTATAGATCTCCATCCAAAATAAAAAAGGCAACTGCTCCCATCCAAAAAAACCTTCAATGTGTTTCAAAATAGATTCCAACATTAATGGAACAGTTACCATTTTCACCAAACAAAATTCATATATTTCCATTACATGCCAAATAAAACACTCACTTGTTCCCATCCAAGAAACCTTCGACAAGTTTCAGAGTAGACTTCAAAATCCATCAACTGGTTACCATTTTCTCCACCATAAGTGTAACAACTATAAATGGAAGCCTTTCAAGCTGATCCAACACCTTCAAACATCTGCTAGGACCTTACTTGACATCACTACTAGGAATATAAACAGCTGAAATCTCTTATAGCCTGGGGGATCAATAACTGCCAAACAGAATAGTAGCCTGTTCCAGACATGAGAATCATACTGACTTAACCTGCATAAGGAAGCTCTGTAGCTGTCCCTCATACAGGTAAGCATCTTCCAAAAATATCTTCTGACACTATATTTGAGGTATGCCATTTAAATCATCCCCTCAATGCCATTAGAGTAATAATCCATAGCCTAGTATTTATTTGAGTACAAAAAGCAGCTTAGAACCTTCTAATACATTGAACATTGAGCATCAGCCATAGTTCAAAACCTTTTAATATGGCCAGAAGTTCCTTGGGCAATTTTATGTGATTCAAACAATTTTAAAAAAAATTCGGAGACCTTGGACAAACAAAATTGAGACTTCAAATAAAGAATGTAAAATGAAATGTATTAAGAGTTAAAACAGAGAGGAGAAAGCTAAAAAAGGAGCCCAAGTTAGATCTCTATTCACTTTGAGTTTTGGATAAGGTCGGTTGTCCTTGCAAAAGCCTCTACAGTGAAAGGCACTAGCAAACATTTCAACAATGGAAAATTTTGAAAATAATAGATACACAGGGCACGGGATAGGGGTGAAGTGTATTTATTGATTATATTTTACTTATATAGAATTCACCATAATACACGCATGCAACGAAAACAAATTCAATTTTCTCATAGGCAATAGTACAATTAGTAGTGGCACCTACCGATGACAAAAAAGATGCCTTTACTGTATACCCAGAAGAAATTAAATGATATGGCTATTGAATTTCTAGTAATGACTCTAGGAACGTGTTTAGCCATTTTTTCTTACCATTAAGACAAGAAAGATAATTCGAGTGCATTGAAGATAGCTTCTTCCTTGATGGGGTATGCAGACTATTCAAGGTCTTCACCAACCTTTTATGAATTGCTGTAAAGTGGACTAATGTGTATGCCTTGGGCAAGATAATGTCACATTTCGTGAGGGTGATTGTTGCAATTCTTTCTCAAGTAATTAACTTGTAGGTGGGTTATGATTGCAGGTAATTAACCTATAGGTGGGTTCTGATTGCAAGAATTTAAAATGGACCTTTGACTGCTAGATAGAGAAGTAGTGATAGCAAGTAGCCTTTAGACATTTTGTTGCTTATATTCAAGGGATCGTTTTGGTTATATATGTATTTTATAATTTTTCCACTATTTTGAAATCTTGTTTTAAATTGAACAATATTTATATCTATAATAATAGTAGAGCCATATAAAACAGGAAATGAAAGAGAACAAATACATTTTGAAAAAGAAACCAAACAAGTGGAGTGAACTAGAATAGCTTCCAAGAGAAGCCATTATAAGATGGAAATGTGAATGAGCGGAGGCAGAGAAGCATTTATTGAATGGCAGAGTCTAATAAAATAAAAATCACTTAACACAAATCCAGACAATAACACATGCACAGAATGCAAGAGCGCTAAGCATAAAAACTACGAAATCCATAAATGTGAAAAACAACTTCTCTCCATAACTGCAAAAAAACAAATGAATGTTTTGTTAGTTAGAAAAGTAGCAGTAACAAGTAGAGAAATTTTGATTTCAAATTGAAGAATATACATATGTATAGTAATAGTAGAGCCATATAAAACAAGCAAGGAGAGAGTAAATACATACTGCGAAATAAAACAAATGGAGTGAACTAGAATTCCAAGGAAAAAGTGTTCTAGACTAGAACAGCTTCAAAGAGAAGCGCATTATAAGGTGGAAATGTGAACGAGCAGAGGCAGAGAAGAAAAATTACTGAACACAAAGCCAGACAATAACACAAAAGCACAAAATGCAAGAATGCTAAATAAATAAGCATCGAAATCCATAAATGAATAAAACAACTCTCCTGAACTGCAAAAAAAACATATCATCCATAGAATAATCATTCAATTGCAGATATTAAAATCAGATTTCCATAAAATACTTCAACATTCCAACAACTAGAATGTGTAAGAAGGGATATGCATGTTTAATGTTGAAAGATGCTGTATGAAAACAGTAATAAAGTTAAGCAGCTTAGTCTGCAAGACTCATCCATTTACAGTACACTGTACATATGCAACTAACTATTCACATAATTCTTGATAAAGTTTCCTTAAAAGCTCAAAAATATCTTCATAGTGGTCCATGCTTACAATTTCAAATGCTTTCCAAATCATATTGGCAGATACATACTAGATTCGTCACTACCATTAGAAACGGATTATTCAGTCTTACTGATATACATAGATATGTCTCTCATCAACTCATACCCCCTACATGGAAACACATCATAACTCTCTATCAATAAGCATTTTCAACCACCTACATAGAAACACATCATCACTCTCTATTGATAAGAGTTTTCAACCAGAGGTAAACTCTTAATTAGAAAAGAAGTTCCATTAAAGCAGGTCAATCCTGGTCTAGTAGGATTTTATGGACTGTCCAACACATCTTTTAGTCACAAACAACTGTTAACCTGCTCCCAACAACTATGCTGCCACTAAACACAATTTATCACTACAATTAGAAACTGATTTTTTAGTCTTACTGATATACAAATATATGTCCTTTCATAAATCCATGCTCTTTCATAAATCCATTTTCATTCTCTAGAGATAAATGATTTCAAATAGAGATAAAATCTTAATTAGAGAAGTAGTTACACTGAATAGCTCAATCTAGGTCTATAACTTTTGTAAATTTTCTGCCCGACTTTTACTTACAATCAATTGCCAACCTGCCTGTTCCCAACAACTATGCTACAACCAAACACAATTTATAGATCTCCATCCCAAATAAAAAATGCAACTGCTCCCATCCAAAAAAACCTTCAATATGTTTCAAAATAGATTCCAACATTTATGCACCAGTTACCATTTTCACCAAACAAAATTTATAGATTTCCATTACATGCCAAATAAAACACCCAGCTGTTCCCATCCAGGAAACCTTCGACAAGTTTCAGAGTAGACTTCAAAATCCATCCACTGGTTACCATTTTCTCCACCATAAGTATAAAAACTATAAATGGAAGCCTTTCAAGCTGATCCAGCACCTTCAAATATATGCTAGGACCTTACTTGACATCACTACTAGGAATATAAAAAGTTGAAATCTCTTATAGCCTGGGGGATCAATAACTGCCAAACAGAATAGTAGCATGTTCCAGACATGAGCATCATACCGAATTAACCTGCATAAGGAAGCTCTGTAGCTATCCCTCATACAGGTAAGCATCTTCCAAAAATATCTTCTAACACTATATTTGAGGTATGCCATTTAAATCATCCCCTCAATTCCATTAGTGTAATCAGCCATAGCCTAGTATTTATTTGAGTACAAAAAGTAGCTTATAACCTTATAATACATCGAACATTTAGCAGCAGCCATATTTTAGAACCTTTTAATACGACTAGAAGTTCCTTGGCCAATTTGATGCGATTCAAACAATTCTAAAAAAAATTGGAGACCTTGGCCAAACAAAATTGAGACTTCAAATAAAGAATGTAAAATGAAATGTATTAAGAGTTAAAACAGAGAGGAGGAAGCTACAAAAGGAGCCCAAGTTAGATCTCTATTCACTTTGAGTTTTGGATAAGGTCAGTTGTCCTTGAAAAAGCCTCTACAGTGAAAGGCACTGGCAAACATTTCAACAATGGCAAAATTTGAAAATAATAGATACACAGGGCACGGGATATGGGTGAAGTGTATTTATTGATTATCTTTTACTTATACAGCAATCACCATAATACATGCATGCAACGAAAACAAATTCAATTTTCTCACGAGCAATAGTCCAATTAGTAGTGGCACCTACCGATGACAAAAAATATGCCTTTACTGTGCACCCAGAAGAAATTAAATGATATGGTTATTGACTTTCCAGTAACGACTCTAGGAACATGTTTAGCCATATTTTCTTACCATTAAGACAAGAAATATAATTCAAGTGCATTGAAGATAACTTCTTCCTTGATGGGGTATGCAAACTATTCAAGGTCTTCACCAACCCTTTATGAATTGCTGCAAAGTGGACTAATGTGTATGCCTTGGTCAAGATGATGTCACATTTCGTGAGGGCGATTGTTGCAATTGTTTCTCAAGTAATTAACTTGTAGGTGGGTTCTGATTGCAGGTAATTAACCTGTAGGTGGGTTCTAATTGCAAGAATTTAAAGTGGACCTTTGACTGCTAGATAGAGAAGTAGTGCTAGCAAGTAGCCTTTAGACCTTTTGTCTCTTATATTCAAGGGATCGTTTTGGTTATATATGTATTTGATAAGTTTTCCACTATTTTTCAATCTTGTTTTAAATTGAACAATATTTATATCCATAATAATAGTAGAGCCATATGAAACAGGCAATGAAAGAGAACAAATACATTTTGCAAAAGAAACCAAACAAGTGGAGTGAACTAGAACAGCTTCCATGAGAAGCCATTATAAGATGGAAATGTGAATGAGCGGGGGCAGAGAAGCATTTATTGAAGGGCAGAGTCTACTAAAAGCAAAAGCACTGAACACAAAGCTAGACAATAACACATGCACAGAATGCAAGAGCGCTATGCACAAAAACACTGAAATCCATAAATGTGCAAACTTTTCTCCATAACTACAAAAGTAGCGGTAACAAGTAGAGAAATTTTGATTTCAAATTGAATAATATACATTTCTATAGTAATAGTAGAGCCATATAAAACAAGCAAGGAGAGAGTAAATACATCTTGCAAGAGAAAGCAAACAAATGGAGTGAACTAGAATTCCAAAGAAAAAGTGTTCTAATTAGAACAGTTTCAAAGAGAAACGCATTATAAGGTGGAAATGTGAACGAGCAGAGGCAGAGAAGCAAAAGCACTGAGCACAAAGCCAGAAAATAACATAAAAGCACAGAATGCAAGAATGCTAAATAAATAAGCACCGAAATCCATAAATGAATAAAACAACTCTCCTGAACTACAGAAAAACATATCATCCATAGAATAATCATTCAATAGTAGATATTAAAATCAAAGCTGCATAAAATTCTTCAACATTCCAACAACTAGAATGTGTAAGAAGGGATATGCATGTTCAATGTTGAAAGATGCAGTATAAAAACAGTAATAAAGTTAAGCAGCTTAGTCTGCAAGACTCGTCCATTTACAGTACACTGTACATATGCAACTGACTATTCACATAATGCTTGATAAAGTTTCATTAAAAGCTCCAAAATATCTTCATTGTGGTCCATGCTTACAATTTCAAATGATTTCCAAATCATATTGCAGATACATACTAGATTCGTCACTACCATTAGAAATGGATTATTAAGTCTTACTGATATACATAGATATGCCTCTCATCAACACATACCCCCTACATGGAAACAAATCATAACTCTCTATCGATAAGCATTTTCAACCACCTACATAGAAACACATCATCACTCTCTCTTGATAAGAGTTTTCAACCAGAGATAAACTCTTAATTAGAAATAAACTCTTAATTAGAAAAGAAGTTCCACTGAAGCAGGTCAATCCAGGTCTAGTAGGATTTTATGGACTTTCCAGCACATCTTTTAGTCACAAACAACTGTTAACCTGCTCCCAAAAACTATTCTACCACCAAACACAATTTATCACTACAATTAGAAACTGATTTTTTAGTCTTACTGATATACAAATATATGCCCTTTCATAAATCCATGCTATTTCATAAATCCATTGTCATTATCTAGAGATAAACGCTTTCAACCAGAGATAAAATCTTAATTAGAGAAGCAGTTACACTGAATAGCTCAATCCAAGTTTAGTATAACTTTTGTAAATTTTCTGCCCAACTTTTACTCACAATCAATTTCCAACCTCCCTGTTCCCAACAACTATGCTGCCACCAAACAAAATTTATAGATCTCCATCCCAAATAAAAAAAGCAATTGCTCCCATCCAAAAAAAACCTTCAATATGTTTCAAAATAGATTCCAAAATTTATGCACCAGTGACCATTTTCACCAAACAAAATTTATAGATTTCCATTACATGCCAAATAAAACACCCACCTGTTCCCATCCAAGAAACCTTCGACAAGTTTCAGAGCAGACTTCAAAATCCATCCACTGGTTACCATTTTCTCCACCATAAGTGTAACAACTATAAATGGAATCCTTTCAAGCTGATCCAACACCTTCAAATATCTGCTAGGACCTTACTTGACATCACTACTAGGAATATAAGAAGCTGAAATATCTTATAGCTCGGGGGATCAATAACTGCCGAACAGAATAGTAGCATGTTCCAGACATGAGCATCATACCGACTTAACCTGCATAAGGAAGCTCTGTAGTTGTCCCTCATACAGGTAAGCATCTTCCAAAAATATCTTCTGACACTATATTTGAGGTATGCCATTTAAATCATCCCCTTAATGCCATTAGAGTAATCAACCATAGCCTAGTATTTATTTGAGTACAAAAAGAAGCTTAGAACCTTCTAATACATCGAACATTGAGCATCAGCCATAGTTTAGAACCTTTTAATACGGCCAGAAGTTCCTTGGGCCATTTGATGCGATTCAAACAATTCTAAAAAAAATGCGGAGACCTTGTCCAAACAAAATAGAGACTTCAAATAAAGAATGTAAAATGAAATGTATTAAGAGTTAAAATAGAGAGGAGGAAGCTACAAAAGGAGCCCAAGTTAGATCTCTATTCACTTTGAGTTTTGGATAAGGTCTGTTGTCCTTGCAAAAGCCTCTACAGTGAAAGGCACTGGCAAACATTTCAATAATGGAAAAATTTGAAAATAATAGATACACAGGGCACGGGATAGGGGTGAAGTGTATTTATTGATTATCTGTAACTTATACAGCAATCACCATAATACATGCATGCAACGAAAACAAATTCAATTTTCTCATGGGCAATAGTCCAATTAGTAGTGGCACCTACTGATGACAAAAATATGCCTTTACTATGCACCCAAAAGAAATTAACTGATATGGTTATTGACTTTCTAGTAACAACTCTAGGAACGTGTTTAGCCATATTTTCTTACCATTAAGACAAGAAATATAATTCGAGCGCATTGAAGATATCTTCTTCCTTGATGGGGTATGCAGACTATTCAAGGTCTTCACCAGCCTTTTATGAATTGCTGCAAAGTGGACTAATGTGTGTGCCTTGGGCAAGATGATGTCACATTTCGTGAGGGTGATTGTTGCAATTGTTTCTCAAGTAATTAACTTGTAGGTGGGTTCTGATTGCAGGTAATTAACCTGTAGGTGGGTTATGATTGCAAGAATTTAAAATGGACCTTTGACTGCTAGATAGAGTAGTAGTGCTAGCAAGTAGCCTTTAGACCTTTTGTCTCTTATATTCAAGGGATCGTTTTGGTTATATATGTATTTGATAAGTTTGCCACTATTTTGCAATCTTGTTTTAAATTGAATAATATTTATATCCATAATAATAGTAGAGCCATATAAAACAGGCAATGAAAGAGAACAAATACATTTTGCAAAAGAAACCAAACAAGTGGAGTGAACTATAATAGCTTCCAAGAGAAGCCATTATAAGATGGAAATGTGAATGAGCGGAGGCAGAGAAGCATTTATTGAAGGGCAGAGTCTACTAAAAGAAAAAGCAATGAACACAAAGTCGGACAATAACACATGCACAGAATGAAAGAGCACTAAGCACAAAAACACTGAAATCCATAAATGTGCAAAATAACTTCGCTCCATAACTGCAAAAAAACAAATGAATGTTTTGTTAGTTAGAAAAGTAGCGGTAACAAGTAGAGCAATTTTGATTTCAAATTGAAGAATATACATATGTATAGTAATAGTAGATCCATATAAAACAAGCAAGGAGAGAGTAAATAAATCCTGCAAGAGAAAGAAAACAAATGGAGTGAACTATAATTCTAAAGAAAAAGTGTTCTAAACTAGAACAGTTTCAAAGAGAAGCGCATTATAAGGTGGAAATGTGAACGAGCAGAGGCAGAGAAGAAGAAGCACTGAACACAAAGCCAGACAATAACACAAAAGCACAGAACGCAAGAATGCTAAATAAATAAGCACCGAAATCCATAAATGAATAAAACAACTCTCCTGAACTGCAAAAAAAACATATCATCCATAGAATAATCATTCAATAGTAGATATTAAAATCAAAGATGCATAAAATACTTCAGCATTCCAACAACTAGAATGTGTAAGAAGGGATATGCATTTTCAATGTTGAAAGATGCGGTATGAAAACAATAATAAAGTTAAGCAGGTTAGTCTGCAAGACTCGTCCATTTGCAGTACACTGTACATACGCAACTGATTATTCACATAATTCTTGATAAAGTTTCATTAAAAGCTCCAAAATATCTTCATAGTGGTCCATGCTTACAATTTCAAATGCTTTCCAAATCATATTGGCAGATACATACTAGATTCGTCACTACCATTAGAAATGGATTATTCAGTCTTACTGATATACATAGGTATGCCTCTCATCAACACATACCCCCTACATGGAAACACATCATAACTCTCTATCAATAAGCGTTTTCAACCACCTACATAGAAACACATCATCACTCTCTATTGATAAGAGTTTTCAATCAGAGATAATCTCTTAATTAGAAAATAAGTTCCACTGAAGCAGGTCAATCCTGGTCTAGTAGGATTTTACGGACTTTCCAGCACATCTTTTAGTCACAAACAACTGTTAACCTCCTCCCAACAACTATGCTGCCACCAAACACAATTTATCACTAGAATTAGAAACTGATTTTTTAGTCTTACTGATATACAAATATATGCCCTTTCATAAATCCATGCGCTTTCATAAATCCATTGTCATTCTCTGGAGATAAACGCTTTCAACCAGAGATAAAATCTTAATTAGAGAAGTAGTTACACTAAATAGCTCAATCCAGGTCTAGTATAACATTTTTAAATTTTCTGCCTGACTTTTACTCACAATCAATTGCCAACCTGCCTATTCCCAACAACTATGCTACCACCAAACACAATTTATAGATCTCCATCCCAAATAAAAAAAGCAACTGCTCCCATCCAAAAAAACCTTCAATATGTTTCAAAATAGATTCCAACATTTATGCACCAGTAACCATTTTCACCAAACAAAATTCATAGATTTCCATTACATGCCAAATAAAACACCCACCTGTTCCTATCCAAGAAACCTTCTACAAGTTTCAGAGTAGACTTCAAAATCCATCCACTGGTTACCATTTTCTCCACCATAAGTGTAACAACCATAAATGGAAGCCTTTCAAGCTGATCCAGCACCTTCAAATATCTGCTAGGACCTTACTTGGCATCACTACTAGGAATATAAAAAGCTGAAATCTCTTATAGCCCGGGGGATCAATAACTGCAAAACAGAATAATAGCCTATTCCAGACATGAGCATCATACCGACTTAAACTGCATAAGGAAGCTCTGTAGCTGTCCCGCATACAGGTAAGCATCTTCCAAAAATATCTTCTAACTGAATAACTACTCTTACCCGTCCTCCTACCTAGCCTTCGCTATATACAAAAAGTAGCAATACTATATATAATAGTTATTGAACTGCTAAAATATGATCAAGGTAGATCCCATTGGAAAAAATGAGGAGATTGTAACCATGTCATGTCCCTACGATTAACCATTATGCTGAATACGTAAAAGAAGATCAATAATATTAACATTTTCCTAAACTACCGTAAAGGTTAAAACACATAGATTCTTACTCTAGACCCAACAGATGCCTGAGATCTCTTGTTGCTGATGTATCAACTCTAACTTGTGGAGTTGTCGAATTCCCATTTTGTCGAACAAATAACTTTGGCAGGGGTAGGGAACTTGGAGGCGGAGAATTCCAGAATGTAGGAACAGACCAGTTCTCTTTAAGTAAAGGATATATTTTAACATCGTCATCCGTACCAACTGACCCAAATGCTGGTGGCCACTGGTAAAATTGACATACTATCTTCCAAGGTCTCTGGCACACTGATTCCTGATAAAAAGGACCTTAATATCCCCGATCTTTCCTTTGGAAGAACACTTGGATCAGGCCCTAGGCATTCTGTTGAGGTTATGACCAAGTCATCATCTGATTTCTGTGGTTTTTCAGCATTACCCACATTAATTTTTTATCATTTTCATGGCATTGGCATCATCAGAAGAAGCAACCTTTGGCGCAACTTTAGAAGCTCCAATACCATTGAATTTCTGTGGCACTCCTCGCATTGTTTTACCCACATTATTCACAGGAACCACATCTTTTAATAGTCCTCACTGCCTTCCAATAAGAGGGGCACCCAATTTAGCTCCTATTTTCATAGCATTCTGAATTGTCTCGCCCCTCTTAACCAACTACCATGGAACCAATTGCCCTCGTCAATGCGTTCAACTGAGCAGATCCACCACATCTGAGCCCAAGGTGCCTATCCTTTGGTGGTGAATCCAACCACCCCGCGGCTCATGCGTCATCATTGATTTTTCCTTTTTCTGAACAGTGAAAAGATCAAATAAAATCATAGGTCAAAAACGAATTCAAACTATGGGAGGGCCCTAACGGACCAGAGAGGGTCAGTCAAGTCCCTCGCTCAGCC
Source organism: Pinus albicaulis (assembly GCA_034641835.2). Classification (NCBI taxonomy): domain Eukaryota; kingdom Viridiplantae; phylum Streptophyta; class Pinopsida; order Pinales; family Pinaceae; genus Pinus; species Pinus albicaulis. Next base: position 177,994,503 of record CM076577.1, read on the forward strand.
AGAAAGGACATCGGCGAGCCTATGCACAAAGCCCCAGCCACCTCTCCTAAATTCTGGAAAACCAGTGAAAAAATGGGGCGAATCACTCTAACCCCTCCCTCCGACCCTGTAAATTCAAGCGAATACCATGGAAATCTACTCCAACCAAAGAAAATCGGGGCGAATTTATTTTTTTGAGTTTTATGCGGCTTTTTTTGGTCGGCTAATATTTAATAATTAATCATTTTTAAAATAATTATTGGGATAACTTTATTAAACTATAGAAAATAGGTTTTATATAAAAAAATTCGCCCTATTAAAATTTAAAATCCCTTAAAATTCGCCTTTGGGCTAAAATTTGCCCCTAAAATTTTCCCTGGTGGACGGCGCAAATGCAATCGGGGCTGGACGATTGGCGGGGCAAAGAACATGGAGTGTGACAATGAGATTGATTGTGAGCCATCGATCTGCAGATCAGATACTGCAAAGAATGGATCCGGGAATGTCAATCGGGGAAGGAAATAAAATGTGCCTGATGAAAAAGTGCCGATGCGATGTTGCGCTATCTGTCTGATCATTTCAGATTGACAGTGGAGATTACCCCAAATTTTAACTAGCAGAAACCTTTTAATACACATGAACATCAACAATTTTAATAAAAAACAAAGGTCTTTGGCTTGGGGCGGGTTTATATATATGAAGTGGTTAGGCGCTCATCTGCGTGGCCTTAGGTGTATGGAAATGAATAGGACCGGGGTTTGAGATGCACAAGGGCTAATCGCATCGAAACTTCAGATGTGGGCTTTTCAATCTAACCATTTGATTTTCTCCAATGCGACTAGCGCTTCGGGACTTGAACTCTTGGTCCCGAGTTCAAGTTATATGGAGCGAAGTGGAGGGGGGGGGGGGCGTAGTTTATACAAAGGGGCTTCAATCGCATCGGAACTTTTGATGCGGTCTTTTTAATCTACCCATTTTACATTAAAAACATGGTCTCGGCGCGTTTTAGACAAAAACTTAGGAAAGTGGGTTTTATGAACTTTACAAAGGAAAATATTAATCGAGAATGGATTATTTACAATGTTTTATCGCCCGATTGTGGGCACAAGGGTTATACGAGGCGATAATAGGATCAGGCATATAAACACAGGGCTTAATCGCATCGGAGGTTTTAACATGGCAAAAACACTTGCGCGCTCTAAATTTTTCTGATGCGATAAGCGCCAAAAGGGCTTATTGCTTGATTCTAACACCTGGGCACATGTGGGGAAGTGGTTAGGTCTTGGCCCAAGGGGGCTTAAGTCCATAGTTTAAACAAACTTATTTTTTATGAATTTTTCCAAGGTTTTTGATGGATTTGGGGGTTTCGGTAAAGTCTTAAAATGAGTTTTAGACTTTGTAAAAGGGATTTTCATGAAGGGAAGAAGGGAAATAATGAAAAACAGAGGAATTTCATGGGGAATAAAGGGGTAAAATATGAAGGTTAGTTTTGAATGAAGGAGGGGAAAAAATGGGTTTTTGCAGTAGTTTTTCTTCATGGAATGACAATAGAATTTCTGAGTTCAAAAGGGGAACATCAGTGACGATTAACCAAAGGATAGAGTATCTTCAGAAAGAATTTTAAGCATCAACAATTTTGGCAGCAAAATTGTTTCTTGAAGGTTGTCCAAAATGATTTAGCCACCGGTTGACATGGAAAATTTTTATAAGTGGCTAACAATGGCTCCACTTGGGGATGGTGCCTTTTTGAAGGCATCAAGAATTTCATACTTGCATTCTCTGGAGGCTGATCAGTGCCTAATCCTTTGGGATATCTTTATTTATTTTGGGTGGTCTTCTTTTTCTCTGAAAAATATAAGTAGTCATGAAAAATAATGGATTTTCATTAACACAAGATTTCTACCTACCCAATTCTACTGATCTAACATTTTTTCTTCTTTAGAGTGCACTTGGATTGACAAACTCTCTCTCAACATTTTATTCTTTTGAAAGCATAAAATATAATCTATTTATATCCTTATTTCTCCATGAACTCAGATTAAACAGTTGATTTCATATTCTTCTCTACCTAATCTACTAATCTGTTAGGATTAAACAGTCTAACAGATTTTTATTCACTAATTTCTAAAACAAAAATTTAAAAGCATACAAATCAGGATTGGACAGTCTAACTTTTTGTTGATCTATGGAATAAAATAACAAGCTGAACATAGACGTTATTTTGCATAAAATTAAATCAAAATGGAAGGCTTAAGATCTGAAAGTTCAAGCACTTCCTTCATTTTTTTCAGCTCTGTTTTTATTTATGTTTGAGTTGTTCTTTGCTTGTTCTCTGGTTTAGATTTTAACCTGATTGGAACCAGTTTTACTTCTGTTTTGACTTAGAATTTGAAATAGATTGGAGTCATTCTTCTCTTTAATAAATAAGGTTCGGATTTTGAGCATGTTTGAACCATTTAATTTCTAACCTAATCTACCTACTGATAAGCCAAGATTAAGCTTTTTGCAAATTGAATTCACTAACCTATCAACAGTCAATTTAAAACTAATTAGCCATGATTAGGCTGTATGGCTAACTAGAAGTGTGTTTCAGTAGTGGCATTTGAGCTTGCACACTTTCATATTTTTCTTTTCTTTTTGGTATGGGGCTGTACCTTTATTGTTTTTATAATCTGCCCTCTTTTCTTTCTTTTACTGTTTTGGTATTTTTATTTTTTATAACCTTGAATGAAACGTTCAGACTATGATATTTTACAATGAAAAAATAAAATGTTTTGAAACTCATGATTCCTTGCAGAAGTAACGCTTTAGCATCCTGCCATTGACAGGACCTCCATACACATCTTCTCCATTCAATTCTTTCAAGAAAAATGCATTGTGACCCCTCTCAGCATGAAAAATATAGGGACCTTTCCACAAGTTCTCAAACTTGTCGTGTTTTCCCTTCTCTTCTCTCCTTAAATCCCATTTAAGAACATCATTTCCAACCTGGAAATTGTTTGCCTTAGTCCTCCTATCAAATAGTTTCTTTACATTTTCTTGGACTAACTACGTCCTTTCATATACTTCTTATATGGTCTGTTGTAAATGGATGGTTTGATTGATTCTCCTCTGTATGTCATTCTATTCAACTTGCACTTCCTGAAGGATTTTCATGACTGGAACTCCTAATGAGGTGGGAAAGACTGCATCCATGCCATATACTAGCTGATAGGGGGACATATGTATTGACTTCTTTGTAGTTAACCTATCATCCCATAAGGCATGAACCAGCTTACTGTGCCATGATTTCTGATTTTGTTCCAACAGTTATTTGATGATATTGATGAGGCTCTTGTTGGAAGATTTAGATAATCCATTTCCTTGGGGATAGTAAGTAGTGGAATGGCCCAAGGTTATGTGGTATTTCTAACAGAAATCAACCATATTCTTAGATTTAAAAGTAGCAGCATTGTCTGTTATGATTTTTCTGGGACAACCAAATCTGGATAGGATATTTGTTTCAAGAAATTTGATAATGACAGAGTCATTAGCATTTCTAGAGGGTATAGCTTCTATCCACTTGGTAAAGAAGTCAATGGCTATGAGGATCCACTTATGTTGGGTTGAGGAGGATGGGTGAATTTCCCCAATGAAGTCTAAACCCCATTGTTGAAAAGGTGCCTCAATTCTGATAGGATGTAAGGGTAAGGGAAGAAGTTTTCTTTTGCCATCAAAAATTTGACACTTATGGCAAGACATGACCAACTTCTGAGTGTCTGGGAAAAGGGTAGGCCAATAGTAACCAGATCTAAGAATTTTTTTTGCTGTGGCCTTCCAGTAGAGGTGTCCTCCACATTCTCCATCATGCAACTCATGCATGATTTTTCCTGCATCATCTTCAAGTAAACATTTAAGCAAAATTCCAACAGCATTTTTTCCAATATAATCCATGCCCTTTAACTAGCTTGATGGGCCTGATTTCTAAGTCATATTCAAGAATATTTGCAATCCATTTTCCCCTTTTACCATCAGGGTCTTGACTTAGAATGTCCTTGACAATAGTATGTGGAACAAAAGCATTTATTTGAGAGTGTAAAATATAGACCCTAAAGTCTTTTAATGCTTTCACTAATGCTAAGGCTTTCTTCTCCATGATGTTATATTTGAGAGGAGCATCTCTTAAGGCTCTACTAAAGAAGGATATTGGTTGTTCTTGCCCTAAGTCATTCTTTTGAAGTAATACTGCAGCTATTGATCCTCAGATGCAAAAGAAAAGATATAAAAGTCTTTGGTAAAATCAGGACTAATCAGGACTGGTGTTTGAGTGAGAGCTTGTTTGACCCGTTTGAATGATTTTTTAGTTGGTAGAGTCCATTTTACACCTACATCTTTCTTAAGCATGTTTGTAATGTTTTTTAATAGCTCGGCAATGTTAGGGATAAACCTTCTCAGAAAATTAATCTTTCTAATGAAAGATTGTAATTATTTGAGGCGTCTTGGATGGATGATCTGCAATATTCCATCTATCCTTGTGGGGTCTATTTTGATTCCCTCTTCTGAAATTATATGGCCAAGAATTTTACCTTCTTGGATACCAAAGAGTGTCTTCTTGGGATTCAATGACAAGCCAAATTTCCTGCACTTCTAAAAAACTTTTCTCAAGTGAATCAAATGTTCTTCATCAGTTTTTGAGAAAAGGTAGATGATTATGAAATAGCCAATATCTTCAGAGAAGGCTATTTCCATGGCCCTTTGGAAGGTGGCCCCTCCATTCATCAAACAAAATGTCATTTTGACATACATAAAGGTGCCCTAAGGTGTGGTAAAAGCGGTTTTGATTTGATCACTTGGGAGCACTAACACCTGGTTGTAACCCAAGAACCCATCTAAGAGGGATATCCTTTTTGAACCAACTACCCTTTGAATTATATAGTCCATTTTGGGTAAGGGGTAGTTGTATTTTAGAGAGGCTCTATTTAAATTTCTGAAGTCAATACAGAGCCTGATTTCCCTTGTTTTCTTTCTAACAGAAACTAAGTTTGATACCCATTCTGAATATCTAATGGGTACTATGATCCCAACATCATGCATATTTTCGATTTCTACCTTAACTAAAGGGAGTAAATGAGGGTTTATTTTCCTTCACTTTTGTTTGAAAGGCTTTTGATTTTATTTGAGAGGGATTTTGTGCTAAATGATGCTGGTATCATACGATTTCAGGTCTTTTTACCCCCAAGCAAAAACATCTTTAAACTCTATGAACAGCTCGATGTATTGCAATTGTATGTGAGCTAGGAGAGTGCTGGACAGTTTAATCATCTTGGGTTCTTCTAGGCTGCCTATGTTATGTTCTTCTACATTTGTTTCCACAGGCTCCATTCTTGGTTCTTTGGCTACGTCGTTAAAGTCAAAAAGGTGTTCTGAATGTGTGAACCCTCTTGGAATTTTATCATTCCTGTATTGTAAAAATTCCAAGTCTTCTTGGTCTTTGTTGTCAATTATCTCTGCTTCAAAAGGATTCTCATAATGATTTATATCAACAGAATATGTCATTTTAGCTTCTGGGATTTGTTCAATATACAAACAGTTTTCTTTATGGCTGGTTTCTGATATTGGTATGCTAAAATCATTTTCTGATTTCAAGAAATCATCTATGTGTTTTTCAGAGTCAAACACTTGCCAATGATCTTCGTTATTAGGCACAACAGGCCTATGTTTTACCTTTATGCTAAGTTGTTCATTTATCTCAGGTATTTGGCAGTTGCTGGCATTGAAAGCAAGCTCATTTCCTAGATGATTTAGTGCTCTAGGAATGAAAATAAGTTCATACTTTTCCAAGGTTTTAAATAAATCAAGGGCAACGTTCCGATACCTAAGCCTTGGATTTCTAGATGAGTATTCTCCTTTGATTTGTCTTATGATAAGTTCATAATCTCCTAAGATTGATATCTTTTGGGCTTCTAATTTTTTAAGCAATTGTAATCCTAGGAGAAGTGCTTCATACTCAACAATATTGTTAGTGCATGAGAAATCTAATTTATATGAAAACTCTGATTTGTATTTTGAATCCAAACAACTGCCCCTGCACTTGTTTTATTATAGGATCCATTGAAATTTATTGTCCAAAGTATCTCATTTTCATTTTCTTTTTATTGTTGATTTTCAATGTTTTGAATTTGATTCGAGGGAAAATTTGATTGTTCTGGTGAACTGATTGGGTCTATTTTTTCCTTATCTTTTTGAGTGATTTCATCTTCGTTGCACAAGATAAAGGAATCTAAACTCGATTGAATGGAATAGATTGGAGAGTTGTTTGGTTTGTCTATGTTTCTCACCATGTACTTCATGTGAGATTCCCTATATATTCTTCTGTTTTGGTTAAAAACAAGGATGGTGGCATAAGACATGCCCATTAGAAGGCTTCCCTGAATTTTGGCTCCCCATGATCTCGATAAGATCATGTCATAATTAGGGGGAATTTCAGCTACAACTATGTCCATTACTAGACTCTTAGCAGGGATTTGAGCTAAGTTAGCACATAAATCTTTGATTAAACCCAAACATTTGACTCTGCTTGAGTCAAAGGAATACAAATCCTAGTACGGTTTAGTAATTTCTAAGCTTAAGCTTTCCATCACTACCTTGGGCATTAAATTGTGTGAAGCTCCAGAATCTAGCATGGAGTTGTGTAAAATTTTCTCATGTATGTTCAAACTAACGTAGAAGGGAGGGACAGCCCCTTCTTGATATTTCCCTTCAACTTTTGGACCAAACAACAACTCAGGTTTGTCATCTGTCAAGTTTAAGGTGTCAGCATCACTTCCTAGGTTCAAATATTTTAAAACCTAGTTTTTGTACACTTCTTGGGTTACTAGTTCAACTAGGGGGATGGTAATTTTTATCTTGGAAATATCTCCCTCAAGGCTGAAAGGAACAATTGACTTGTTCATATTTACATCTGTTCTTTCAATTGAATTCTTTTCAGCAATTTTGATTTGCTGAAATTTGTTTGGACTGGTAATTGGGATTTTTTTGTTAGGACCGCTAGTTGAAGTGCTAGGGGTAATCTGTTCAACATTTGGCTGGCTGCTTTTCTCTTTGTTTAAATCTAGTTTTTTAGCCAAAATGATGGGTTTGTCTATTGTATTCTTAGGCTTAATTTCTGCGTTTTTATTGACAACAGTACTAGTGTTCTTATCCTTTAGATTGTCTAAGTTCCCTTTGCTCCTAAGATCATATTGTTTGTGTACCTCCATGATTTCATTTTCAAACCCCAATCTATAGTCATCAGAATATTCATAGGTGTTTGTACTTTGATAAGAGAATAAACCTTGTTCTTCCTCAGTGAGGAAAACATCATCCCCACTATCTGATCCAATCAAGTTTACATGAGCTTCTCCCAACCTTTCCAGCTCCCTATCTTCCTCATATTGATCTACATAGTTTTGTTGGAAGGGACGTCTAACCTGTTGGTCACTTTCCTTTTGCTTATCTTGATTGTTTTCTCTTCTGCAATTCTGATTTCTATTTCTGTTTTGGTTATTTTGAGGTTCTCTTGGTGGTACTCTATCATTGAGATTGATGTTTTCAAGCATCCTCTCCATCACTTTCACTAGGTTATGAATTTTTGTCTCAGAAGTTGAGGTTGAGGGTAGTAGGTCACCTTTCTAAGTTACCCTCTTCTCTAATCTCAACCTATTTATTTTCTCAATTATGTTTGCTTCTACACTCACAGCTCCTTTCTGCATGTCTTCTAAGGTTAAGTAATCTCTCTTCCTTAACTGATAAGTCATTTCAGCATCAAGGCCTTCAAGATACCTTACTAAGGCCATGCCTTGAGGAGGTTTCATGTGAGGTGGAAGAGCATTATAAACACTATTGAACCTAGTGGAGTAGTCATGAACACTCTCCCCTTGATTTCTCTTGAGGCTGCTATACTCTGCTAGTATTTGTAGAGGGTTCTTCTTGAGTTCCCATTTGTTGATGAATGTTTGATGCAAGGTAGGGAGATCATTTATGTTGTTAGGAGGTAGGTTCTTAAACCATTTCTTTACATCTCCTCCTAAAATTTGGGCAAATATCCTCATATTTACAATTTCTTCTTCTATCTCCATGTAATCAAATGCATCTTCCATCCTGCCTACATGATGTTGAGCTATTTTAGACTCTTTTCCAGTGAAATGAGGGATTTTGGATTGGTAATCATTTGGTAAGGGAAGTAGAGGCTTTGGTAACACTAATGGGGCATACCATGTTGCCATGGTTGGAAATAAGGGTGGATTTACAAGAGGTGGATTTACAGTAGTGAAAGTGGGCTGAACAAGAGTGTTTTTCACAGTGGTAGTATGGATTGGAGTGGAAGAAACACTTGGGCCAACAAACTAATTTTGAGCATACTTGTTATGGAAAAGGCTAAAGTGATGAAGAAGCTGAGAATCAGGAGGGGTGGAAGGTGAGGCTTCTCTACTGAAGCTCTGTTGCAAATCTGCAATGTTAAGATCATTTTGGCTTAAATCACCTTGAGATCTAGTTCTAAAGATGTTCTTTGTATGATTTAAATCAAAGTGTGAATCCTCTAAGCGAACAAGGTTTTCAGGGACAGAATTTTCTCTTAAGAGGCTCCTATTAGCATTTGATTCTCCAGATTCGGAAGTCTTCCACAGAATTCTCTCTGGATTGTTAATGATTAAAGGAGGATTTAGGTCTGGATGGGATCTAGTGTTGATCCTAAGCGAAGCCAGACTGTTTTTAAAAAATGAGAGAGGTTAAAGCTTTAAGGACTGTTTTGGGGAATTTTACCTCTCACAATGTTTGATCTAGTATGGGGCTAGGCTTCTAAACTTCTTCAAGGCTAGTTAACACAATCCTAAAGAGATTTGGGGACCTAGATGAGTAATAGGCCTACTAGGGCTAATGAAGTCGCCAGGTGGAAACTATTTATCTTGTATGAAGGTAAAATAATTGGATGGTTCCACCACCATATTTATTATGAAGCCAAACTAAAATGTTTTTGGGTTTTTCTAAGTTATTTCAGTCTTATAGGTTATGAGAGTGTCCTAAATCTGATTTAGCACTTAGTTAAGGTGTTTAAACATACAGAGTTCACTCTTATGGCTTGGTAACTGGTTTCTTCAAGGTTTGATAAGGTTTTACAGGAATCCTAAGGGTTACTTATTTTTTCACTGATTCAATTAAGTCCTATCATGATTACCATTTTTGTTAGGCAGTGCTTGAAGAAGGTTACTTATGTTATACTATATAGGGAGTGTTTTGTTTTAAAAATTTTACTCAGTGTCCCACCGTGATCTCCATTATGTTGGAGTGAGTGGTGGGATAAGTCCAATAGGTGTTCTTTATCAAGTTAAGGGCCTAAAGAGTTTTAAGAAGTGTTTTCAAACCACTATATTTTCAGTAGGTCCCACTGTGATCGCCATTATGTTGGTGTCCCGTGTTTTGATAGTTTGGAAAATCAAAAGACAAGCAACATCAGAACCAACTTTTAGAGTTACAAGATCTAGTCCTCCTGCTCTCAAAGAGGGATCTCTCAAATTATTATTTTTTAAAAAGGTTTATCTCGTGTGCTTTGAGTATAGGTTTTAGACTAGTTATTAAGTGCAAGTGTTTGTTTGTTTGTTTGGTTGGAATTGATACAACAGAACATAAAAGGTCTAGGAAAGATAGATAGAAAGAAAAAATGTCAGATTCATTGGGCAATGGAGTCAAAAAGAGATCATGAAAAACTTATCAATGGATATGGGATATCAAAGGGCAAATCTAACTTGGCCGCAGGATCCTTTGGTTTTGGAATGAGATGGACATCAATGATTTGGAAAGAGAAGTTTAATCCTCAACAAAGGGAATTTGAAAGCACAACTTGAAAAATAAAGAGCTATTTGATAGACAGTGCTAACCATGAATTATACAAATATCACTTTAAGAAAATAATCACTTCAAAACAATTTTTAAAATGAAATCTAAGATTCAGGGAACACCGTATTTCCTCAAATATTTTATTTCAAGTGACTTAGAAAACATAAATGATTCACTGATAATTATGGTCATAGAAGAGGGAACACCTCAATACATCTATGATCACAACTATAAAGACCTTTAAGCCAACTGTCAAGCAAGAACAAGGGGCAAGATCATAACATACCTCCTTGACTCACTGTAAACAAAGAAAATTCAAAGGGAGACTTCAATAACAACCTTTAAGTGGCAGCAAACATGCAGGGAAAGCCATAAATCATGTTGAAACCAAATTTTTGAACTATTAAGGAAATAAACAAGCATGAGCACTAAAGAGAGATATTAAAGACTCTAAAATACCTCAGCAGAAGAAAACATAAAATAGTGAAGGATAAACAGGTCAAAGGTGCTTCCAAGAGTCATTTCTTAGCCTAAAACTTTCATCCTACTATAGTAAGAATTTATGGAACAAAATGAAAACTGGGGAAAACATTAAAGAGTTTAGAATACTTCACCAACAGCCAAGCTCATGGATCCAATGATAGAGCCTTCTCAAAAACAAGCATGCAACAACATCATCAGGGCTTCCAAGACTTCAATTTCTTCTTCAACTTCAACAGACTATGCATTTATTTCAGAGAGTTTTAGTATTACAACTAGTAATAAAACAACTAACCAACGTTTACAATGGATTCCTCAACAAGTTTTTATATAGGTATGAGGAGGTCGAAAGAGAGAAAAGATCTTCTGATTTCAATTAATACAGTTAATGCTTCTCGGCCTTTGAGGGGCTCTAGGGAGAAGTTTACAGATATTTTCCTATATTAATTGGTTTACATTAAGTATTAAAGCTTTGCTGGAAGCTCATGTTGACTTTAAGGTTCTATGTCATCTTTTGCAATAACTATTTTGATAGTTTATATTAGCTTCATTGATTAGAAATAACTATTCAGCTACAAGGGGTAGATATGCTCTGTTCTGGTCATTACTTGGCCTTTGTTTAAATGTTTTGAAGGCACAGGTGGCAATTTGGTAGCTGAGAGGAATAAATTTGCCTCTGACAAGGCAGTGGAGGCATCCTCTATCTGATAAATATCCTTGATTTGCCTTTAACTTTGTTTAAGTCACTAAATTACGCCTTTGATAATTGACTTTAGCCGTAACCCATTAAACTGTATAATCCATGTTTGATCCTTCTTTTCTGTTTTTTTTGGGTCTTCGACACTGATACTCTTTGATCTAATTTAATTCTTTGTGTCTTGTTGATGTGCAAGTGTGTACAAGGTCCACATGGCATCAATGCCCATGAGTCATTGATGAAACGTGAAATTGAACCCTGTATATGGCTTTCCTTTTAATGAACGAAAGTCTGGAGGATCATCACCCTCAGCTTTTATTTTATTTTTGAAACATTTGAAAACCCTTTTAAATCCTGTAAAATACAAAAACAATTAAGAAATATTGCATATTTGGTAAAAAATTCTTAGGAGGCTGTGGGGAGAAGCGTGGCTGTTGGATGGCAACATCCAACGGTGGAGATCTGTTAGTGGAGGTTGAAAAGGAGAGCGATGGGAAGAAATAAGTCAGATCCGTCGATCCGCGGAGATCGACGGTCAGGATTAATCGAGAGGACTATAATGCAAATGGTCAATTTTCAACGGAATGGCGGAAATATAAAGAAATAAGATTAAAAAAGCTTTGGTGAAGAAAAATGCATTGAACCAAGCATGAGGGGTTTTCGAACGATCCTGGGCCGTTGGATGAAAAAGGGTATCAGAGATCAATGACTGTGGTTTATCCACGAAATCCTTTGGTAGAGGCAGAGGGCGATGGTGAAAGGCCAGATTAGATCTGGACCATTGATCTACAGAGATAAATGGCAGGCACTGCGCACGATGAATCATAATAGAGATGGAGAAAATTGGTTTCAGAGGTCAAAACAACTGTTTTCATGTGAGAAAAAGGCAAGGAGGTGGTTTTTCCCTTTTGAATGCAATATGCATTCCTGCCCGACACGTTTCCTTGAAAAATAGCTTATATCGCGTGATTTTTAGAAATTATCCTCCATGCGAAAAGTTACGTGTAAATGCGCTTCCACTGTGAAATCTAGGTCCTCAGATCGAACAGTGGAGAATGAGCGCGATCTTGGAAAGATATGCGGGCAGAAGTTAGAAGAGTGGTTTTATTATGGACTGTCCGATCAGGGGATCGACAATGGAGATTAGTTCTGGAGGGAGGCAGGACCCACAGGAGGACGGCCTGTCAGGTTAAATATGGTCTGTTTCATGTGAGGATCAACGACGGAGATTGCATCTGGGGAATAAACGAAATAATACAATGGCGGAGAGAGGGGTTAATACTAGCTGTTGATCTGCAGAGAACAACGGCTACAATTTTCCGAAAAAACATTATGAGCAGGGCTGCATAAAATATAACCAAAGTCGGGAGATGCATTTTGGACCGTCTAATCTGGACACGTGGATGGCCCAGATGCAATCGGGGCTCGCCAATCGGCGGGGCAAAGAACATGGAGTTCGACAATGCAATTGATTATGAGTCGTCGATCTACATATCAGATCAATTGCAGAGAATGGATCGAGGAATGTCAATCGGGGAAGGAAATAAAATGTGCCCGATGAAAAAGTGCCGATGCAATGTTGCGCTATTCGTCTAATCATTTCAGATCGACAGTGGAGATTACCTAAAATTTTAACTAGCAGAAACCCTTTAATACACATGAACACCAACAATTTTAATAAAAAACAAAGGTCTTTGGCTTGGGGAGGGTTTATATATATGAAGTGGTTAGGCGCTCGACTGCGTTGCCTTGGGTGTGTGGAAATGAATAGAACCGGGGTTTGAGATGCACAAGGGTTAATCACATCGGAACTTCGAATGCGGGCTTTTCAATCTAACCATTTGATTTTCTCCGATGCGACTAGCACTTCGGGACTTGAACTCTTGGTCTCGGGTGCAAGTTATATGGAGTGAAGTGTGGTGGGGGGGGGGGGGTGCAGATTTTATACAAAGGGGCTTCAATCGCTTTGTAACTTTCGATGCGGGCTTTTTAATCTACCCATTTTACATTAAAAACATGGTCTCAGCGGGCTTTAGACCAAAACTTAGGAAAGTGGGTTTTATGAACTTTAAAAAGGAAAATATTAATTGGGAATGGATTATTTACAATGTTTTATCACCTGATTGCTGGCACAAGGGTTATATGAGGTGATAATAGGATCAGGCATACAAACACAGGGCTTAATCGCATCAGAGGTCTTAACATAGCACAAAGAATTGTGTGCTTTGAATTTTTCCAATGCGATAAGCACCAAAAGGGCTTAGTGCTTGATTCTAACACCTGGGCACATGTGGGGAAGTTGTTAGGTCTTGGCCCAAGGGGGCTTAAGTCCATAGTTAAAAAAAAACTTATTTTTTATGAATTTTTCCAAGGTTTTTGATGGATTTGGGGGTTTCGATAAAGTCTGAAAATGAGTTTTAGACTTTGTAAAAGGGATTTTCATGAAAGGAAGAAGGGAAATAATGAAAAACAGAGGAATTTCATGGGGAATAAAGGGGTAAAAAATGAAGGTTAGTTTTGAATGAAGGAGGGGAAAAAATGGGATTTTGCAGCAATTTTTCTTCATGGAATGACAACAGAATTTCTGAGTTCAAAAGGGGAACAATAGCGACGATTAACCAAAGGATAGAATATCTTCAGAAAGAATTTTAAGCATCAACAATTTTGGCAGCAAAAATGTTTCTTGAAGGCTGTCCAAAATGATTTAGCCACCAGTTGACATGGCAAAATTTGATAGGTGGCTAACAGTGGCTCCACTTGGGGATGGTGCCTTTTTGAAGGCATCAAGAATTTCATACTTGCATTCTCTGGAGGCTGATCAGTGCCTAATCCATTGGGATGTATTTCTTCATTTTGGGTGGTCTTCTTTTGCTCTGAAAAATATAAGTAGTCATGAAAAATAATGGATTTTCATTAACACAAGATTTCTACCTACCCAATCCTACTGATCTAACATTTTTTCTTCTTTAGAGTGCACTTGGATTGAAAAACTCTCTCTCAACATTTTATTCTTTTGAAAGCATAAAATATAATCTATTTATATCCTTATTTCTCCATGAACTCAGATTAAACAGTTTATTTCATATTCTTCTCTACCTAATCTACTAATCTGTTAGGATTAAACAGTCTAACAGATTTTTATTCACTAATTTCTAAAACAGAAATTTAAAAGCATACAAATCAGGATTGGACAGTCTAACTTTTTGTTGATCTATGGAATAAAATAACAAGCTGCACATATACGTTATTTTGCATAAAATTAAATCAAAATGGAAGGCTTAAGATCTGAAAGTTCAAGCACTTCCTTCATTTTTTTCAGCTCTGTTTTTATTTCTGTTTGAGTTGTTCTTTGCTTGTTCTCTGGTTTAGATTTTAACCTGATTGGAACCAGTTTTACTTCTGTTTTGACTCAGAATTTGAAACAGATTGGAGTCATTCTTCTCTTTAAGAAATAAGGTTCGGATTTTGAGCATGTTTGAACCGTTTAATTTCTAACCTAATCTACCTACTGATAAGCCAAGATTAAGATTTTTGGCAAATTGAATTCACTAACCTATCAACAGTCAATTTAAAACTAATTAGCCATGATTAGGCTGTATGGCTAACTAGAAGTGTGTTTCAGTAGTGGAATTTGAGCTTTCACACTTCAGATTTTGCTTTTCTTTTTGGTATGGGGCTGTACCTTTATTGTTTTTATAATCTGCCCTCTTTTATTTCTTTTACTGTTTTGGTATTTTTATTTTTTATAACTTTGAACGCAACGTTCAAACTATGATATTTTAAAATGAAAAAATAAAATGTTTTGAAACTCATGATTCCTGGCAGAAGTAATGTTTTAGCATCCTGCCATTGACAGGACCTCCATACAGATCTTCTCCATTCAATTCTTTCAATAAAAATGCATTGTCACCCCTCTCAGCATGAACAATATAGGGACCTTTCCACAAGTTCTAAAACTTGCCATGTTTTCCCTTCTCTTCTCTCCTTGAATCCCATTTAAGAACAACATTTCCAACCTGGGAATTTTTTTCCTTAGTCCTCCTGTCAAATAGTTTCTTTACATTTTCTTGGACTAACTACATCCTTTCATAGACTTCTTCTCTGGTCTGTTGTAAATGGATGGTTTGATTGATTCTTATCTATATGTCATTCTCTTCAACCTGCACTTATTGAAGGAGTTTCATGACTGGAACTCCTAATGAGGTGGGAAAGACTGCATCCATGCCATAAAATAGATGATAGGGGGACATATTTATTGACTTCTTTGTAGTTAACCTATCAGCCCATAAGGCATGAACCAGCTTACTATGCCATGATTTTTTATTCCGCTCCAACAGTTTTTTGATGATATTGATGAGGCTCTTGTTGGAATATTCAGCTAATCCATTTCCTTGGGGATAGTAAGTAGTGGAATGGCCCAAGTTTATGTGGTATTTGTAACAGAAATCAACCATCTTATTATATTTAAAAGCAACATCATTGTCTGTTATGATTTTTCTGGGACAACCAAATATGGATAAGATATTTGCTTCAAGAAACTTGATAATGATAGAGTCATTATCATTTCTAGAGGGTATAGCTTCTATCCACTTGGTAAAGAAGTCAGTGGCTGTGAGGATCCACTTATGTTGGGCTGAGGAGGATGGGTGAATTTCCCCAATGAAGTCTAGACCCCATTGTTGTAAAGGAGCCTCAATTCTGATAGGATGTATGGGTAAGGGAAAAGTTTTCTTTTGCCATAAAAAATTTGACACTTATGGCAAGACATGACCAAATTCTGAGTGTCTGGGAAGAGGGTAGGCCAATAGTAACCAGATCTAAGAATTTTGTTCGTTGTGGCCTTCCAGTAGAGGTGTCCTCCACATTCTCTGTCATGCAACTCATGCATGATTTTCCCTACATCATCTTCAAGTAAAAATTTAAGCAAAATTCCAACAAAATTTTTCCAATATAATACCCCATCTAAGATGCAATAACTCAAAGCTTTTTTGTTTCAAAAATCTAGCTTTAGTTTTAGAAAAAGAAGGGGCATTCAAATATAAAAGCACATAAATAATGTCAGCATACCAAGGAGAATTTAGAAATGTTTCTTCAATGAAAGGAGCAGTATATTCTTCTATTTCTTCCAACACATCTACCATATTCATGTCTAGTGCTTGGAAGTTAGACTCAGCCATAGGTTTCGCTAATCACTGCACTTTAACCAGTTTGGTGGGCCTGATTTCTAAGTCATACTCAAGAATAGTTGCAATCCATTTTCCCCTTTTACCACCAGGGTCTTGACTTAGAATGTCCTTGACAACAGTATGTGGAACAAAAGAAATTATGTGAGAGTGTAAAATATAGACTCTAAAGTCCTTTAAAGCTTTCACTAATGCTAAGGTTTGCTTCTCCATGATGTTATATTTGAGAGGAGCATCTCTTAAGGCCATACTAAATAAGGATATTGGTTGTTCTTGCCCTAATTCATTCTTTTGAAGTAATACTGTAGCTATTGTATGCTTAGATGCAAAAGAAAATATATAAAATTATTTGGTAAAATCTAGACTAATCAGGACTGGTGTTTGAGTGAGATCTTGTTTGACCAGTTCGAATGATTGTTTAGCTGGTAGAGTCCATTTTACACCTACATATTTCTTAAGAATGTTTGTAATGTTTTTTAATAGCTCAACAAGGTTGGGGATAAACCTCCTCAAAAAATTAATCTTTCTAATGAAAGATTGTAATTATTTGAGGCTTCTTGGATGGCTGATCTGCAATATTCCATCTATCCTTGTGGGGTCTATTTTGATTCCCTCTTCTGAAATTATATGGTCAAGAAGTTTAGCTTCTTGGAGACCAAAGAGTGTCTTCTTGGGATTCAATGACAAGCCAAATTTCCTGCACTTCTCAAAAAAATTTCTCAAGTGAATCAAATGTTCTTCATCAGTTTTTGAGAAAACGGTTATCTCATCAAGGTAGATGATTATGGATTTATATCAGCAGAATATGTCATTTCAACTTCTGGGATTTGTTCAATATACAAAATTTTTTCTTTATGGCTGTTTTCTAATATTGGTATGCTAAAATCGTTTTCTGATTTCAAGAAATCGTCTACGTGTTTGTCAGAGTCAAACACTTGCCAGTGATCTTCGTTATCAAGCACAATATGCCTGTGTTTTACCTTTAAGTTAAGCTTTTCATTTATCTCAGGTATTTGGCAGTTGCTGGCATTGAAAGCGAGTTCATTGGCTAGATGATTTAGAGCTCTAGGAATGAAAATAAGTTCATACTTTTCAAAGGTTTTCAATAAATAAAGGGCAGTGTTCCGATATTCCCTAAGCCTCGGATTTCTAGCTGATTATTCTCCTTTGATTTGTCTTATGATAAGTTCAAAATCTCCTAAGATTGATATCTTTTGGGCTTCTAATTTTTTAAGCAATTGTAAGCCAAGGAGAAGTGCTTCATACTCAGCAATATTGTTAGTGCATTGGAAATCTAATTTATATGAAAAACTATGATTCGTATTTTTAATCCAAACACCTGCCCCTGCACTTATTTTATTACAAGATCCATTGAAGTTTATTGTCCAAAGTATATTTGCCTCATTTTAATTTTCTTGTTACTGTTGATTTTCAATTTTTTGAATTTGATTCGAGGGAAAATTTTATTGTTCTGGTGAACTGATTGGGTCTATGTTTTCCTTATCTTGTTGAGTGATTTCATCTTCATTTCACAATATAAAGGAATATAAAATTGATTGAATGGAATAGATTGGAGAGTTGTTTGGTTTGTCTATGTTTCTCACCATGTACTTCATGTGAGATTCCCTCTATAGTCTTATTTTTTGGTTAAAAACAGGGATGGTGGCATAAGACATGTCCATTTGAAGGCTTCCCTGAATTTTGGCTCCCCATGATCTTGATAAGAGCATGTCATACTTAGGGGGAATGTCAGCTACAACTATGTCCATTAATAGACTCTTAGCAGGGATTTGAGCTAAGTTAACAGATAAATCTTTGATTAAACCCAAAAATTTGACTCCGCTTGAGTCAAAGGAATAAAAATCCTTGTACGGTTTAGTAATTTCTAAGCCTAAGCTTTCCATCACTACCTTGGGCATTAAATTGTGTGAAGCTCCAGAATCTAGCATGGCGTTGTGTAAAATTTTCTCATGTATGCTCAAAATAACTTAGAAGGGAGGGACAGTGCCTTATTGATATTTCCCTTCAACTTCTGGACCAAACAATAGCTCAGGTTTGTCATCTGTCAAGTTTAAGGTGTCAGTATCACTTCCTAGGTTCAAAGCTTTTAAAACCTGGTTTTTGTACACTTCTTGGGTTACTAGTTCAGCTAGGGGGATGGTAATTTTTATCTTGGAAATCTCTCCCTCAAGGGTGAAAGGAACAATTGACTTGTTCATATTTACATCTGTTCTTTCAATTGAATTATTTTTAGCAGTTTTGATTTGCTAAAATTTGTTTGGACTGGTAATTGGGATTTTTTTGTTAGGACCGCTAGTTGAATTGCTAGGGGTACTCTGTTCAACATTTGGCTGGCTTCTTTTCTCTTTGTTTAAATCTATTTTTTCAGCCAAAATGATGGGTTTGTCTGCTATCTTCTTAGGCTGAATTTCTGCATTTGTCTTGACAGCAATACTAGTGTTCTTATCCTTTATATTTTCTAAGTTCCATTTGCTCCTAAAATCATATTGTTTGTGTACCTCCATGATTGCATTTTCAAACCCCAATCTATAGTCATCAGAATATTCATAGGTGTTTGTACTTTGATTAGAGAAGAAACCTTGTTCTTCCTCAGTGAGGAAAACATCATCCCCACTGTCTGATCTAATCAAGTTTACATGAGCTTCTCCCAACCTTTCCAATTCCCTATCTTCCTCATATTGATCTACATAGTTTTGCTGGAAGGGAGGTATAATCTGTTGGTCACTTTCCTTTTTCTTATCTTGATTGTTTTCTCTTCTATAATTCTAATTTATATTTCTATTCTTGTTATTTTGAGGTTCTCTTGGTGGCACTCTATCATTCATATTGATCTTTTCAAGCATCCTCTCCATCACTTTCACTAGGTTATCAATTTTTGTGTTAAAAGTTGAGGTTGAGGGTAGTAGGTAATCTATCTAAGTTACACTCTTCTCTAATCTCAACCTATTTCTTTTCTCAATTATGTTTTATTCTATGCTCACAACTCCTTTCTGGATGTCTTCTAAGGTTAAGTAATCTCTCTCCCTTAACTAATAATTCATTTCAGCATCAAGGCCTTCGAGATACCTTACTAAGGACATGCCTTGAGGAGGTTTCATGTGAGGTGGAAGAGCATTCTAAACGCTATTGAACCTAGTGGAGTAGTCATGAACACTCTCCCCTTGATTTCTCTTGAGGCTGCTATACTCTGCTAGTATTTGTAGAGGGTTCTTTTTGAGTTCCCATTTGTTGATGAATGTTTGATGCAAGGCAGGGAGATCATTTATTCTATTAGGAGGTAGGTTCTTAAACCATTTCTTTACATCTCCTCCTAAACTTTGGGCGAAGATCCTCATCTTCACAGTTTCTTCTTCTATCTCCATGCAATCAAATGCATCTTCCATCCTATCTACATGATGTTGAGCTATTGTAGACTCTTTTCCAG
Source organism: Pinus albicaulis (assembly GCA_034641835.2). Taxonomy (NCBI): domain Eukaryota; kingdom Viridiplantae; phylum Streptophyta; class Pinopsida; order Pinales; family Pinaceae; genus Pinus; species Pinus albicaulis. Next base: position 178,014,139 of record CM076577.1, read on the forward strand.
TGAAATGAGGGATTTTGGATTGGTAATCATTTGGTAAGGGAAGTAGAGGTTTTGGTAACACTAATGGGGCATACCATGTTTCCATGGTTGGAAATAAGGGTGGATTTACAAGAGGTGGATTTACAGTAGTGAAAGTGGGCTGAATAGGAGTGTTTTGCACAATGGTAGTATGGATTGGAGTGGAAGAAACACTTGGGCCAACAAACTAATTTTGAGCAGACTTGTTATAGAAAAGGCTAAAGTGATGAAGAAGTTGGGAATCAAGAGGGGTGGAAGGTGAGGCTTCTCTACTGAAGCTTTGTTGTAAATCTGCAATGACAAGATCATTTTGGCTTAAATCACCTTGATATCTAGTTCTAAAGATGTTCTTTGTATGATGTAAATCAAAGTGTGAATCCTCTAAGCGAACAAGGTTTTCAAGGATAGAATTTGTTCTTAAGAGGCTCCTATTAGCAGTTGATTCTCCAGATTTAGAAGTATGCCACAGAATTATCTCTGGATTGTCAATGATTAAAGGAGGATTTGGGTCTGGATGAATCTAGTGTTGATCCTATGCGAAGCCATACTGTTTTTCAAAAATGAGAGAGATTAAAGCTTTAAGGACTGTTTTGGGGAATTTTACCTCTCACGATGCGTGATCTAGTATGGGGCTAGGCTTCTAAAATTCTTCAAGGCTGGTTAACACAGTCCTAAAGAGATTTGGGGACCTAGATGAGTAATAGGCCTACTGGGGCTAATGGAGTCGCCAGGTGGAAGATATTTAGCTTGTATGAAGGTAAAATAATTAGATGGTTCCACCACCATATTTATTATGAAGTGAAACTGAAATGTTTTTGGGTTTTTCTGAGTTGTTTCGGTCATATAGGTTATGAGAGTGTCCTAAATCAGATTTAACACTTAGCTAAGGTGTTTAAATATATAGAGTTCACTCTTGTGGCTTGGTAACTGGTTTCTTCAAGGTTTGATAAGGTCTTACAGGAATCCTAAGGGTTACTTAGTTTTTCACTGATTCAATTAAGTCCTATCATGATTACCATTTTTGTTAGGCAGTGCTTGAAGAAGGTTACTTATGTTATACTGGACAGGGAGTGTTTTGTTTTAAAGATTTTACTCAGTGTCCCACCGTGATCTCCATTATGTTGGAGTGAGCGGTGGGATAATTCCAATAGGTGTTCTTTATCAAGTTAAGGGCATAAAGAGTTTTAAGAAGTGTTTTCAAACCACTATATTCTCAGTAGGTCCCACCGTGATCGCCATTATGTTGGTGTCTCGTGTTTTGATAGTTTGGCAAATCAAAAGACAAGGCAACATCAGAACCAATATTTAGAGTTACAGGATCTAGTCCTCCTGCTCTCAGAGAGGGATCTCTCAAATTATTTGTTTTTGAAAAGGTTTATCTCATGTGCTTTCAGTATAGGTTTTAGAATAGTTATTAAGTGCAAGTGTTTGTTTGTTTGTTTGGTTGGAATTGATACAGCAGAACCTAAAAGGTCTAGGAAAGATAGATAGAAAGAGGAAATGTTAGATTCATTGGGCAATGGAGTCAAAAAGAGATCATGACAAACTTATCAATGGATATGGGATATCAAAGGGAAAATCTAACTTGGCCGCATGATCCTTTGGTTTTGGAATGAGATGGACATCAATGATTTGGAAAGAGAATTTTAATCCTCAACAAAGGGAATTTGAAAGCACAACTTGAACAATAAAGAGCTATTTGATAGACAGTGCTAACCATGAATTCTACAAATCTCACTTTAAGAAAATAATGACTTCAAAACAACTTTTAAAATGAAATCTAAGATTCAGGGAACACCCTATTTCCTCAAAGATTTTATTTCAAATGAATTAGAAAACATAAACTATTCACTGATAATTACGGTCATAGAAGAGGGAACACCTAAATACATCTATGATCACAACTATAAAGACCTTTAGGCCAACTGTTCAAGCAAGAACAAGGGGCAAGATCAGAACAGACCTCCTTGACTCACTATTAAACAAAGAAACTTCAAAGGGAGACTTCAATAACAGCCTTTAAGTGGCAGCAGACAAGCAGGGAGAACCATAAATCATGCTGAAACCAAATTTTTGAACTATTAAGGAAATAAACAAGCATGAGGACTAAAGAGAGAGATTAAAGACTCTAAAATACCTCAGTAGAATAAAACATAAAACAATGAAGGATAAACATGTCTAAGGTGCTTCCAAGATTCATTTATTAGCCTAAAACTTTCATCCTACTGTAGTAAGAATTTATGGAACAAAATGAAAACAGGGGAAAACATTAAATAGTTCAGAATACTTCAGCAACATCCAAGCTCATGGATCCAATGATAGGGCCTTCTAAAAAAAAGCATGCAACAACATCATCAGGGCTTCCAAGACTTCAATTTCTTCTTCAACTTCAACAGACTATGTATTTATTTCAGAGAGTTTCAGTATTAAAACTAGTAATCAAACAACCAACCAACATTTACAATGGATTCCTCAACAAGTTTTTATAGAGGAATGAGGAGGTCGAAAGAGAGAAAAGATCTTCTGATTTCAATTAATACAGTTTATGCTTCTCGGCCTTTGAGGGGCTCTAAGGAGAAGTTTACAGATATTTTCCTATATTAATTGGTTTACATTAAGTATTAAAGCTTTGCTGGAAGCTCATGTTGAATTTAAGGCTCTATGTCATGTTTTGCAATAACTATGTTGATAGTTTATATTAGCTTCTTTGATTCAAAATAACTATTCAGCTACGAGCCCACGTGGTGTAGAACAGTTGGTGATGGGGTGCACTGTTAAGGCACTCCGTTCTGTAAGGTCACCGATTCGAAACCTGTGGGTGGCATGGGAGGAGAAAAAATGGAAAAATTAGGATTAGTCTAAACAAGAAAAAAAAAAAAAAAAAAAAAACTATTCAGCTGCAAGGGGTAGATATGCTTTGTTCTGGTCATTACTTGGCCTTTGTTTAAATGTTGTGAAGGTACAGGTGGCAATCTGGTAGCTGAGAGGAATCAATTTTCCTCTGACGAGGCAGTGGATGCATCCTCTGTCTGATAAATATCCTTGATTTGTCTTTAACTATGTTTAAGTCACTGGATTAGGCCTTTGATAATCGACTTTAGTCGTAACCCATTAAACTGTATAATCCATGTTTGATCCCTCTTTTCTGTTGTGTTTGGGTCTTCGACACTGATACTCTTTTATCTGATTTAATTCTTTGTGTCTTGTTGATGTGCAGGTGTGTACAAGGTCCACATGGCATCAATTCCCATGAGTCATTGATGAAACGTGAAATTGAACCCTGCATATGGATTTCCTTTTAATGAACGAAATTCTAGAGGATCGTCACCCTCAGCTTTCATTTTATTTTTGAAACATTTGAAAACCCTTTTAAATCCTAAAAAATACAAAAAATGTTAAGAAATCCTGCATATTTGGTAAAAACTGCTTAGGAGGCTGTGGGGAGAAGCGTGGTCGTTGGATGGCAACATCCAACGGTGGAGATCTGTTAGCAGAGGTTAAAAAGGAGAGCGGTGGGAAGAAATGAGTCAGATCCATCGATCTACGGAGATCGACGGTCAGGATTAATCGAGAGGAATATAATGCAAATGGTCAGTTTTCAGCAAAACGACAGAAATATAAATAAATAAGGTTAAAAAACCTTTGGCGAAGAAAAATGCATTGAACCAAGCATGAGGGGTTTCCGAATGATCCTAGGCCGTTGGATGAAAAAGGGTCTCAGAGATCAACGACTGTGGTTTATCCACGAAATCCTTTGGTAGAGGCAGAGGGCAATGGTGAAAGGCCAAATTAGATATGGACCATTGATCTGTAGAGATCAACGGCAGGCACTGTGCACGATGAATCATAATAGAAATGGGGAAAAGTGGTTTCAGAGGTCAAAAAAACTGTTTTCGCTTGAGAAAAAGGAATTGAGGTGGTTTTTTCCTTTTTGAACGTGATATGTGTTCCTGCCTGACATGTGTCCTTGAAAAACAGCTTATATCGCATGATTTTTATAAATTATCCTCCGTGCGAAAAGTTATGTGTAAATGTGCTTCAACTGTCAGATCTGGGTCCTTAGATCGAATGGTGGAGAATGAGCGTGATATTGGAAAGATGTGCGTGCAGAAGTTGGAAGGGCAGTTTTATAATGGATCGTCCGATCAGGGGATTGACGGTGGAGATTAGTTTTGGAGGGAGGCAGGACCCATAGGAGGCAGGCCTGTCGGGTTAAATATGGGCCGTTGGATGTGAGGATCAACGGCGGAGATTGCATCTGGGGAATAAACGAAATAATACAATGGAAGAGAGAGGGGTTAATACTGGTCGTTGATCTGCAGAGATCAATAGCTGGAATTTGCCGAAAAAAAATTATGAGCAGGGCTACATAAAATATAACCAAATTCAAGAGACGCATTTTGGATTGTCCAATCTGGACACATGGATGGCCTAGATGCAATTGGTGCTCAGCGATCGGCGGGGAAAAGAACATGGAGTGCAACTATGCGATTGATTGTGAGTCGTCGATCTGAAGATTAGATCGACAAAGGAGACTGGATCAGGGAATTTCAATCGGGGAAGGAAATAAAATGCGCCCAATGAAAAAGTGTCGATGCGATGTTGTGCTATCCGTCTGATCATTTTAGATCGAAGGTGGAGATTACCTAAAATTTTAACCGGCGGAAACCCTTTAAAACACATGAACATCAACAATTTTAATAAAAAACAAAGGTCTTTGGCTTGGGGCGGGTTTATATATATGAAGTGGTTAGGCGCTCGTCTGCGAGGCCTTGGGTGTATGTAAATGAATGGGACCAAGGTTTGATATGCACAAGGGCTAATCACATCGGAACTTCGGATGTGGGATTTTCAATCTAACCCTTTGATTTTCTCTGATGCGACTAGTGCTTTGGGACTTGAATTCTTGGTCCCGGATGCAAGTTATATGGAGTGAAGTGGGGGGGGAGGAGTTTATACAAAGGGGCTTCAATCGCATCGGAACTTTTGATGTGGGCTTTTTAGTCTACCCATTTTACATTAAAAACATGGTCTCGACGGGCTTTAGATCAAAACTTAGGAAAGTGGGTTTTATGAACTTTACAAAGGAAATATTAATTGGGAACGGATTATTTACAATGTTTTAGTGCTCGATTGCAGGCACAAGGGTTATATGAGGCGATAATAGGATCGGGGATATAAACACAGGGCTTAATCACATCAGAGGTTTTAACATGGCACAAAGACTTGCACGCTCTGAATTTTTATGATGCGATAAGCACCGAAAGGGCTTAGCGCTTGATTCTAACACCTGGGAACATGTGGGGAAGTGGTTAGGTCTTGGCCCAAGGGGGCTTAAGTCCATAGTTTAAACAAACTTATTTTTTATGAATTTTTCCAAGGTTTTTGATGGATTTGGGGGTTTGGGTAAAGTCTAAAAATGAGTTTTATACTTTGTAAAAGGGATTTTCATGAAGGGAAGAAGGGAAATAATGAAAAATAGAGGAATTTCATGGGGAATAAAGGGGTAAAAAATTAAGGTTAGTTTTGAATGAAGGAGGGGAAAAAATGGAATGACAACATAATCTCTGAGTTCAAAAGGGGAACAACAGTGATGATTAACCAAAGGATAAAATATCTTCAGAAAGACTTTTAAGCATAAAAAAATTTGGCAGCAACACTGTTTCTTGAAGGTTGTCCAAAATGATTTAGCCACCAATTGACATGGCAACATTTTATAGGTGGCTAACAGAGGGTAAGATTTTGATCATTGTGCTTTATGTAGATTATTTAATACTAACAGGTGATGAACTGTTGATACACTCATGCAAGGCAGATCTTGCAAAGGAGTTCGATATGAGGGACTTGGGCCTCCTTCATTATTTCCTGGGATTGGAAATTTGGCAGCGGAAAGGTGAATTGTTTGTGTCTCAAGGCAAGTATGCCCGGGAGATACTAGAGAAGTTTCACATGCAAGGCCGCAATCCTATCGACACCCCTCTTCCTGGTGGTTGGAGGAAAGAGGATTCTACATCAGCAGAGGTAGTGGACGCCACTGTTTATCGACAGTTTGTTGGTTCGCTCATGTATTTAGTCAATACACGACCGAACATATGCTATGCTATGAACCATCTTTCACAAGCGATGGTTAAGCCTACCAAGCTCTTTTGGAAGGCAGGAAAGTATGTCCTGAGGTATCTCAGGGGCACATATGGGTATGGATTATGGTACAAACAGTCAGATGAGGTGAAGCTGCATGGCTTCACCGATGCAGATTGGGCAGGAATCCCAACGGATAGAAAGAGCACATCTGGAGGGATTTTTAGTATCGGATCTACAGCAGTTTATTAGTATAGCAGGAAACAAAGATCTGTGGCACTCATTTCAGTGGAGGCTGAGTACATGGCAGCAATTTTGGTTGCATGTGAGGCTATATGGATGAGGAAGATCGTGGTCAGTTTTTTCAGTTCTCATTTAGATCCCACGGTGATATATTGTGATAATCAGAGTTGCATTAAACAATCGATTAATCTAGTATTTCATGATAGATCTAAACATATTGACATCTGGTACCATCATATCAGATATTGTGTGCAGCGAAGGATCATGTTGCTTTCTTACATTCCTACGGAGGATTAGGATGCAGATATTCTGACGAAGGCGCTCACCAGGAGAAAATTCGAATACCATAGAGACAGGATCGGGGTGGCAGATAATCCCTATCTTGTTGAAAGGGAGCATTGAGATTCAACAAGATGATGAGCTTACTGAAAAAAGTCGCCTTCACTAAGTGGGCCCGCGGGCTATTTTTGGCGCAAGTCTATTTTTAGACTATTTCTATTTTTAGACATGTCGATCATATTTTATGAGTTGCAGGATGCTATTTGTGGATGGTTGGTCAAGTTGGAAAAATAGATGGACTTCTATTTTTAGACATATTGGGCAGAGTCTATTTTTAGAGTGCCGGTCTATAAATAGATATGTCGAATATTATTAGCTCTTAATAATATTTGGACTTTAAACATTATCTTATTCTCTTGGAGCACTTCAGTTAAGTGCACAGATGTGGCACAACAGCTGACAAAAGGAATTACGTTATTCCTGAGGGTTTACTGGAGCTATTGCATGGAGGACTTCAGTTACAACTCATGTGACAGAGTTTGGTGGAGTTGGAGAAGTAGTTGGTGGAGTTGTATTTAGTTTAACTCAGTTATACTCAGTTGAGCTAGTTGTATCTAGTCTAACTGAATGATACACTAGTGAGTGGAATGAATAATTAGTAAAAATTAATTCACTAAATAATAACTCATTAATCAACTGAAGAATACATCAGTTAACTACAGTGCATGGAAGTTTCAGTGAAGACCAGTGGAGAGATAGGTGAAAGAGCAAGTGTGACTATCAGTTGTGACTATAATGATGCATTGATTGCATCCAACACTCAGTGGAGATGCCAAGGCTGGAGAAATTCGAGTTCATTCAGAGCCATTATTCAACAGGGATTGCGCAGTAGAGGTAGGCTAGCAGGTGGCAAATATTGGTGCATGGATTTGCAAGATCGGGCCTGATTAGTGTGTAGCGATTGTATTGTAATGAGAGCTTGATATGATCAACTTTGTATGAGGATTGTTACATGATCTCTATGAAATATATTTTATACAGATAGTTGGGGTTTTCAGCTTCAGACTTTCCCGTTAAACAACTGTGTTAATGTGTGTGAATATTTATTGTTTCATGTGTGCATTGCAATCTTGATTTAATTTCCGCAAATGATCAGTGGTGGAATAGATTATGTATTTTGCATGAAGTTACAATAGTGTGAGATCAGGATAATATTGGACATATAATTTTATAAGTTATATAATTTCTACACTTTCAACAGTAACATGTAGTTCTACACTTGGGAGGACTTTGAAGAGGAATTACATCAGCATTTTTAGAGATTCATGAACCATGTGGAGATTGGGAAGATACATGACTCTATGAAGGAGTCAATTCAGCCACCTCTTTCCTCTTTTGGAAAGAGAAGAGATAGATCTATGCACCACTCCATTTGTATGTGGAGAAATTTTGGTGAAGAATATGCTTTTGTATCTCATGATTCATTTGATTATTACTTGTATTATTTTACCATGTATATGCAGGCCATAGCTCCTAAGAGGAGTATTATTCCTTATAAAATTCATGGCCAACTTTGGGCCACAAACATTTCTGAACATCGCCACTCCCTTAGAGGAAAAAGGAGATATTGTATCATTGTGGGTGTATTCCAAAGGCACCAAATCTATCTCGCACCTTCAGCCATGGTGAGATTACTTGGGCAGCAAACAAGTGGTGGGGAAATCACTTGTTATATCACATTATATGGCAGTTGGGAGTAAAACTGTGCTGGTTACACATGAGGGACCATTGTCCTTCTCCTTTACTACACATGGCAGCTAGCATGGCTTTGATTGTGATTCCATATGTTCATGATGTTCTTATCTTTATTGGGAACATGATTAGAGGGAAGGCACATTGGTTGGATGTGTCCATGTGGAATGAAATTTCCCACACTTTTTATGCTTCATGCTTCAAGGGGAGCATGGGAGATGATATGGCCACTACATTAGATCACTTGTTTCTTTATGAGGTGGGCCATATGATTGTTTGGAGCACTTGGATCATGCCTCTCATGAGCATTTGGGAGGAGATTTTCTATGAATTACCAAGTTGAAGGGTGATTCATTTCATTTGGATGATAGCATGGAGATTGGAATTTCTCATTGGGGTTGAAGCACCCAACATTTGTCATCTCTCATGCCTTAAGGAGGCCAATGGACAACATATAACTCTTTCCATATATCTCCCAATTCTTCATGACGAAAGCTATTTGGTTTATTAACCAAAGGCAAACTTGTATTCTTGGGAGGAGACATATCCATTGGAGATTTTGCAATGTCCTTGTAGTTTCTTGAGGACAAGCAACATTTTGGAGGGGAGGACTGTAATATTCCTAAATTAGCCTAAAAATAATGGGAATATTAAAATTTTGTTTTGTCACTTATAGAAGTTAATAAGTGGGTAGGGAGACCCATAAAACTCTTTATTGTGAATAAAACTACTTCTCATGTGAAAGTGGATCATATTTTGTTGTGTAACCAGCTCCAAAAATAGAATAAAAGAGATATGAACGCCTTAGAAATGAGCCACTTTGAGGGGGCAACCTCCAATACATTACATAAATGAACAATTCTTGGATGATACAATTCACAAAACCTCCTTTCTATATATAGGAGTCCATGGGGCCATAATGTAATCCTAGTGGGCCACAATGTAATCCTAGCCGACCTAACAATAATAATTTAACGGCACAATAATAACAAAATGGGGGTTACAAGGGTACAATAATAACAATAAGGGGGTTACACTAACAACAATAAGGGACTATACTAGTAATATAGGGACCTAACATGCCCCTCTCCTTCAAAAAAAGTGTTGTCCTCAACGCTTGAGTAGCTCTGGGTGCTTTCGTATAAAATTCTCATCCTCCCATGTAGAATCTTCAGTGGGTAAGTTCTTCCACTTGATGAGATACTCTGAAATTGATCGATTCCGTAGTTGTCGAGTTCTTGTTTCCATGAACTCTTCAAGTTCCAATATGATTTTTCCTTCCTCATCAAGTTCTGGCAATATTGTTTGAACTGGAAGATTTTCACTTATAACCTTCTTTAAGCATGAAACATGGAAAACTGGATGTACTCGCGAAGAAGCAGGAAGCTCCAATTTGTATGCCATAGTACCAATCTTTTGCAACACCTTGTAAGGACTATAGTACTTTGGCGATAATTTATTATCTTTCTTTGCTTGCTTGAGGGACATTTGTTTGTATGGTTGTAGCCGTAAAAATACCCAATCTCCTACATCAAAACTTTTCTCGCTACGATGTTGATCTGCCTGTTGTTTCATTCGATTTTGTGCCAAATTCAGGTTATCCTTTAAGAGTTGGAGAACTTCTTGCTGATGCTCGATGTGATCTTCCACTGCTTGAACCTTCGAATTTTCCTTTAAAGATGATGTGATGGATGGTGGATGATATCCATAAAGTGCCATAAATGGGGTCATTTTTGCTGCAGTATGGAAGGAAGTGTTATACCACCATTCAGGAAGAGGTAACCACTTGACCCATTGTGTTTGTTTATCAGATACAAAACAACGAAGATATCCTTCCAAACATTTATTTACTATCTCGGTTTGACCATCAGATTGAGGATGATAAGATGAGCTATGAGCTAATTGAGTACCCAAACAAGAAAATAACTCCGTCCAAAATTTTCCAGTAAAAATGGGATCTCTGTCGCTCACAATAACCCTTGGGCTTCCATGTAGCTTTTGAATTCTGTCCATAAATGTAGTAGCAACTGTACTTGCTTTAAATGGATGAGATAAATCACAAAAGTGTGCATACTTGGTAAGTCTATCAACTACCACCATGATGACACTCTTTCCTTCGGACTTAGGTAAACCTGTGATAAAATCCATTGAAATCTCCTCCTAACGTTGACTTGGAATGGATAAAGGTTGTAGAAGTCCTGGGGTCTTAATTGTTTCCACTTTATTCTGCTGGCAAACCAAACATTCCGCCACAAACTTTCGAATATCGGATTTAAGGCCATCCCAAAAGAATTCTTTCTTCACCCTGTGGTAAGTTTTTAAAAATCCTGAGTGTCCTCCTAAAGGAGAAGTGTGCAGTTCCAAAAGAATCTTTTGTTTTAGTTGGGAATTCCTACAAAGATATAAGCGATCTTTGTACCATAAGGAATCATTTTTCCAACTAAATGTATCGTATGTACTAGGATCTTACTGCAACTTTTGAATGAGTGTCCATACGTCTTTGTCCTTCTTCCATTCATCTCTTGCTTCGGTTATCCAATCTGGTTGGATAATAGAAATGGCACAAAGCAATGCTTCCACCTCTTCATTCTTTCTTGAGAGTGCATCTGCAACAACATTCATCTTTCCTTTTTTGTAGATTATTTCAAAGTCGTAACCCAACATCTTTGTGACCCATTTTTGTTGTTCTTCTGACGATAGTCTTTGTTCCAAAAAGTGTTTAAGACTATCATGATCAGTTTTCACCTTGAAGTGTCTTCCCATTAGGTAAGTTCGCCATTTCTTTAGTGCATGTAGTATTGCTAACATTTACTTCTCATAAATAGGTTTCTGTAAATACTTTCCTTTGATTGGACGACTTTCAAAAGCAATGGGTCTTCCTTCCTGCATTAAAACTGCACCAATTCCATTTCCTGAGGCATCACATTCCACAATAAAGGTTTTTGTGAAGTCCGGTGTAGCTAAGACCGGTGCTAGGCACATTGCCTCTTTAAGACGTTCAAAGGCCTTAGTTGCTTCAGGAGTCCATGAAAATGCATCTTTCTTCAATAATGTTGTTAGAGGTGCTGCTATTCTCCCATAATTCTTAACAAACTTGCTATAATACCCTGTTAACCCGAGAAATCCTCGCAACTGCTTTATGGTTGTGGGAACTTTCCATTCCTTAATGGCTTTAATTTTGTTAGGGTCTACTTTAACACCCTCGTGAGATACAATATGACCCAGATATTCCACCTCTTGTACTCCAAAGAAACATTTGGATTTTTTTGCATATAATTGTTTCTCCCGCAATAGTTTGAGCACCCTGTCAACATGTTCAACATGATCCTTCCAAGACCTGTTGTAGATTAGTATATCATCAAAAAATATTAGCACAAATTTTCTAAGGAAGGGTTTGAAAATGGAATTCATCAACCCTTGAAATGTAGAAGGTGCATTGGTAAGGCCAAAAGGCATGACCAAAAATTCATAATGACCCTCATGAGTTCGAAATGCAGTTTTTGGAATATCTTCAGTCTTCATTCTAATTTGATGATATCCTGAACGAAGATCCAACTTGGTAAAATAAATTGCTCCATGTAATTCATCCAATAATTCATCAATCACAGGAATGGGAAATTTATCTTTAATGGTGAGCTTATTAAGCTCCCTATAATCTGGACACATCCACCATGATCCATCCTTCTTGTGTACCAATACTACAGGAGCAGAGAAAGAACTTTGACTAGGTTGAATTATACCCGCCTCTAACATTTCTGCAATCATACGTTCAATTTCGCTCTTTGGAAGTAAGGATATCTATAAGGCCTGATGTTTGGAGGAACACTTCCTGGAATCAAATGAATAGCATGATCATGATCACGAATAGGTGGGAGTCCTTTGGGAGTTTCAAACACCTTGGAATGATTGTCCAAGACTTGTTGGAGATCTGCAGAAATAGATGATTTTGATGTCGGAACGTCTAGTGAACATAATTGTGCAATTACGCCTCGTTGTTCTTTCTTTAGAAGCTTTGTCATGACATTAGAGTTTATTATCCTTCCCGGCTTCCCTTCAATACCCTGTAATTCGACTTCCTTTCCTTCTGAAAAAAATTTCAAGAAAAGTTCTTGAAAATTAAAAGCTACCATCCCCAAAGATTGTAACCATTGTACTCCTAGTACAACATCAGCACCTCCCATAGGAATGGCAAGCACTGGACTAGTCAATACATATTCCCCCATGGTTAGCTTGATATTATGGCATTTTCCAGAGAAATTTATAGTTCCTCCATTTGCAACCATCACTTGACATTCTGGTGTTGGGTATAGGAAACAATTTAATTCCTTGGCTACCTTACAATGAATAAAATTATGGGTGCTACCCGAATCAATCAACACTATTACCTTTTTCTTCTTGATTTGTCCTGCTATCTTGAGAGTTTGAGGAGTGGTAATTCCTGCCAGGGCATTACACGATATGGTCGGATTCATTTCTTCCTCTTCTAGGGCTGGTTCCTGGTGTATATCCTCTTCTTGTTCATTTTCTTCTTCTTCGTCACAATCTATGTAAAATAATTTCTTCTCAGCACACTTATGACCTTTAGTGTATTTTCTATCACAACTGTAGCAAAGCCCTTTTGCTCTTTTTTCTTCCAATTGTTATGGTGTCAACCTTGTAGGTTGTGGAAATCTAGGCATAGCAACACTTCCTTCTTTATAGAATTGAGTGGTAGGCTTCCTTGTCGCCATAATTTTACATTCAACTTTTCTTGCCAACCTGAATGCCTTCTCTAATGAATCAGGTTCCAAACGCGAACTTCATGTTGGATGTTATCCTTTAAAGTGCCTAGGAAGAGATCAATCCTGTGTTCCTCTGTAAGATCAGTTACCCTTATATTCAATTTTTGGAAGTCCTCAATGTGCCGCCCCACTAAACCCTTTTGTTTGAGATTTATCAATTGGGTAAAGAAGGTGTTGCTCTTTGTATCCTCATAATGTGCTATCATTTCCTCCGTAAAAATTGACCAAGTGACAATTTTTTTACCGGAGCAAAGCCATTGATACCATACAAATGTATTTTGTTCTAAATGTAAAGTTGCAATGCGTACCTTTTGTGTGTTTTGCACGTTATGGAGATCAAAATATTGCTCCATCTGTAGTATCCATGTTACTGGATCCTTTCCATCAAACTTCTTCATATCCATTTTTGGAATATGGTGGTTCTTCCCGCCAACATTCGAGTTTATGAAATCATGATTAACATTTATTTTGTTCTCATCATGAGGTTCTTCTCCTATATTTCTGCCATTAGGAATCATTTCTGGTTTTAAGTTTTTCATCAAGCCTTCCATGTATGCTTTTAGATCACTCTTCATGTTTTCCATGTTGTCTTTCATGTCATCCATCTTAGCTTCCACGCCATCCATCTTAGCTTCCACGCCATCCATTTTAGCTTCCATGCATTTCTTCAAACCGTCCATATTCACTTCCATGCCTTTCTTCAAACCGTCCATCTTCACTTCCATGCCTTTCTTCAAAACTTCCATTTCATTTTTTGTTGCTCTTTGCGAGAGTGAAAATTGTTGCATTTGCTCTTGTAATTTTGATAGATCATGTTGCAATTCTTCATCTTTATGAGTCATAGTAGAGCCTTCTGAAGGCTTAATGGGTGTTGAATTATTTTTAGGGGCCATTTTAAAATCCAATATTGATATCTATTCTACAAGTTTCCCTTGGAATCAATTCAACTTGATTCTTCAAACAAGACTTATGTAATTCGGAAAAAAAAATACACACCTTTCACTAGCTTTTAGGAGCTTGATATTGAAATTGAATTATCTCTGTAATTGAAAATCTTCAATATCTCAAATTCATCCCTGTAGTAGCCCTCCGAAGCTTCTTTCAAATGCCACAGGTTTTACCTGATTTGGATTCTCCAAGACAAATTTGTGTCCAATCTCCCACAATGACCTAATTTTGGACTGGTTCAGTAGAGCGAACTTGTACGACTTGCCACGTGTCACTGTTTTGTTCTTTGTCTCTGAAATTGATATCCAAGAAACTAAAGGCCGTGTACTTGCGACCACTTTTGACGGCACTCCAATCCAATCTCCAGAGAGAGAGTTATTGAAATTTTCCCACGATCACCTCTTTGAGATGAAATTCAGGAGCCTGAAAAAGCACTACCTTCCACAGATCATATCTCCAAAAATATTGCGAATCAAGCTCTGAAATTTTTTGAAGAATTTCCTCAGGATTTCAGCTTCGTACCATACGAATTTCAGATTCTGAACCTTCGTAGAAAAATTTTGATAGCGAAAATTCCACGATGACCTGTTTAGGAGCTTGAAAAAAGGCCTAACTTCCACAGATGATATCTCTAAAAATATTGTGAACCAAGCTCTGAAATTTTTAGAAAATCTTCCTCATGATTTCAGCTTCGCACCCTAAAAATTTCAGCTTCTGAAACTTCGTAGAAAAAACGTTATAGCGAAAATTCCACGATGACCTGTTTGGAGCAGCGAAACCCTAGAATCCCAAGCCTCTGATACCAAATGTTGTGTAACCAGCTCCAAAAAGAGAAGAAAAGAGATATAAACGCCTTAGAAATGAGCCAATTCGAGGGGGAAACCTCCAATACATTACATAAATGAACAATTCTTGGATGATACAATTCACAAAACCTCCTTTCTATATATAGGAGTCCATGGGGCCATAATGTAATCCTAGTGGGCCACAATGTAATCCTAGCCGACCTAACAATAATAATTTAAGGGCACAATAATAACAAAATGGGGGTTACAAGGGTACAACAATAACAATAAGGGGTTTATACTAACAATAATAAGGGGCTATACTAGTGATATAGGGACCTAACATATTTTTAGCTGAATAAAGCACCCTAAGGTGTGGTCAAGGGCTAAAACATGTTGACTGGGTCAACCTTGACCAAATCTACAATGTTGTCATGGAGGAGAGGCCATCAATGAGGCATAACGTAGTTTTAGATGGAGATGCCTTGTGTGAAAGAAGTGATTTCATTGGAAGTGGTTTAGGGTTTGCAAGCTCTTGTCTTATAAAAGGAAGGGGATGGCAGCATTAGATGTTTGTTGATGTATACGATATTTTTTTGAATATATTATATGTTTAGACATATATATTTCTCTTTCTGTTTAGTTAAGATTGAATGCTATTTAGCATTTGGTGTTCCTGGTCGGGAATCCCACCTCTTCCCATTGAGTAGCTCTTGGGAGAGTTTGTATTGCATTTTCCACTATCTGGATTAGGGCAAAGATTCTTCTTTCAACTACAACGCAGATCCTGTTGAGGGTTTGGTTTTTTTTGCAAGCTGCAGCAAGTGGAGATTAGATCTTTCAGATCTAGTCCATTTCAGTGCTTCTTTTCTATGGAGGAGGGTTCTACTTCATTGGGAGGATAGTATTGAAGATATTGAACATCATTTTTCAAATATTTTCATGAGGCCAACCTCATTTTTATCCCTACAACACAATATAGATCCAGATCTGCATTATTTCTATAGGTGCAGTTTCAGGGTGGTTCAACACACCGTTGGAGAGCTGATTTTCTAAGTGTTGGGGATCTGCCCTTCACTTTGGAGATATATTGGAGGAGATCAATCTATTGTTTATATCAGATCAGATCCACTTTCCAGATCTGAGTATTTCTATAGATATGCAGTCATAGATCTCAGATCTACAAGTTGGACGTGGTGTTTTGCTGAAAACCCCAAGGGGGTTCATTAGAGGAGCTTGTATAGTGTATGGATCTGGTATAGATCTAAATTTTTGTCCACTTACTTGCTCTAGTTCTGATGTGTAATCTACAACTATTGCAGAGCCAATTAAATAATGTTGTAAGGCTTTTTCAGTCTTAATATATGGTTGCAACACCTCATTTTGAGGATTTTTTTCATTGGAGACTTGCATTTTCTTGTCATGCATCTTATGGGCCACTTTTAACATGTATTTTGTTGTTGTAATGACAAATGAAAAGGTCTCCATATTGGCCTCCTAATTTAATAAAGATGATCTGTGTTATTTTCCTATCTTTCTGCATTGTATTGCTACATTCCCCAACTGGGAATATTACAAGTACCTTCAGAGTCAGAAATGGATTCTTTCAATGGCGAGATGCCTTTGAGTCCTTTCGAGATAGCATATACAGTGGTACAATAATTTTATAACACACCTTCAACTAATCCAGATCCAATGACTGTGGTCACTGAAGAATCTTCTTCACTATCAAGCTCAGCCTTGACATCTATTTCCGATCCTTTCCAACAAGTGTTTTATGTTGATGAAAGTGTTCATGAATTTTTTTCTATGGATGAATTACCCTAGGATGATCTACACCATAGATCTTCATTTTTACCTAAACTTGATAGATTTGAAAATTATTTTTCATCGATTTTTACAATTGATTATGTCAAGGAACCACATAATCCAATTATGATTACAAATTCAGATTCTCAGATTAATTTGGGAAACATTTCTACAACTGTTCCTATTGACATATTAGTTAAACTAGGAGTTGTTGAAAATATTCATATAAGAGCTTATTGTAAGATTGAAGAAATTAATACATATAAATCCCTATTTCAAGCATTCTGTGAAATATTTACCAGGTCCTACGAAGAAATTACAGTAATTGATCCAAAAATTGTCGTTCATGAAATAAAGACATACCCGGATGCAAAGCCTATTAGACAACATTTACGTCCGATACATCCTCGAAAATTTGTTGCTATTAAAGCTGAATTTGAGAAACTACTAAGAGCTAGATTTATTTTTCCAATCCCATTAACATATTGGGTACCTAACATAGTTCCCGTTACCAAAAAAAAAGGGACTATACGAGTATGTGTCGATTATATGGATATTAATAAAGCTTGTCCAAAGGACAATTATCCTACCCCCTATATCGACCAAATAATTGATGATTGTGCTGGAAATGAGATGTTTTAATTTATGGATAGATTTTCCAGATATAATCAAATAAACATACTCCTTGCTGATCAACCAAAAACAACGTTCATTTGTCCTTGGGGAACATTTGCTTACTGTAAATTACCTTTCGGATTAAAGAATGTTGGTGCAACTTTTCAAAGGGAAATGTATTATGCTTTTCATGACATCAAACACATTATGCAGCCTTATCTGGAAGATTTACCTACTCACTCATTGCACAAGGAAGATCATCCTACTCATTTACGAGCAATTTTTATGAGATGTAGGCATTACAAGATTCGTTTGAATCCGCACAAGTGTGTTTTTTGTGTGCAATATGGATATTTACTAGGATATTTTGTTTCCAAAGCCTTCATTCATGTCAATCCCTCGAAGGTTGAGGCCATCATAAATTTACCTCCTCCTTCCACACTTCGCCAACTCCAAATTTTTCAAGGGAAAGAAAAATTTCTGCATAGATTCATCCCGAACTATGTTGAGTTAACAAAAGGTTTTACCAGGTTATTGAAACAGAATGTTACTTTTATTTGGGATGAGATTATTGATCGATCTTTTGATGCTCTAAAACACGCGTTAACCCATGAACCATTATTGGATCCACCCAATTACAACGAGGACTAATTTTTATACCTAGCAGCCTCTGATTCCACCATTGGAATGGTTTTAGTTCAAGAGGATGAATTTTAAAATGAGCATGTGATTTACTATCTAAGTAGTAATTTGAATCCAACCGAAATTAAATATTCACATATGGAGAAATTGGCCTTGGCAGCAGTTCAAGCTATCCAAATATTTCTTCATTACAAACTGTTACGCAAGACCACAGTAATTTCTAATTGCAACCTAATGATGTACATTTTGAAAAAACAATTACTTGGGGGAAAATAATCTAAATGGATTTTTATCCTACAAGAGTTTGATTTAGAATTCGAAAATTCTAAATCAAAAAAATCACTGGTGTTTGCAGAACTTATGTGTGACTTTCCCAATACTGAAACAGACACTATGGTAGAGCATCCCATTGCAGAAGAATCTTTGTTTCTTATCAGTACATTAGATCCATGGTATGGAGATATCATCATTTATCTTCAAACCCAAACCTTTCGACCTTAACTTTCATGTTTAAATTTATGAAAGATCCATTACCAATCTCAGCAATACATTATTATTGGGGACACACTTTATTGTCGTGGTGCATATTCTATTATGACTGCCACTCTGGAGCGTGTGGTGTGTTGATCAACGGTTGTCATTGATGTCAACCCAAGTAGCACCAGGGGCTAACCCAATATTGCATGGGAATTTTTACCAACCAAATTAATATATTCTAGGTCAATAAGGCCTTTTATAGTTTCTACTTGTCGATATGTTTCCGTTGATATATGACATGCCATGTAATTCTTCACGGTTTGAGAGATATTCATGTTTGAAGTTTGTACCCCCAGTTAGTGGGCTAAAACACCATGGGGTTGTGGCATGGGTCATTGAAAAGTCATAATTAATATTTCTTAAGCTCCTAAAATCCCTCCCACGTTCACTTGTTGAAGCCCCTCTCAACTTAAGCATTTATATAAATTGTGATCCTCATATCCTCCTCATGCAAGGGATTTCGTTATCTAAAATAGGTCATCATGGAATTTTCGCTCTAAATTTTTTTATACGAAGGTTCAAAAGCTGAAAGTTTCATGAGGTGAAGCCAAAATCCTGAGGAAGCTTTTGTGAAAATTTTAGAGCAAGGTGCACAATATTTTCGGAGATATGATCTGTGGAATTCAGTGTTTTTGCAAGCTCCTGAAATTCATCACAAAGAAGTGACCTTGGGAAAATAATCATAACTCTATCTCTGAGTATTAGATTGGAATTCTATAAAAAGTGGTAGATAGTGCACACTCTGTAGTTTTCTCTATATAAATTTTAGATCCAAATGAATAAACAGTGACACGTGACATGTCGTACAAGTTCGCTCTACTGAAATAGTCAATAATTAGGGCATTGTGAGAGATTGGCTATAAATCTCCCTTGAAGAATCCAAATTGGGTCAGACCTGTGGCATTGGAAAGAGGACTCAGAGGAACACTACAGTACTAAAAATCAGATATTGGGGATTTGAAATAACAGAGATACACCAGATTCAATATCGAGCTCCTAGAAGGCAAAGAAAAAGCTAGATTATGTGTTGTCAAGGGCTACAAAGTACCAGACTTTCTAGGGAAGCAAAGAAAATCAAGGTGCAACAGAGGGTAGCATGAAAAAAGCAGCAACCAAGGTACATAACAACAGCAAGAAGTTCATCACATGAAGTCTTCAAGTGGGAAGCACTACATACAATCATTGTAAAGGTATCATTGTACTAAGTCATTGTAAATACATTATTGTACAAATTATACTAGTGTCTATCTGCCAAGAGTTGAAGAGGTAGTGTCGGGTCATCTAGGATCATCATTAGGTGGTTGTGTCATAGTTGGGGTTATGGTCTAGTGTTTCTTCTTCTTCTACATCATTATATATCATTGTAAAGTGGACTATTTTACCTAGTACGGGAGTCCATTCTTCTTTTGTTCTTATATAGGGTGGTAGGGTGGCGCTAGGGTGAGTTGTAGCTCATTGGGTGTTGGGACATCCATTCAGTTGACTATTGAAGAATCTCGGGCGTTGGAGCATCCATCCAGTGGGAGCTGGAGAAGAATGCTTTTCTAGATTCTAGGAAGTTGGAGATTTATTTTCAATTGGAGATGAATATTAAAGAATTATTAGAAAAGAATTAGGTGGTTTTTGTCCCAGAGTGGGTTTCCACCTTAAAATATTTGTGCATTTTTGTTCCTCTTGTTTGCTACTATAATTGTACAAACACTGATAATAATTGAATATTAACTAATGCTCTAATTGAAAGGAATATTGATTCACCCCCCTCTCATTATTTCCAACAATTGGTATCAGAGCTTGGTTCCTTCAATAGAAGTTTAACAGATGGAAGGAGTTCATGGAGCATACCAAGAATGGTGTACCTCTGTTCATTGAAAATAATTATGCACTCTGGAAAGGAAGAATGGAGGTCTATCTCTTGGCACAAGGTTACGAAGTATGGGACACTTTTCAAAATGGATTTACATCAACCACGGATGAACAAGGTAAGAAGAATTTGGTAAATGATGCAAAAGCAAAGAATATTATTATCAGTGGAATTATTGAATCTTCTTATCATAAGGTGTTGGGTTGTAAAACCACCAAAAATGTATGGGACAAGCTTGAGAATATATATGCACGTGACTCAAATGTCAAAGAAGCAAAACTTCAAATCTATAGAGAAAAATTTGAGCAACTCATAATGAAAGAATATTGCAACATTGCTACATACTTCCAATACGTTGATAAAATAACCAATACTCTGGAAGGATTAGGAGAGCCAGTTGATGGGAAGACTATTATACGAAAGATTCTTAGAATGTTACCAGGAAGATTCAACCCAAAGGTATCGATATTAGAATACAGTGCAAATTTGGACAAACTTAGCAAAGAGGAATTACATGGAGTTCTCATAGCATGTGAAATGAGACTTGATGAAGAAGAGGGTACTTCACATCTAGAAACTTCGTTCATTGCATTTAAGAAAACCAATAAGGATAAAAAACCTTCAATTGAAAAGACATGCACCTGTAAGTGTGAAGAAAATGGAGATGATGAAGGATGAATAATATGCTTACTTCACGTAAAAACTAAAAATTGGTAAGGGAAAATTAAAAGGTAAACTTCCATTGATATGTTTCGGTTGTGATAAGGTTGGGAATTTCACAGAAAAATGTCCAAACAGAAGTGATGGAAACTCAAAAATAAAGAAAGGCTTTAATAAATTCAACAAGTAAGGATCCAAAAGGAACCTTCTCTCTAAAACAGGTAGCTCATCATCCGATGAAGACAATGACAGTGAAGAAGAAGCCAATGGGAGAGTATTGTTTATGGCCAAGCACAATAAACAAGAGGTGTCAAACAACAAAGAAGAAGGATTGACCATAGAAGAATTTTATAAGGAATCAATCAAGCTTATAAAAGATCTCAAGGAAGAGAAGATCCATTCCAATACTCTTGAAGAACAAGTTAAAGGTCTTAAAATTGAAGTTGAAGAACACAAATGCATTGAAGAGTCACTTCAAAAGAAGTTGGAAGAAAGAAACCAAGAAAAGGAAGAATTAGAAGCCGAAGTAGTCTCGTTGCGTGAGGAAGTGAAGAAAGGAAAAACTATCCAAAAATATGCCAACAACTCAAGGGCATTGGAAGAAATCATCAACAATCAACGATCTTACAACGACAGAACTGGTATCGGTTACAAAGAAGAAGAAGCAGAACCTTCTACAAAAAAATACAATGAACCTATGAGATCTGACATGCATGTAGACTCCATTGGACAATATTCACAAGAACAGCCTTGGAAGACAATTCCTCGATGAAAATTTCCATCCAGGTACCAACATATTTTTTATGGCTACTGTTATTCATGTGGAAAATTTGGTCATAAAGCTGTAGAATGTTGAACGTACCCTAGGAAAAAATACAATTCCAGGAGATCTATCAAATATGAACCTCCCAGGGCTCAACGAAACATCAATAGATTTGAACATTTAAGAAATAATATTGAATGTTACAAATGTAAAAAATTTGGACACATAGCCAAAGACTGCGGACTTGAAAATCCTCCAGAAGAATCTTCGAAGCCACTGAATGAACGAACATGGAAGAAGAAGAAGAGTGATAATTGCACTCTCGTTTTCAAGGCTTAAAACAAAAAATATGTGTGGTATGTTGATAGTGGTTGCTTAATGCATATGACTGGAGATAGAAATAAATTTGTATCTCTGAAAGAGAAGAAGGATGGAACTGTGTCCTTTGGAAATGATGGATCTTCAAATGTTATAGGATCAGGTACTATCACTCTCGAAATAAAAGATGCTCTAGCCAAGAGTGTTCTATTGGTTGAAAACATGAATCACAATTTTCTCAATGTTGGACAAATGTGTGATCAAGGACACACAATACTATTCAAATCCACAAAATGTGAAATCAGGAAAGGAGTGTATGGTGAAATTGTGGCTAAATCAAGTCGAGCTCCAAATGACATATATGTTCTGGATGAAGAAAATAAAGCATGTCTAATAGCTAAAGAGGATGATATAATATTTGGTAGAAATGATGATCGACTAAGTAAGAAGTTTGCTACACAAAGGTGCAAAGTGATTTCGAGATGTCTTTACTTGGTGAATTGAGATACTTCTTAGGGCTTCAAATATCTCAGCAACAGAAAGGAATATTTATATGACAAGCCAATTACATCAAGGAAATGCTCAAGAAATTTAAAATTGAAGATTTCAAACCCATCCTTACTCCAATGGTAACAGGTTGCAAATTGAGCATAGATGACTCATCTAAGGATGTGGATCAAAGGTTGTACAGATCTATGATTGGTAGTCTTCTATATGTAATAGCCTCCCGGCTAGATGTTATGCAAGCAGTTGGACAAGTAGAAAGATTCCAAGCAGCACCAAAAGATTCACATATTATTTCCATCAAAAGAATTCTTCGATATCTAAATGGAACAATAGAATATTGCTTGTGGTATCCCAAGGGTAACAATCTCATTATTCATTCCTTTACAGATGCAGATTGGGTAGGAAGTGTTGATGATCATGAGAGTACTCATGAAGCATTGGAATATCTTCGCCAGAAGCTTGGGATTCTCCCAAGTTCTCATTAGATTTTCCTTATTCAGAATATAAAGGGGGAGTGGAAGTGTGTACAGGTCCACAGGATGGTTGTGAGTCAGGGGGAGTGGAAGTGTGTATAGGTTCGCAGGATGGTTGTATTTCAGGGGGATTTACCCTTTGCCATTGATGTCGAAGGGGGAGAGAATTTTGTAGGAAGAGGTGTCATGATCGCAGGGGGAGTACTTGTGCTGCCATCAATGCCAAAGGGGGAGATTGTTGATTAGCGGTTGTCATTAATGTCAACCCAAGCAGCACCAGGGGCTAACCTAATATTGCATGGGAATTTTGACCTACCAAATTAATATATTCTAGGTCAATAATGATTTTTATGGTTTCTACTTGTCGATATGTTTCCGTTGATATATGGCACGCCATGTAATTCTTCACGGTTTAAGAGATATTCATGTTTGAAGTTTGTACCCCTAGTTAGTGGGCTAAAACCCCATGGGGTTGTGGCATGGGTCATTGAAAAGTAATAATTAATATTTTTTAACTCCTAAAATCCCTCCCACGTTCACTTGTTGAAGCCCCTCTCAACCTAAGCATCTATATAAATTGTGATCCTCATATCCTCCTCATGCAAGGGATTTCGTTATCTGAAACAGGTCATCATGGAATTTTCGCTCTAACATTTTTTCTACGAAGGTTCAGAAGCTGAAATTGTCATGAGGCAAAGCCGAAATCCTGAGGAAGCTTTTGTGAAAATTTTAGATCAAGGTACGTAATATTTTCGAAGATATGATCTGTGGAAGTCAGTGTTTTTGCAGGCTCCTGAAATTCATCTCAAAGAAGTGACCTTGGGAAAATCATCATAACTCTCTCTCTAAGTATCGGATTGGAATTCCGTAAAGAGTGGCAGATTGTGAAAAATTTTTAGTTTTCTCTCTATCAATTTCAGATCTAAATGAAAAAACAGTGACACGTGGCATGCCTACAAGTTCGCTCTGCTAAAAGAGTCCAGAATTAGGGCATTGTGATAGATTGGGTATAAATCTCTCTTGAAGAATCCAAATTGGGTCAGACCTATGGCATTGGAAATATGACTCAGAGGAATAATACAGTACCAAAAATCAGATATTGGCGATTTGAAATAAAAGAGATACACCAGATTCAATATCGAGCTCCTAGAAGGAAAAGAAAAAGCTAGATCATGTGTTGTCAAGGGATGCAAAGGGCCAGACTTTCTAGGGAAGCAAAGAAAATCAAGGTGCAGTAGAGGGTAGAATGAAAAGAGAAGAAACCGAGGTACATAACAACAACAATAAGTTCATCACATGAAGTCTTCAAGTGGGCATCACTACATACAACCGTTGTAAAGGTACCGTTGTACTGAGTCATTGTAAATACATTATTGTACAAATTGTACTAGTGTCTATCTGCCAAGAGTTGAAGAGGCAGTGTCAGGTGGTCTAGGATCATCATTAGGTGGTTATGTTATAGTTGGGGTTATGTTCTAGTGTGTCTTCTTCTTCTACATCATTCTATATCATTGTAAAGTGGACCATTTTCCCTGATACAGGAGTTTATTCTTCTTTTATTCTTCTATAGGGTGGTAGGGTGGTGCTAGAGTGAGTTGTATCTCATTGGGTGTTGGGGCATCCGTTCAGTTGAAAACTGAAGAATCTCGGGCATTGGAGCATCCATCCAGTAGGAGCTGGAGAAGAATGATTTTCTAGATTCTAGAAAGTTGGAGCTTTATTTTCAATTGGAGCTGAATATTAAAGAATTATTAGAAAAGAATTAGGTGGTTTTTGTCTCGAAGTGGGTTTCCACCTTAAAATATATGTGCATTTGTGTTCCTCTTGTTTTCTGTTATCATTATACAAACACTGATAATAATTGAAGATTAACTAATGCTCTAATTGAAAGGAATACTGATTCACGCCCGCGCCCCCCCCACCCCCCCTCTCAGTATTTAGAACAATTGGTATGAGAGCTTGGTTCTTCAAAATCATTTTAACAGCTGGAAGGAGGTCATGGAGCATACCAAGAATGGTTTACCTCTGTTCATTGAAAATAATTATGCACTCTGGAAAGGAAGAATGGAGGTCTATCTCTTGGCACAAGGCTACGAAGTATGGGACACTTTTCAAAATGGATTTACATCAACCACGGATGAACAAGGTAAGAAGAATTTGGTAAATGATGCAAAAGCAAAGAATATTATTATCAGTGGACTTATTTAATTTTCTTATCATAAGGTGTTGGGTTGTAAAACCACCAAAAATGTATGGGACAAGCTTGAGAATATATGTGCAGGTGACTCAAATGTCAAAGAAGCAAAGCTTCAAATCTATAGAGAAAAATTTGAGCAACTCAAAATGAAAGAAGATTGCAACATTGCTACATACTTCCAATATGTTGATGAAATAACCAATACTCTAGAATGATTGGGAGAGCTAGTTGATGAGAAGACTATTATACGAAATATTCTTAGAACGTTACCAAGAAGATTCAACCCAAAGGTATCGGTCTTAAAATACGGTGCAAATATGGAGAAACTCAACAAAGAGGAATTACATGGAGTTCTCATAGCATATGAAATGATACTTGATGAAGAAGAGGGTACTTCGCATCCAGAACCTGTGCTCGTTGCATCTAAGAAAACCAATAAGGATAAACAACTTTCAATTGAAAAGACATGCGCCTACAAGTGTGAAGAAAAGGGAGATGATGAAGAAGGTCTTTCAGATGAAGAATACGCTTACTTCACGAGAAAAATAAAAATTGGTAAGGGAAAATTCAAAGGTAAAATTCCATTGATATGTTTCGGTTGTGATGAGGTTGGGCATTTCGTAGCAAAATGTCCAAACAGAAGTGATGGAAACTCAAAAAGAAAGAAAGGCTTTAAGAAATTCAACAAGAAATGATCTAAAAGGAACCTTCTCTCTAAAAAAGATAGCTCATCATCCGATGAAGGCAATAACAGCAAAGAAGAAGCCAATGAGAGAGTATTATTTATGGCCAAGAAAAATAAACCCAAACACAAGAAACAAGAGGTGTCAAACAACAAAGAAGAAGGATTGACCGTAGAAGAATTTTATAGGGAAGCCATCAAGCTTATAAAATATCTCAAGGCAAAGAAGATCCATTCAAATAAACTTGAAGAACAATTTCAAGGTCTCAAAATTGAAGTTGAAGAACATAAATGCATTGAAGAGTCACTTCAAAAGAAGTTGGAAGAAAGCAACCAAGAAAGGGAAGAATTAGAAGCCGAAGTATTCTTGCTGTGTGAGGAAGTGAAGAAAGGAAAAACTATCCAAAACTATGCCAACAGCTCAAGGGCATTGGAAGAAATCATCAACAATCAATGATCTTACAATGACAGAACTGGCATCGGTTACAAAGAAGAAGAAGCAGAAACTTCTACAAAAAAATACAATGAACTTATGAGATCTGACATGCATGTAGACTTCATTCGACAAGATTCACAAGACAATTCCTCGATGAAAATTTCCATCCAGATACCAACACATTTTTTATGGCTACTCTTATTCATGTCAAAAATTTGGTCATAAAGCTATAGAATGTTGCATGTACCCTAGGAATGAATACAATTCTAGGAGATCTGTCAAATATGAACCTCCCAGGGCTCAACGAAACATCAATATATCTGAACATTTAAAAAATAATATTGAATGTTACAAATGTCGAAAATTTGGACACATAGCGAAAGACCGCCGACTTGAAAATCCTCCAGAAGAATCTTCGAATCCACAGAATGAACAAACACGGAAGAAGAAGAAGACTGATAATTGTGCTCTCACTTTCAAGGCACAAAACAACAAAGATGTGTGTTATGTTGATAGTGGTTGCTCAATTCATATGACTGGAGATAGAAATAAATTTGTATCTCTGAAAGAGAAGAAGGATGGAACTGTGTCCTTTGGAAATGATGGATCTTCAAATGTTATAGGATCAGGTACTGTCACTCTCGGAATAAAAGATGATCTAGCCAAGAATGTTCTATTGGTTGAAAACATGAATCACAATCTGCTCAGTGTTGGAAAAATGTGTGATCAAGGACACACACTATTATTCAACTCCACAAAATGTGAAATCAGGAAAGGCATGTAAGGTGAAATTGTGGCTACAGAAAGTTGAGCTCCAAATGATATATATGATCTGGATGAAGCAACTAAATCATGTCTAATAGCTAAAGAGGATGATATAATATTTGGTAGCAATGATGATCGAATCGGTAAGAAGTTTGATACAAAGGTGCAAAGTGATTTCGAGATGTCTTTACTTGGTGAGCTAACATACTTCTTAGGGCTTCAAATATCTTAGCAAGAGAAAGGAATATTTATATGTCAAGCCAAGAACATCAAGGAAATGCTCAAGAAATTTAAAATTGAAGATTGAAAACCCATCCTTACGCCAATGGTAACAGGTTGCAAATTGAGCATAGACGACTCTTCTAAGGATGCGGATCCAAGGTTGTAAAAACTATGATTGGTAGTCTTCTATATGTAACAGCCTCCCGGCCAGATGTTATGCAAGCAGTTGGACAAGTATAACGATTCCAAGAAGCACCAAAAGAATCACATATTATTTCCATCAAAATAATTCTTTGATATCTAAAGGGAACAACAAAATATGGCTTGTGGTATCCCAAGGGTAACAATCTCATTATTCATTCCTTTACAGATGCAGATTGGGCAGGAAGTGTTGATGATCATGAGAGTACTCGTGAAGCATTGGAATATCTTCTCCAGAAGCTTGGGATTCTCCCAAGTTCTCATTATATTTTCCTTATTCAGAATATAAAGGGGGAGTGGAAGTGTGTACAGGTCCACGGGATGGTTGTGTGTCAGGGGGAGTGGAAGTGTGTACAGGTTTGCAAGATGGTTGTGTTTCAGGGGGAGTTACCCTTTGCCATTGATGTCAAAGGGAGAGAGAATGTTGTAGGAAGAGGTGTCATTATCACAGGGGGAGTACTTGTGTTGCCATCAATGCCAAAGTGGGAGATTGTTGATTAGTGGATTTCATTGATGTCAACCCATGCAACACCAGGGACCAACCCAATATTTAATGGGAATTTTGACCTACCAAATTAATATATTCTAGGTCAATAAGGATTTTTATGGTTTCTAGTTGTCGAGATGTTTCTGTTGATATATGGCATGCCATGTAATTCTTCACGGTTTGAGAGATATTCATGTTTGAAGTTTGTACCCCCAGTTAGTGGCTAAAACCACATGGGGTTGTGGCATGGGTCACTGAAAAGTCATAATTAATATTTTTTAAGCTCCTAAAATCCCTCCCACGTTCACTTGTTGAAGCCCCTCTCAACCTAAGCATTTATATAAATTGTGATCCTCATATCCTCCTCATGCAAGGGATTTTGTTATCTAAAATAGGTCATCATGGAATTTTCTCTTTAAATATTTTTCTACGAAGGTTCAAAAACTGAAATTTTTTTGAGGTGAAGCTGAAATCCTGAGGAAGATGCTATGAAAATTTCAGATCAAGGTGTGAAATATTTTCGGAGATATGATCTGTGGAAGTCAGTGTTTTTGTGGGCTCCTGAAATTCATCTCAAAGAAGTGACCTAGGGAGAATCGTCATAACTCTCTCTCTGAGTATCGGATTGGAATTCTGTAAAAATTTGAAGATAGTGCACAGTCTGCAGTTTTCTTTCTATCAATTTAGAGCTGAATGAAGAAACAGTGACATTTGGCACGCCATACAAGTTCGCTCTACTGAAACAATCCATAATTAGGGCATTATGAGAGATTGGGTATAACTCTCTCTTGAAGAATCCAAATTGGGTCAGACCCGTGGCATTGGAAAGATGACTCAGAGGACTACTAGAGTACCAAAAGTAGATATTGGAGATTTTAAATAACAGAGATACACCAAATTCAATATCAAGCTCCTAGAAGGAAAATAAAAAGCTAGATCATGTGTTGTCAAGGGCTGCAAAGGACCAGACTTTCTAGGGAAGCAAAGAAAAGCAAGGTGCAGCAGAGGGTAGTATGACAAGAGAAGCAACCAAGGTACATAACAACAGCAAGAAGTTCATCACATGAAGTCTTCAAGTGGGCAACACTGCATATAATCATTGTAAAGGTATCATTGTACTAAGTCATTGTAAATACATTATTGTACAAATTGTATTAGTGTCTATCTGCCAAGAGTTGAAGAGGCAGTGTCAGGTGGTCCAGGATCATAATTAGGTGGTTGTGTCATAGTTAGGGTTATGTTCTAGTGTGTCTTCTTCTTCTAAATCATCCTATATCATTGTAAAGTGGATCATTTTCCCTGGTACGGGAGTCCATTATTCTTTTATTCTTCTATAGGGTGGTAGGGTGGTGCTAGGGTGAGTTGTAGCTCATTGGGTGTTGGGGCATCCATTTAGCTAACTACTAAAGAATCTCGGGTGTTGAAGCGTCCATCCAGTGGGAGATGGAGAAGAATGCTTTTCTATATTCTAGGAAATTGGAGCTTTATTTTCAATTGGAGCTGAATATTAAAGAATTATTAGAAAAGAATTAGGTGGTTTTTGTCTCGGAGTGGGTTTCCACCTTAAAATCTGTGTGGACTTGTGTTCCTCTTGTCTGCTGCTATCATTGTACAAACACTGATAATAATTGAAGATTAAATAATGCTCTAATTGAAAGGAGTACTGATTTACCCCCCCTCTCAGTATTTCCAACATGGTGGTCATATGTCTGGGCATGCCACAACACAAAATATATTGTGCGCTGGCTATTTTTTGCTGTCATTATTCAAAGATTGCATTCTTGCTGTCTGAAAATGCCACAAATGTCAAATATTTGATTGAAATATGCGTGCACCACCGGCTTCTCTTCACCCCATAATTTCTCTTGGTCCTTTTTCAAAATGGGGCATTGATTTCATTACATGTAATCATCACTCGGCCGGGGGGGGCATGGGTATATTATTCTCACTGTAGATTACTTTAACAAATGGGCTGAGGTGATTCCTAAATTTGCGGAAGATGGAAAAATTATACCCACGTTCATATTCAATCATGTGATTGCTCATTTTGGTGTACCCCAAGCTATTATCACTAACCATGGGAGTCATTTTTGAAATACAATGATGATCGAAATTTCTGATCAACTTGGCCCGCGCCATGATAACTCTACTCCATATTACCCACAGGTTAATGGTAAGGTTGAAGTCGTTAATAAATTTTTAACCACCATGATCAAACAAATTATCGGAACTCACAAATCAAAGTAGCATACCATGCTTTTTTTGGCATTATGGGCATAATGAAACTCAGCAAAAACTGGAATAGGGTTCACTCCTTTTCGACTGGTTTATAGTTTAGAAGTTGTGTTACCCATTGAATGTGAAATACTGTCACTCCAATTAGCCATAGAGTTAATACCAGCTACCTCTAAAGAGAAAAAATGGTTTTTGTACTTAGCACAATTTGTAATGTTCCAAATGGGGAAATTTATGATCCACTAGGAATATCTTAAGATATTCCAAGATTACAACTCCAGGAGTATTAACAATCAACACTGAACTATTTCAGAGATTGACTGCTAGGGAATTTACTAGTTATGTCATCTTCACAAGGAAGGATGAGATCCAGAGGCTACCTGGCCCACTAGCAGACTCTTCCAATAGAACTTGTCAAAAGCTAATATTTCCCTTTAAGGAATTTCTGCAACAGGGTCCATGAGGACGCTGTATAAGGAAGCCCATGTGAAAATAAGGCCATCCGGTGTTGGGATGCCTTAGAATATATCTGATATAAACTCCCTGCAGAATATAAACCCAAATAAATAACCCTAAGGGGGTTATTCAGATATCCCACCAACAAGTATACCTAAATAATGCTTAATGAGAGAATCTTCAGCAGTATTAAAACTTCAATATGTAACATTAGTGAAACAATGCCGCATGTAATGTAAGAAGAGTGCAAATCTGATACATAAGTTTTAGCAGCAAATAGAATAAAAATTCTTTGAGGAAAAGGCCTCTCAAGGTGAGCTTAATTCATCCTCAAGGGGAAATGTACATAAAACAAGAGAATACACTGCCACATAACCCAAAAACTCTGTCACTGCGTAGTCTATGAGGGAAAATGACTGAAAACTGATATATATGAGATGATATAACAATAAAAGCTCAAATAAAGATGGGGGAGCAAGATCTCAACACCAGGAAATATTATTACATCAATCCTCCAAGGGATTGGCTAAAATGCACAAAACAGGAAAATGCCAGAGTTGCAGTGTAGCTGCTGCAACTCAATAATAATACAAGAATGGAGAAGGAATTAGATGCTGCAATAAACAATGATACCTCATCCAATGATCTCCAAAGTGAAGCGGTTGATCCCCTTACTGAAGATTGCACTCTCTATTGCACAAAATGAACTCCTCCTGCAAACCCTCTCAGATAATAACGCTGTAGGAGAAGGGGTTGCGCTGGGCATGAGAAGAAACATATGGCCCAATGCCAAAATATGCAATATCATCTCCGAGGTTTCCTTTGCTAATCTCCTAGAGAAAGAGATGGCTCCTCCTCTACAAAATAAGCTCCAGAAATGAGATGATGAAGATCCCTCACCACAACACCAACAACTCCATCGTTCTCTTGCCGTAAGAATAATGCAGTAGCTGCAAATGAATGCCTTGGCCTCACGCCATGATGTGAGGAAGATGAAGAAAAATCTCTCCATGGCCTCCCATGGAAGAGAAGGGCATTCCTAAACAAGAATCCCTCTTGTGCTAAGTAGCACAAGCTCCTTCAGTTGAAGGAAGCTTTAACTTCGAATTCTCTCTCCAAAGATGAAACCCCAACAATGGCTCTCCTTCATATTTTATGCATGGCATGCTTCCTTGCCATGGACCCCACTCACATTAGGGTTTCTCCCATTTCAAATTTCCCTCCATCCAACTACACAATCTTCTTATGCAAGCTTACCCTCTTGGGTACGTTGTTGACTTGGGTCAACCATGGCCTATCCCACTTGCTTTTGGCGCTTTTCACACTTGGAGTTGATAACTTAAGTGAATTTTTTCACCTTAGGAGTTTTTATTAAGTTTCTACATGGGCTCCCTCACTCATTTTATTCCTTTTATTATAATAAAATCAAAATTAATGTTCCAAATACTTTATTGAAAAATTTGGAACATTACAGTCCTCCCCTCCCAAAACATTCTTGTCCTCAAGCAAGAGAAAGGATGAACCACAAAATTCCTCCACTGAAGGCATGGAGTCTAAAATATACTCATGTAGATCCTCCATCCCCAAGCAATCAACCAATAAAAATGAGTCACCCTCCAACTAGGCAACTCCTGAAAGTACTCCTCCACCTTGTGCTCATGAGAAATAGGCAGGCTAAATTTCTGACCTTGGTAAGCTTCATAGCCTACGCCACGTTGTCCTCTGCTCCACTTATGATAAGTATGGAGTGAAATCTGAACTTGGGCTGCAATAGTGTTGCCTTCAAGAGGCAAGATGAATTCTATATCCCCAAGGATCTCTCCTCCAGTGCTGCAAATCAAGCTAGCCCAAATCATCTCATATGTGATGAGTTGGAATTCATCATCATATGGCATCCAAAAAATCATATGGTTCACCTCATGGAAGAACACATGGCTGAACATTGTGACCATATCATCTCTCATACTCCCCTTGGAGAATGTGCTGCAAAATAATGGAGGTCTCCTCTCCCAAAGGGCACATCCACCCAATGAGTCTCTCCCTCCTCGTGATACATATGGGGTTGCTACTGATATAAGGCTGAAATGAAATGGTCTTCCAAAGAGAGCCAAGCCACCCCATCAAACATAAAAACCATGAAGTGCCACCTCCAAAATTTCAAACCCTCCAAATAGCTCCTCCCACATGATGGAAAGAGGTGAATCTTGGCAATCATGGGCTGCCCATTGTTCCTCCTGAAACATCCAACATGCAAATTAGGGAGAATCATACTCCCAATGGACATCTTTAATTCATTTCCCTCCTCCAAAACAGTGCTTCCTCTGAACAACGTTCCACTATCAACACATGGAAGCATAACTTATGAGAGCAAGGAGGTTTAATATAGTCCCATGCATGGAACCAGCGCAGGGCATCATTTTCCTGCCTCAATATATGATGCAACAAGTGTCTTTGCAGCCACTTGTTTGCTTCCACATCCATCCTACAAGGTGTGATGATGGAAACACATTTTGGTGCCAAAGGTGCACACCAAAACCCATGTGGCTTTCCGCCACAACCCACTACTGAAATAGCCATTGTATTTGCTGCAATGAACCATAAGTACACCCAAATATAATGTGCAAGGAAGGAAGACCCTCCTTGATACAACTTGCTGATAATAAAAGTAAGAGAGTGTAAATCATAAGACAAATGGTTACCTCCCTCATCATGTACTTTGGCCTTTGAGCTGAAATGGCTCAAGTGAAAAGTCCCCCTTACTGCAGCATAGTAGGCGAGTGGTTGTGCCGAAAATATCATCATATTTTGGGCTATGAAACTATCCATATGCTGATTTGCAACCATTAAGATGCCCTCCCAAGTGGACTCCTCCATCAATGAAGAATATGCATGAAAATGCATGACAGAAGAACCCCTAAACACTGCATGTAGATCCCTCCTCTTGTGCTTGTGCAACCAAGCAAAGAAAGTCAAAAAGTAAGGAGTTCTCTCCTCCATTACTCCTTCATGTTCATCACCTACATGCCTCCAAAGTTCATCACTTGTGGAGTGGCTTTGATGACACTCCGACAAGTAATCCAATCCTTCAAGTGACAATGTTGTTGGCCTTTGGAGTAGGGCCACTGTCATCTCAAATCTCCCCTCTTCAACATGAATCTTACCAAAGACTCCTCCCATTATGTTGCTGCAAATGTAAAGCCCCTCCCCTGAAGAAGGTGCTACTTGGGCATCCAATATCAAAGAGAAATCCTCTTGCACCATGCTAGTGCCTCCTCTTTCTCCCGCAACATCCAAAAAAAATATGAGCAACAAGAATGTTTGATGCTCCTCCATACTTCCACCATACCCAATCTGAAATGGGAACATAATGAGTGGTAAGAGAAATGCCATCCCACCATGATGCACACATGCTCCCCTATATTTTCATCAAGAGGAAAAATTGTGAAATGATCCCGGGACCTGTGGGTTATGGATCCTCCACATTTCCACTGGGCACACTTCATCCATAAGGCTCTGCTCTTTGGTGTAAGTATCCTGCCACTTGGTACCTCTTTCACAAGAGCTACCATTTTCGCAAAAAACATTTCTCCTTTTTCATTTCATGGGACATTTCAATGCAATCTCCTTCATGACAAAATTTCAAAACCCCACCGTCACATGTGATGCATGTCTCAACAATAGTGCATGAGGATGATGAGAGTTTCTTTCCTCAAAATGGCACAACGCAGTGAAACTCTCCTGCTCTAGACAAACAACTTTCCATGGTATTCAATCCTTCATGGCATGTATTGAACCAATAGGAAATGAAAACTCGTGCATACCTTGGTAAAGTTTAGAAAGGCCTTATGTGCATGCAAGAGTCTCTTCCCCAAATATGTTGGCTGCCTCAACTGCTAGATATGAAGGCTACTCCTTCATGATAAAGATAGTGCCGGTATGAGCCTCTCCATGCTTCTGCTCTATTTCTCTATGATAATAGGAAGTGCATGGTCCTTCCTCTTCTCCTTCTTCTATTTCCTCAATCTCCTTGGAGAGGTTCTTGTTGGACCCAAAACTGATGAGATCAATCTCATACTCTGCATCATCTTGGCCTCTTCTTCTCTGAAATTCAAACTTCACATGCTGAGCCAAGTTCGAAGCTCTGATACCAATGTAATGTTCCAAATGGGGAAATTTGTGATCCACCGGGAATATCTTAAGATATTCCAAGATTCCGACTCCAGCAGTATTAACAATCAAAATTGAACTATTTCAGAGATTGAATGCTGGGGAATTTACTAGATATGTCATCTTCACAAGGAAGGATGAGATCCAGAGGCTACCTGGCCCACTAGCAGACTCTACCAATAGAACTTGTCAAAAGCTAATATTTCCCTTTAAGAAATTTCTGCAACAGTGTCCATGAGGACGCTGTATAAGGAATCCCATGTGAAAATAAGGCCATCTAGCACTAGGATGCCTTAGAATATATCTGATACAAAATCCCTACAGAATATAAGCCCAAAGAAATAACCCTAAGGGGGTTATTCATATCTCCCACCAACAAGTATACTGAAATAATGCTTAATGAGAGAATCTTCAGCAATATTAAAAATTCAATATGTAACAGTAGTGAAATAATGCCTCATGTAATGTAAGAAGAGTGAAAATATGATACATAAGCTATAGTAGCAAATAGAATACAAATTCCTTGAGGAAAAGGCCTCTGAAGGTGAGCTTAATTCAACCTCAAGGCGAAATGTACATAAAACAAGAGAATACACTGCCACATAACCCAGCAACTCTATTACTGTGTAGTCTATGAGGGAAGATGACTGAAAACTGATATATATGAGATGATATAACTATAAAAGCTCAAATAAAGATGGGGGAGCAAGATCTCAACCCCAGGAAACATTATTACATCAATCCTCCAAGGGATTGGCTAAAATGCACAAAACAAGAAAATGTCGGAGTTGTAGTGTAGTTACTGCAACTCAATAATAATACAAGAATGGAGAAGGAAGTATATGCTGCAATAAACAATGATACCTCCTCCAATGATCTCCAAAGTGAAGGGGCTAATCCCCTTACTGAATATTGCACTCTCTAGTGCACAAAATGAACTCCTCCTACAAACCCTCTCAGATAATAACGCTGTAGGAGAAGGGACTGTGTTGGGCATGAGAAGAAACATATGGCCCAATGCCAAAATATGCAATATTAGTTCTGGGGTTTCTTTTTTTAATCTCCTAGAGAAAGATATGGCTCCTCCTCTACAGAATAAGCTCCAAAATGAGATAATGAAGATCCCTCACTGCAACACCAACAACTCTAGTGTTCTCTTGCTGCAAGAATAATGTAGTAGCTGCAAATGAATTCCTTGGCCTCAATCCATGATGTGAGGAAGATGAAGAAAAATATCTCCATTGCCTCCCATGGAAGAGAAGGGAATTCCTAAATAGGAATCCCTCTTGTGCTAAGTAGCACAGGCTCATTCAGTTGAAGGAAGCTTCCACTTCAAATTCTCTCTCCAAAGATGAAACCCCAACAATGGCTCTCCTTCATGTTTTATGCATGGCATGCTTCCTTGCCATGGACCCCACTCACATTAGGGTTTCTCACATTTCAAATTTCCCTCCATCCAACTACACAATCTTCTTGTGCAAGCTTCCCCTCTTGGGTATATTGTTGACTTGGGTCAACCATGGCCTATCTCACTTTCTTTTGGCCCTTTTCACACTTGGAGCTGCTAACTTAAGCTACTTAAGTGACTTTTTGCACCTTAGGAGTGTTTATTAAGTTGCTACATGGGCTCCCTCACCCATTTTATTCCTTTTATTAGAATAAAAGCAAAATTAATGTTCCAAATATTTTATTGAAAAAATTGGAACATTACACAATTAGATGAGACTCGGTCACCGTTGCATTAGCAACCGAATCTCATAAAAAAAATTTTAAAGCTCAGCATGATCGAAGTGTTACACCTCGTGTTTTTTCAGAAGGTGACCTCTTAGTATATGATCAAACTAACGATAAGCTAGGAGCTGGGAAATTCAAACCAATGTGGCATGGTCCTTACATTTTCAAGAGAGTGCTTGCCAAAGGGGCCTACGAATTGAATGATTATGATAGGGTCTCTTTAGATAAGCCCAGAAATGGTCTTTACCTTAAGAGATATTATGCTTGATTCTTGTGTGAATATCTCACTTGTATGTTAGTTAATTTTTTTTTTAGTTAGTGTTCCTTAGATTAGATAGGTGTGCCTATTTTTTTCTAGTATCTCTTCTTATCTTAATTACTCTTGATATTGCAGATGTCGACATCCCTTCAAACATACATTGGTTTTGCTGATGGTTCCTGTCATAGTACACCGAATATTTCTTCCGCAACTTGGGTTATCATTCACCCACTGATGAGTTAGTTTTTATGCATGGGGTAAGACTTGGTCAAACAATGAAAAATATTGCAGAATATAGCGCAGTGATTGAGTTATTATATGATGCCATTTAATTTGGTATTTGACGTTTGATCATAAGTTTATATTTGGAACTAATTCTATTACATTTAAATAAAGTATACACAATTAAAAATCCAATGTTATTAAGATTATTTTTGAAGGTTCGTCTCTTGGAAAGATAATTTGATTACATTGAATATCAACACATTTCAATAAATTTAAACACATTGGCTGATGCATTAGCTAATCATGTTTTAAATAGACATTTGAAACATTAAAACTATAAACCAAAACAACATTTGATACATTTTGAACAAGAAATTCAGAGAAAGTAGTAATATCATAGATATGAGTTTTTGTTTTAAAAAAATATTACATAGTATGTGATCATAGGTTTAAAACACCTTATGATCTGAAAGATACTGATACAAAAAACAAAATATGTCATTCCATGATGATCATCCACTAACTGTGGTGATGATCATGGTAGTATACTATCACACATGCTACCTTGCGCAGGAATCTCCTAAACTGGCCTGGAACACCAGTAACATGTCTCTATAGATGAAGAGGAATTTCATCTGTCGATGTCTCAAGGATATCTATAGTCAACCTCTCTAGGTTGTATTCCATGTCAGTGAGGATTTCTGCTACCTAATCCTGTGGCTGTGATATGGGCTCTATTTTCTACCTTTCAAAGTGGCGGAGTGTAGCTGGTCATCATGGACCAACATCTGCATTTTAAAATTTTGTTATCAGTATTGGACGATTTAAAAAAAACAAATTAAAATTAGAGTTAAAATACATCAAAATGATTCGCTCACTTGATTCGTCCCATTGTGCCCCTGGAGGTAAGGACATCTCAGAATCACCTCTGAAATCTATACCCACATATGGGAAATCTTCAATTGTGAAGATTTGGTTCTACAGCCACATAAAATATGCAGGTGTTACAGGTCAAAATAACTCCTCATCATCTCATAGGGGAAGAAAAATATGGAAGGAATACAAATACCCAAATTAAACCTATTTCTGCCAAGGTAACGCCTTTCTATAACAAATCAGGAGTGTTATAACGCATAAGACCAGTGAATGTGCCACGTTAGTGGCTAGGGAAATGCTCTGTTTACACTAGAGGGTAGCGTTACCCGTGTTTTAAGTTTGAAATGGGAAAAACGCACATAAAATGATTTGAATCTCCAGCTTTCCCTCACAAGAGAGTCAGTTCACAGAGAAAACTGCAGAGCACCAGTTCATTATTGGTCATTGCTATAACAAGACTGAACTCCAAAGGAGGAAAAAGCATAGTGATTAAATAAACATCTAAGTTTTTTCCATTCCAAACTAGTGGAAAGAGAAAGGCAACAATGGCTTTCTCCCTCTCCTATAAGTAGGAGTTGAAGGCTCCTAATTGAAGGTCGAAGGATTGCTAAAGGTTTTTGCATACTTGTGGAATAGAGAATAGTGTTATATTGTGAAGGCCAAGAGTCAAAGAGGTTCCTAGGGAGCTTGTTGACTTGGAATTCTTCACTTGAGAGATAAAAGAGATTGGGAGACTAAGGAGGGCTTGGTACAACTGACGGTTGTAATCCTCCTTCTTTCAAAAATCAATAGAACTGTGTTCATTTTGTCCATTCAATGCTTAATCTTGTCATTGTTGTTTGAAAATTTACATAGTATGATATGCATGGCTCAGATGTGTATAATTTAGAAGTTCATTATATATTGACTTGATTGATAGGATATATGTTATGTTAGAATTTACGTGGGTGCTTTGATTGATTGCAGGACCAAGATTTGGAGCCGGTGAAGAAGGACTCTTGTTTTGCTACCTAGCGCTCTCCAAGGAACTCCAATATTGTCAAAGAGGTAATTCTCTATCTCATTCCATCAAGTTATTTGAAGTTAATATGAACATGCTCATGCCATCTTTGTGAACAACACATCTAATCTTACTGTCTGCCTCGGGCACCGGAAAGCCCTGAGAGGGATATTCGAAAACCAACAACCCAAGCAGTTTACCCTATAGCAGCGGGAGAAAACCGAACCACCATATTTCCATCTCCACCATGGCGGGTCATCAATGCAACCCAATGTACCATATGACGTTCTCTAAGTTCACCACGATCGACAGGAATAAGTTGAGGGGTGAGTAATGGAATCCTCTCCAAAGCAAAAGCATTAGGGGAATTTTGAGGTCTAAAATGGGCCTCCTAAGAAAAATGTACAACTAAAATAAAATTAATAAGAACCAATAGGATTCAAGATGATGATGTCAACCATGGGGGATGATTCACCATTTTTGGAGTAAAAAAGTAAAAAGATTAAAAAATAACAAAATAATAAAACTAGTTTTTAAACTCATATTTTGAACTTATCTCCCTAGGGGCTTACTCAAATTTCGACTAGGAATACTTGTTGGATGCAAAATTTAACTCCTCGTCAAAGTAGTACCCATGTTGCATACTTTTGATGGACCCTTCTACACGGAAAATGAGAAATACATAAAAAAATGTGATTTCAACCACGTGCATCAAAAGTATGTAGTATTGGTACTCCTTGGATAAGGAATTAAATTTTTCATCCAACGAGTATTTCCGCTCGAAATTTGAGTAAACTCTTAGGGAGATAAGTTCAAAATATGAGTTGAAAAATTAGTTTTTCTATTTTCCCTCTAAAATTCGATGATGTAATCAAATATTATTATATTATTTCCACTATTATTTTATAATTTCCTTAGGAGGCCCATTTTAGACCTCAAAATTCCCCTAATGAGATCAAGATGGTGCCATACCCAAAGTTTTTCAACTTTGAATTTTTTGCTCTGGTCAGTTGGCCTTTCATGTTGTCCAATACCCCTTCGCACTAGTTGAAAATGGTGCCTCTAGAAATTCAAATGCGGTCTTCAGCTGAGACTTATTGCCACATGTGGAGCCGCACTTCCACACAACCTAGTTACTGTGAATGCAATAACTTTAATATCAAGTCACAAGATAGTCTTTATATCTATGCGATTAACTTTGGGATCTGATTCATCACTGAAAAACTCTTGTTTGTAACTAGCAATGGGTAGGCCACCCTACCTAGATCCAAAAAAAAAATATTTTCTCCTCTTTTGGATAATCCAGTGAGAAAATAAATATCTTCGAGATGAATTTCAAGCCGATGATCGCTAATGATAAAGCACAGATGTTGAACATCCCACTTGTTCACTAGCCATGTCATCAGTTCCACTTGTGCCCTCATACCTTGAATTGCCCAAAATTTATACAAAACACAATATCTAATTGCACGCATTGTGGCAGGATCATTCATAGCCACATTGTCTATACCTTCATGCTCACGTTCTCTCCACTCTAGCATTGTGGAATAGTCTGCAAATGGATGCATTTGAAGATTAGAAACTTTTAAAGTGGGAAACTTTAACCATTTTTGTGAGAAATTATCAATTTTCATTTGGTCATGGCGCCTCCTTAGTTTTCGTGCAGAGACAGGATGGACGTTCGCATGTTCTCTATACGAAAAACCATGGTATCCTGATAATTTTCCTTTAAGAAAATTATTGGGGTCCATAGGTAACGCATGTATGATCCGCGAACCCCTGAGAGCAGAATTGTAAACATAATTTCTCCTCAAAAAATGTTTTTAAAGCCTAAAAAGAAAATTTTATTGGATAGAAATGAAGAGAATAGTGTTTTGGATTACCTGATTCTGGCGAATCTTGATTTGAGCAGTCAGTTCTCCCGTTATCCACTCTGGAATTTTTTCTACCAAAAGCTCTCAATTTACAACTCTAAAGACAAAAGGCGAAAATGACTTTGTTAAACTCCTTTTTATAAGATTTTTTGAATGAATAAAATATTATATTTTATCTATTTTCCACTTTAAAAAGTAAATTTTCAATGTTTTTACTTATTGGAAATAGGTATGTTTAATCTTTCGATTTTTTGTGCATAATACAAATTTTCTCGGTGAAAATAATTATTTTGATGATGAGTACACTTTTATCAGTTTTTTGGGCTCTTGAAAATTATGAAAAAGTGAAACCTTGGAGTTATATTTTAAGCCCTTTTCCGACTCTCTAAACAGGAAAATATTGCTGAGTACTTGGCTATTCGAACTCGTTAAAAGAAATGAAAAGTCGTCCTTTCAGTATAATTTTACCCCTTTTCCAGACTGAAATGGAATATTTACGAAAAAGGTATAAGTTGACTAATCATGGTCAATAGAGTTATCTATTGTATTGTTTTATCCTTTTTCAGGCTTGAGAGACTAAATTTATGAAAAAGTACAACCACGGAGTTTTCTTATGTTTTTCTTCTGACATTCTAAAATTGAGAAACATTGAGTTTCACCTATATTCGACTCATTAAAACTTAACAATAAAGGACCTGTCAATTACAAACAGGAATGAACCACTCCTTATTAGGGTTCGATTTTAATACTAATTTGGACTCATCTGAAGGATGAGCTTGCACAACAAGAAAATGTTATCCTCCTCAAGCTTGTCAAAAATATAGAGGTACTTGTCAGAAATGGTGGGGGAAAAAGATAAAATGAATCCACTTGTCACAATTTGTTTTGAAAAGCAGTATACCACTCTTGAACACGAAACTTTTTGGAACACTTGTACCTGGGTTGGGAAAAACCTTTTTCTAACAGTTAATCAAACCACCTTGAAAGTCTTTAGCCAGTTTCTGGGTATTAGATTTAGGTCAATTTTTACCAAACCATCTGCAGTGCCATTATGTATTCAAAATACAGTTCAAATAAACCATTCATTGAAAACATTTTTCTCCATTCGCGTTGACCATCCCTGAGTCAGTCCTTGCAAATATTTCTTCAAAACTTGATCTAATGGTTTCATGTCGTGGGCTTTATGACAAGTTGCTTTCTATCAAAAATTCATCATCTAGAAAGTTGATCTAGAATCCTATCAGTACCTTGGGATTTTCATGCCTTAATGGCAGGTTTCTCGCCTTCGACGATAGGTTACATCATTGATTTTCGATCGAATGATTCTGTGAAGTGTTCGACTGCAAATCATTCATTCACACTTCGTGGATTGTATTGAGAACTTTGATAGCCATTGTCATTATTGGTGGTTTCTCTCACAGTTGTTAAAATTTCACATCATTGACTAGTAATCAAGTGGTTTCTACCATGTTTGACTTCGACACAATCAATCGCATGGATAGAATCGTACTAGTTCGAGAAGAAGAAAACAAGACCCTGGATCTAGTTTCCACCATCTAGACTGTGAGGAGTTTTATTGTTCATGATACAATTGACTACTTATGACAGATGGCTACGTCCATGTTGTGTCTACTATTGATGTAATTTTAAAATCATTTCTGTACTAGAACATGTAGTTAATTTTGATCTGATTATGGGCATGCCTACCTCAGTGATGATATAAATATATATGTTTGCATTGAATGTTTTTATAGGCTTTCGACTGGTGTGTCCGCAATCCATTCCTCAGAAAGATAAA
This sequence comes from Pinus albicaulis, assembly GCA_034641835.2. Classification (NCBI taxonomy): domain Eukaryota; kingdom Viridiplantae; phylum Streptophyta; class Pinopsida; order Pinales; family Pinaceae; genus Pinus; species Pinus albicaulis. The sequence goes on from CM076577.1 coordinate 178,056,822, forward strand.
GCACTTCACTCTTCAGAACTACCTCAGACTTCACACTTTAGGGGGAAATCTGTTACATGTTATTTTGTCACCATGACATTTGACTATCTATATAGGTTCATCACTACCTGTATTATGCTCCCTTAGAATTCAAAACCCTTAATGTTCCTAAACGAAGTCTTGGAATTGGATAAAAGCTCATTAAAACCCTAAAAATTCTAACTCCGCACTTTTCCTAGCCCTTGCTTGCGGATCCGCAAATATTTGCTCTATATCCTGTGGCACATCCCATAATTTTTGCTTATAAAACTTGTGGACCCTCGTAAATAGTCAAATAAAGGAAAAAGTAAGTTCTAGAAGTCTAGCTAGACGAATATTCTCCCAACTAGAAGATTCTAGAAGCACGTTCAGTTTGAGCTTTATCCTATACTCATGAGCTCTATCCCTTCACTCATGGAGCTTATCCCTTGGTCTATGGAGCTCAAATCCCTTCATGAGAGGAATCCATCTCCCTCTTCATGGAACTGAAACTACCTCCATTTCCCTATAGATTGAGCTCATGTTTCAGTCTCAAGTGTAGACATAGATATTAGTTTCTAAATAATTTCTTAAGGGAGAATACTCTCTATGTTAAGCAGGTAAATCCTCTCTGCGGGCAAAGACGCTCCCTCTAGCCCTAGAGTGGGTCTAGAAACAAAGAGACATGCTAGAGTGTAGGTTCCTAATTACTGAATGAAAATAGGACATAGTAGATCGACCTACTTGGAGTCCAATGTTTTTGTCGCGGTTGTGGTGGTGGTGGCCTCTCGCTCCTACCTCAACAAGTCACAATCCTTCTGCAGTCATGCTCGGATACCTGCACATAGATCATCAAACAAGAACAACATACGACATAATAACTTCATTCATAACTATTAGCCAGTCAAAGAGGGCTAATAATATTGCATTAAACAAATAACATAACACAAAATGGGAACCAAGCAATATTCACGTATATGTATTGATAGAATGAAGAGTTACAACCAAAGATTTGATGTCACAGTCTCCTCTAGTAGGGTTTGAACGAAGCACATCTCAGATGCTCATCAAGGGATTCGGACAAGATGAGGGCATGGACTTAATCTCTCACAACGAAGTTCCATCTTGTTCTATCTCTTCAATAGTTCAGCTATAGTATACTCAGTTCTCCATGTTTAGCTAGCTTATGCAAGGAGAGATAAATTCTTTTTATAGAGGAAAAGGAGGAGGTTGGGATCCCTACAAAGGTGGAAGGGAGACCTATCCTTTAGGAGGTTTCCACAAGAGGTGGAAACCATAAACTAAAGGAGGGAGTACGTGGTTATTCAGTCCAACCACTCCCAATGACTCATCCTCGAAATTTTTAGAGTGAAATATGCGCCTCTATTTTTAAAAAACATTCCATAAAAGGCTTGGCACGGGTGGCTAACTAGGACATGGCGCCAACTGTCACAGGGTCCATTGTTAGTATGAATCTTTTGTCAAAGTGTACGAAAAAATACCACTTTAGCTACGCATAACTTATAGCCCTAACATCAAAGATGGTTGCTAATATCTTCAAATCTGCAGTTAGTTGATCAAGACAAAAAATCCAGATCTATGCATGAAAATACATTAAGCAACAAAAATAAGGTTTCGCTCCATCCATCCAATAGACAAGACAAGAATAATATGTTTTAAAGAATTTTATATTAAGGGCACCTGGGAGGAAAACAAGAAAGGTGTTTCCAATTCTCCTCAATGGGATGGGTTCTTGAAAGTCCTCAGCGCTTTAGATCTAGAATTTCTCTCTCTTGTTGGTGTAGAAAACACTGACAAACATAGAACTCAAAGGGAGCTCACAAAGTAAATAATGGAAAATTTGACAATGATAATGGCTCAAATTCAAACCAAGAGTATAGATCCAGAGTGATCTAATAAGCAACAAAAGGTGACAAATGAATGGGAAAACCCTTCTATTTATAAAAAAATATTAGGTCATTCTAGAACTTGGTGCATGATTAAAATAATATTAACCAAATCTAGATCCACCTTTTATAGAATATTTTATTATATTTTTTGGAGGGAAAAGGCATTTGACTTGGGTCAAATACCTTTATTTGTAAATAATAAATAAATAAATGATTTATTTATTATTTTAAGGAAGTGGTTGAATGATAATTAAATAAATAATTATTTATTTAATTATTTATAAATGATTTAGTCATATTTAACAAGGAATATTATTTAAATAAGATTTAAATAATTATTCCTAGAAAATAATAAGATAGATAAGGATTTATCTAATTAATTTCCTAGTTTTGGATTAAATATGACCAGGAATAATAATTAAATTATTGTTTAATTAATTATTCCATGAGGAAAATAAAAAAAATATATATTTGTTTAATATTTCCCTTTGGGGTTTCCTGTTTAGACCATAAATAACCTAATAAATGTGTTTTATTAAGTTATTTTACATAGTGAAAGCAATTTTACTTAGGGTAAAATTGGTCTTACATGGTGTACTTGGGTCCATCTAATGATAATAGGTTAGATGACCAAAAAATGGTGTAACATCCATAGTTAATCTTCCTTATTGGTGCGAGGGCAGAACTGGCTACTTGCGCCAAGGCAAAAGCAGGGGTTTCTGAAGCTCTACTCAGGGAATTGTCAACAGAAGGAATATTTATCTCATGTAAAGGGATGTAATGATGGTCTTTTCAAGGCATGAAACTTCTTATTATTCACAGAAATGACCCTCTAATGTGTGAGATGGGATTGCAGGGATAGTGACAAAATTTTGTGTAACAGATGCTCCCTAAAGCATGAGGTCTGAGGGAGAGGGAGGGGCGAAATGCTTTACAAGAACGCATTTGAAGTAAACACCACTATTGGAAAGCCTAAAATTACAAATAAAACTGATATCTCTGATACATGAAGATGTGGTATGGGCGCAACCATCCATAATAGAGTACATAAAACTGAGATCTGAGGTATGGATGCAGCCATATAGTAGTAAGGATCAACAAATAGACTCAATTATGGTCGCAACCATCCAATTAAAAGAGTCATGCAATAAGTCATGATAATCCATAAGAACCGTAGCCTATATTTTATTAGACAAAACCCATGGTCTTGCGCTCCATCTCGACCCGAACAAGTACAAATTCAAGCATGCGAATATATGAGCTGAAGTCGAACATGCAAGAAAATCGTCTGATTACTAGCCAATGATGAAAGCTATTAACAGACATGAGAGAAACCACCAATAATGACAATGGTCCTCAAGGTATGAGAGGTATGATCCGCAGAATGTGAATAGTGATCTGACGTCGAACACCCGCAAAATCACTCGATCAGAGGCCAATGATGTGGACCTTGCATCGAATGTGAAGAACCTGCCATTGAGGCATGCAAGCTCCAAGGTACTAGAAGGGAGTCTCTATATCAAATTCCTGGATAATGAGCTGAGGTCGACAGGAATTGAACTGGTCAAAGGAGGGCCATAATTTTTCCCACATCATCGACATGAGATAGAGGAACATGATGATAGTGGATCAGGACCAAAAGAGAATCAGAGGGAGGTTAGAAAATGTAGAGAAAAACTTCTCTTGAACATATCAATGACACGACACTGGATTTGGCAGTATTTTACATCAAGGGATGTGAGGTCATGATGATGTGGCAAAGAGAAAATGAGAGGTCAAAAGAGGTTACCCAAACCCATGGAGGAAAAAATGACGAAATGAGATATCCCCAAACTAACACGAATGCAGACAAGTGCCATGTTCAAGAGTGAAATACTGCCAACATAACTAAAAACTGGTTCCATTTTCCCCCACCATTCCTGGTAAGTACCCCAATTATTTTTTAAAACAAGCTTGAAGGGAATAACATATGCTTGTAATGTAAGTTTGTCCTTCGGACAAATCCAACCTAGTACATTTTACGAGCCCTAGGAAGGAGGAACTTGAGTAACGTCATGGAGATGAAGTCCGATGTCATCAGGGTTTAACAAGTTTGACAAAGGGAGAACTCGGCATCTTTTCATGTTTAGAGATTTTGAAAAGAAGGTAGAAAATAAAACTCTAGCATGGCCCTTTTTTTCAATAGTCTCTCAGAACTGAAAAGGTAGAAAATAGTATATGAAAGAACCTCTTAGTCGTGATAGGCTAAGGTATTCCTTTTTCATAAATAATCCATCCCATACCGAAAAAGGGGTAAACGTATACTGGGTAGATATCATTTTGTAGCCATTTAACGAGTTCAAAACAACAAAAATCTAAGCAATATTTTCAATTTTAGAGAGTCAGAAGAGAGCTGAAATATGACTCTAGTAGTGACTTTTTCGTGTTTTTAACGAGTCCGAAAAAGTATAAAATACAACTCTTTACTTCATCACTATCGCGTGAAAACCTGTTGTTGCACAAGAGATACGTGTAAAACCCATTTCTCAAAATAATATAATAAAAAAATAAAAAAATATGCCTTAAAACCTAATTAGGGTTATGAAAAGTTATAAAATGGTAAAAATAATTACTTTTCACTTTTTACCTCTTTTGGAGTAATAGTTACTCATTTTACACTGTGATTTTGCAGCGGCGATAGCGGAGGATCCGGCAGACCAATCTCGAATCCATCAGTTCCAGGCAAGAGATGACATCCTTCCTTTCAATTTAAGTCTTCTTTTATTTCCTGCAACCCTCAATTTTGATTTATGAGGAAGAAAATGAAACTTTTAGGGCACGGTGGTTGGCGCGAGTTTCGGGCACAGACTCGTGCCAATCGCCCATTTTTCTAAACTAGGGCACGCCCATTGGCGCAAATGTTTTAGAAATAGTCACGCTAACCACATAGACCATGTTAGATTTTGAAAATTCAAGTTAAGGGCCCAATTTTTCAAAAATTCAAGCTTCTAAATCAGCTAATACCGTTCATATGAACATGTTTGCAGGTATAAAGCAGCAGAATGGTGATCGAATGGAAAGAATGGGAACACACGGATCTATCTTGGTATCATTATTCCTTAAATGACTACCAATATTTCAATGTCAGGAGGTCATAGTCCCAACACCACCAGCGAGGGAACCACGGATGGCCTAATGGGCAGCTCTGATGCCAAGGGCAGGGGGTGGTCAACAGATGTCCTAGAGATCAGAGATCTTTGATTGGCTCCGCCAACAGTTGATTTTCGTGGAGGACTAGCCCTACTCTGGTACAGATTTTACTGGTGATCCAGACTTCCCACTCTCATAGGGAGACGATTGGGATGAAGATTTGGGTAAGACTCATTTTTAATTTTCATGAGTGTTATGATTTTTTTAATTATGTATGTTTTGACGTTAAACCCATGTGCTTGTAGATGTTGACCCAGAGATAGCCGCAGGCATGTCTCTGATAGCAAGGAAAATCCCTCACAATTTTGATCCTCATGGCGAGGGAGGCAAGGAGGAGGAGATCATGCGCAACTTGGAGAGAATCACAAGCAGAGTCCCAGACTATGCACGATTCTATGATGTTGCTCGTGCCTACCAAAGACATATCATAGGGGTGTCAAACCGAATTCACCGCTTGCTGAGGTAGCTCGTATGGGCAGTGACATGCTACCATGAGCATCACGCCGATTAGACACCTAGGTTTTATGTTTGCGTATTTTGAGAGACATGATGTCTCAGGATGTAATAGAAACACACATATTTTTTGGATTTATGACGCACACTATTGCAAACATTCGACATACATATATATATATATATATTTTCCTACATGGATATTTTACATATGATGATGATTTTACAGATTACGCAAATTTCTATCTAATACAATGTTAGCCACTGTATCAGTTAATGCATTCATTTTCCTGGGAATATGTTGATATGTAATAAAATAAAAAAGTCTTTCTAGCAAACGAACATGTAAATACAATCTCATAATATACGGGTTTCTGATCGAATAATGACCATTGAGCTGAAGAACGACAAGATATGAATCTAGATTTATAAGCAATGTGCGTGTGCCGAGGTTGATTGCCTTGGTTAATAGTTCAAGGATAGCACTATACTCAGCGAAATTTTTTGTAGTCATTCCTAGACAAATACCTTGCAGATCCATCAGCTCACCAGAAATATCATAAATTACCCAGGTTGCTGAAGACAAATTCCTGGTACTGCGGGATACATGATCTGTGAAACCGAAATAGGGGGTAATAGACATCTGCACAATAATAAAGACCCAATAAGCAGGAAAAATGATCACAAAGCACACCAAACTAAAACATGTACAAAAATAAAAACAACACATATGTACACAAGTCATGCATGAATGACTCATGCATAATATTTTTTGAGATACAACCCATTTCTGGGTTGTTCTAGAGGATGACCTTCGTAATCAATGAGCTCATAGGCCCCATTCTGCAACACACATTTAATAATGTAGGGCCCTTGCCACATGGGTTGAAACTTTCCTGTCCCCAGCTTATCATGAGCTTGGTCATACAAGAGGACGAGGTCTCCTTCAATGAAGGAACAAGGGGAAACCGATTGGTCAAAATGAACTTTGACCCGCTTCTTCTGTGCTTTGATAACCAAAGCAGCAAAGTAGCGAGTTTCATCTAGCCTTTCTAAGTAGAGGAGACACTCTTCTTCTGGTGAAGTTTTCAGTAGTAATTCAAAAGCCAACTTGAGTGAAGGTATTTCACACCAATCGGAAGAGCAGCTTCCAGACCGTAAACCAACTGAAAAGGAGTGAATACGGTCTCATTCTTAACTAAAGTTCGGTATGCCCAAAGAGCCAAAAATAACCTGAGATGCCAATTGGATTTGTGGATCCCAATCGTACGCTAAAGCATGGTGACAGGAACTTTTTTCACAGCTTCAACCTGGCCATTAGCTTGAGGATAGTATGGTGTTGAGCTGTCCTGACGCGGACCTAACTTAGAAGTCAACTTTTCCACCATATAATGGTGAAAATGGGAACCATGATCGATAACGATGGCTTGAGGGATGCCAAACCTAGCAATGATGTGATTGAATATGAATTGAGTAGTTGTCTTACCATCAGCGGTGAGTGTAGGCATTGCTTCAACCCATTTGGTGAAGTAGTCAATGGCTACGATAATATAAGCATGCCTCGGCTGAGTGAGGGTTACACGTCATAAAATCAATGCCCCACTTCACAAAGGGACCAAAGGTAATGAAAGGATGAAGAGGTATAGGTAGCGCATACATCTTACACTGATAGATCTGGAAATCATGACATTTACGAGCCACGACAATGCATTCATTGAAGATAGAAGGCCAGAAATAACCAACAAAAGGAATATTCTGTGCAGTGGTATAACTATACATGTGACTACCACAGGCGCCACTATGACAATCATTCAGGGCTTTCTCAGCTTCCTCAAGAGTCAAACATCGACAGAGTATGGAATACTCTCCGACGCGATAGAGTGTATCTTCGACTATACGATAAGGTTGTGATTGGTGCCAAATTCATCAGCAAGAATCCTTTGTCAACTCAGATCTAAAAGTAGAAGTCTGGATATAGATGATGATATCCCTGTACCAAGGATCGAAGGTGCTAATCAAGAAAAGTGTATCGTCTGGAATGTATTCCTCAAAACAAGATGGAGCAGAGTCTGAAGGGAGGGAACAGATCAAATCAGAAAATACTAATGATTTCTTCAACTTGGCAGCAATGAATTCCAAATCGAACTCTTGGAGGATGACAATCCACTTTGATTATTTGCACCCTAGCAATTTTCGAGACAATATTTAGGTCATAGGGTTGCAATCAGAAATCACGGTCACAATACGCAAAAGAATATAATGACGAAAAAGTTGAACTGCCTGAACCATAGCCAACGCTAACTTCTCGACATGTGCATAGCACGTCTCAGGATCGAGAAGGTTACGATATAAGTAATAGATAACATGCTCATTATCGTCATCATCATCTTGTACCAGAACCATGTCAATCGTACTGAAAGCGACGGCTAAATAGAGGGAAAAATCATGATGATAGTTTTGAGGACGCAGCAGAGGAGCGTTGAAAAGCAACATCTTTAGCACATCAAAGGACTTCTGAGCAATATCATCCCAACAGACTGGGACGCCCTGCATTAATAGTCATGTGAATCCTTTAGCCACTTCTGCATAGTTAGGTATGAAACGGCGTAGAAAATTAGCCTTCCCTTGCAAAATCTATAACTGATGCAATGAGGAGGGAGAGGGGAGATTCATAATAGCCTCAAACTTGAGTGGATTGAGGCGAATTTCGTCTTTGTACATGATAAACCCAAAAATTCTACCAGAATCAATGTAGAAGATGCACTTGTGCGGATTAAGCTGAATGTTGTAACGTCGAAAACGAAGAAAAATATGACGAATATGGTCAAGATGCTCCATATGCTTAGTTGAATGAGCCAGAAGGTCATCCAGATAAGGCTGAACGATGTGACGAATATCGTAAAAATCATATGACATCACTCGCTGAAATGTGGCCCCAGCATTCTTTAAGCCAAAATGGAGCTTCTTATATGCGAAAGTACCCCAAGGACAAATGAAGTCAGTCTTATGTTGATCAGTCAGGAGAATGTTAATTTGATTATAACTAGAAAAGCTGTCCATGAGGGAGAAAATCTCACTCCTGGCAAAGTCGTCAATGATTTGATCAATAAAGGGAGTAGGATAATTATCCTTGGGACAAGCTTGATTAATATCATGATAATCAACACAGACACGAATGGTTCCTGCTTCTTATCTACAGGGAAAATATTAGAGACACATTCTATTAAAAAAATCAGATAAATGAAACTAGCTCTAAGAAGATTTTCGACTTCATCTTTAATGGCAACAGCATTTCTAGGGTTCACAAGACGAAGACTCTGGTGAACAGGTTTCGAACCAAGGTAAGTAGGAATTTCATGCACCACTATACTAGGATCAATGACGGGAATTTCTTCATAGGACCATGCAAAGACGTCACAGAACTTGTGGAAAAGGCTAGTTTAAACTTGTACTTCATCTGAAGAACAAGTGACCCCAATATGGATGTTCTCGACAATTCCTGGTTTCACGAAATGTCAATAGGCATCGTCTGTGTAATATTACTCAAGTTACCTTTCAGAAAAACGTCATGTGTCATAACAGGAATTTGAAGCAGAGGAGAAGGAACCTGAGATGCAAATTGCTCAAGACATGTAGACATGGCCCCGAGACCAAGTATAAACGAGGAAATATTTTGACCATCATCCCACGACAGATCTTTGAGAGACATAGTTTCGACGATGGCTTCATTGGAGGGGAACACTTCTTTCAAAGGATCAAAAAAATATGAATCACCAAGCCATGAGGATTGAGAATAAATGTCAAGAGACATGCTCAAAGGAGCATGATCAGAGGACAGAGTTTTCGAAGCCGCAACGAGTTCACAATAGTCAATCTCAATCGGACTCAACGACATCGAATCTCCAAAATAATTGATCTGTTCAGGCGAAGGAATAATCCATGGGTCATCAGACTGAGAGATCATATTGATCTGAACAGTGTTTAGTGGAGGAAGGGGAAAAATACCCATGAGTGCATGATCCTTGAAAAGACCTCACCCTACACTCTCGTAGGGAGTAAGAATCTGATTCACATACAGAACGTTGTTCTTCGAAGAAGAGGTGAAGAAGGACAATTGATCAATAGTAACAATCTTTCCTTCGTGCAGAAATTTTATAACATGAAAGAGAGTGGACGGAACGCACAGCATTACGTGAGTCCAACTGCATCTGAGGAGAATATTATAATTGAGTTTGGCATCAACTACCTCTACCTCGACATTGAATGTCTTCCCTTTCAAACTAATTGGTAAACTAGTGATAACTCCTAAAGTCTTTGATTCCCTTCCATTAAATGCTTTAAGGGAATTTGGTGATGAATTCAGGGCTGGAGAACCAATAAATTTTAGCAAGAGTATGACATGACACAGGTTGAGGCACCCTCGTCCACAACTTCTTGATGGATTTCAAGACCATTAATAAAAACTTGGATAATCAACGCAATCTGATGCGAAAGTCGTCGAGCAAAATTCTCTAAATCAAAAGTGAGAAGGCTAGTATCAGCAGGATCAATCCTGCCAATCGCAGACAAAAAAGCCTTCCATTGAGATGAATAACTATGAAGTACTTCTAATGCAAACATCGCAGACGGCGCCTGAGCCAAATCCTCAACAATACTATAATAGTGAGCGGCACGGGTGTTGGGATTGTAAGAAGACTTGCAGAGTACACCTTTGGAAGGTGGTCATACAATGGATTCAGCACTGGGCCTTTCAATCTTAAGAGAGCCAAAAACAGGCAGAGGAGGAGGACCATCAGTGATCTCCTTCCCTACTTCCTAATGCAATCTAGTATAATCTTTCGATCGAGTAGCAATAGAAATGGTTGTAGAACCATTCATCATGAACACCTAAGATCCAAATGGGCTAGAGGACTGAGGTTGCTCTACCATCCGGGTCTGCTAAGATGGGAAAGGTTATTTAAGAATGAATATAGTTCCCTGGGTTCCTTTGAGCAACTGGATCACTTTGGACAGTCAAGGATATTCCTTGGTGAAGTGCTCTTCATCACAAATAAAACAAGGGTACTTTGCCTTGCGTTGAGAACCATAGCCAGCTTGAGGTTTCTAAGAATCTTGTTTCGAGGTATCGGCTTTGGCCTTACCTTTACCCTTCTTTTTGTTGGCAATATGATGCAGAGTGTTGTCCTTGATGGCAACCCACTGAATGAAGATGAAGACATGAGATTGTTGGCATGTGTTGTCCTTGATGGCAATACACCTGATGAAGTTATTCTTGACCTGATGTTCTTGATGAAGTAAATCTGATGTATCTGCAGTGTGTACAGAAGGTAGTGAAGAAAAGAAGTCAGCATGTGCTAAATCTTGATGAAAAGAGTATGTCTCTAGGAATACGCGGATATGTCTAAGGGAAGTCACGTATGCACGCGGAAAAGAACGTGCCAAGTCGCGTATGGGCTAAAGCGCTCTAAAAGTGCAAAACCAGGGGTAATCACCATGGTATTGACCCATTGTATTGGGTAATGATCCGCCTAATTGACCCCGTCCAGGAATACCATCGGATGTAATGTGGTTTTGGGCTCATGGTATTGACAAAGGGTAAACCTATATAAGGAGAAGAAATTCATTGTGCAATTCATGAGTATGGGTGCAAGATCTCTGAGCTTGAATGAATACTTCTCTCTGAAGTAGATCTAAATGGAAAGGGTTACACATGAATGAAAAATCTGAGTGTATGATGCACCAATGATGAAGAAGGGGATATAGATCTGAAATGTGCTTGTATTTTCCAGATCTGTTTATGGAATGATTAGATCCAAGAAGAGGTGAACATCTGTCTGAAGTGAAGGGTTAAATCTGTGTGAAGTATCTGTTCTGAAGAAATGCAATGACCTAAAATCTCTGAAGAACCATACGCTAGTTCGCCGAAGAGGAAGCGCGTATATACGCGGCTTCGCTGAAGAAAAAGCCCGTATGCGCAGTTAAATTGGTTTTGTAATTTGTACAGAGGTATACGCCCTTTTGTGTGAATGGAAGCGCGTATATACGCGACATCAGTGAAAGGAAAGCGCGTATGCAAACTAGGTTTTGCTGAATTCTGTGGTAAGAAATGTCTGATCTAATCTGATGTGTTGCTGCTATCTGTATTCTACTGTTCTGAGTTGTCTGTATCAGTTTGGTTGTATGGTTGAGCTTGATAGCATGAAAAGGGTCCAGTCTGAAAATATAATGAAACGTGGCCTGCAAGTGTTGTTCTATTGAAGTGGTTGGATCCAGTGTGAAAATTGATGAAACGTGGTCCATAGAGGTGCTGAGGGTTGCAGCCTTCAGTCAGGGGGTCGTAGCTCCCTTCCAGGTATCATCAAACGAGACCGTGGGGTCGTAGCTCCCTTCCAGGTGAGGCTGGTAAACGAGTCAGGGGGTTGGAGCTCCCTTCCAGGAGAGGCTGGTAAACGAGCGCAGGTGGGTGCCTGCTTGCTAGTAGAGTCTGCACCAGCACATATGTTGTAAGATGTTTTCTCTATAATAAAATATTGAAGGCTGAGCAACGACAGCGGTGGTTTTCTCCCGTCTTGGGTTTCCACCTAAATTCCTGGTGTTCATGTGTGATGCTTTGTGTGATGGCTTAATCTGTTCTTACTGTTCATGTTTACTGATCATTAAATATATGATGAATGAATGATGGAATGATTTAAGTGAAAATCTAACAACATAATTAGATATCTATGTATACGCGAGTTTCATAAAGGGAATCCGCGTATATACGCTAGTTGGATTCATCAAAGCAGCGTACGGGTTTTAGAGCATGAAAAAGTAAAAAGTTTCAGTTTGCCCTAAATACTGATTCACCCCCCCCTCTCAGTATTTTTCCCAACAATTGGTATCAGAGCAGGTACTTCTGCAGAAGCTTGATCGCTTGAAGGAGATCCGTCGGAATGGGAAGTCAAGAAGTAGTAATGTCTATAAAGCCACCTCTATTCAATGGAAGCAATCTAATATTCTGGAAGGTATGAACAAAAGCATATCTGCAAAGTCTTGGTGCAGATGTATGGGCAATCGTGGAAAAAGGTTATCAATACCCGACAAGTATTCCTACTGATGCTGCTGAAAGAAAGAAGTATGAAATCAATGCCAAAGCAGTGAATGTCTTATTAGGAAGCATGTATGAATCATAATTTTCTAAATTGATGCAGCTACATTCAACAAAAGAGATATGGGACAAAATCATTCTGAGCTATGAAGGGGATACAAAGGTAAAAAGTGCAAAACTCCAAACTCTTAGAATTGAATATGAAAATTTGAAGATGCATAGTGATGAAAGTGTTGCCAGTTTCTTTCTTCGTCTGGATGATATTGTAAATCGATGAGAAATTTGGGTGAAACCATAAGCGATACTACTCTGGTGGAAAAGGTCTTAAGATCCTTGACTTCAAAATTTGACTCTAAAGTTTCAGCTATTGAAGAAAGGCAAGATCTGCAAACTCTTACTATTGTTCAATTGCATGATATTCTGACTGCTTTTGAAATGAGGCAAGGAGGCCCTTCTCAATCAAAGAAGCTTCTTTTAAGGCTTCAGCAAAAGGAAAAGAAAAGGAAGTTGTCAAAGAATCCAGCTATATATCTGAAGAAGAAGAAGAAGCAAATTTTGTGAGAAGACTTCAACTAGGTACCGGAAAGTTCAAAGGTAAGCGTCCTTTCAAATGTTTCAATTGTGGAAGAGTTGGTCATTATGCTGCAAAGTGTCCTTATAAAGAAACCTTGACTAAAGGAAAAGAAGTAGCAAGAAGGAATAAGAATCGATCTAGCACAAGAAAAATTTATTATACTAATGAAGACAGTGATGGATCATATAGTGAGGAAGAATGTGAAGAAGACTTTAGACTTCTCATGGCTTTTGAACAAAGAGAAGAAAAGGATACTTTTGTGGATGCTCTAGAGGACAATGATTTTCTTGAAGAAAATAATCAACTCAAAGTAAGCCTAGCAGAAAAGAACATAATCATAGAGACTCTTGAAAATCAGCTTGAAGCAAAGGAAAAATGCATAGAGGAATTGGAGTGTGAAGTAGTAAGTCTAAGGAAAGATAATGAGAAAGTGAAGACTCTCAATCTTAGATTTGCTAAAGGATCTGAAACATTAGATGAGATTATCAAGACACAACGATATCCTCTTATAAAAACAGGTCTTGGATATACTGGGGAATCTTCCCAGACTTCAGCACCAAATTATCTGAAAGCAATCTCAATTGGTTCTCTTCACTCAACCACTTAGCAGGGGAACAAAGGTTATTTACAGGTAAAACATGATCATCTCAAATCAAAGATCACTAACAGGGAGATTCCTCAAAGAAGCAACAACCAACAGGTAAATTCAAATAGAAGATTTCATTATCGCCGGAATTTCTACTTCAATGGACAATGTTTCTCATGTCACAATTTTGGTCATAAAGTTGTTCAATGTGTTGCATATAAAACCATCATGACAAGAGAAGCAAGAAAGAAAAGAATGAATATTTAACCAAAGAAGAATACCTATAACAACTTTTCTCCTCTTCAAAATGAAGTTGAATGTACTTATTGCAATAACTTTGGTCATGAAGAACTGTTCGTGAGCAAGGTCCACGAAATGAACAAAGTTCCCTCAAGCTCTAAAGTATGGAAAAAGAAAGAAATAATAAAAGTTGAAAATTTTGGGATAGCGTTATTTGCTGGTGAAGAAAATCAATGGTACATTGATAATGGGTGCTCAAGACACATGACAGGTGACAAAAGCAAACTTCTTTCATATAATGCTCTAGAAAGGGAAAAGAAAGTTACATTTGGAAATGATCATCCTGCTGTAATTAAAGGAAAAGGGTCCGTGTTTCTAAAAGAAAAGGTGAAGGCTAATGATGTCATGTATGTGGATGGATTAAGGCATAACCTGTTAAGTGTAAGTCAAATGTGTGATCAAGGTACAGAAGTTGTCTTCAGTTCAAAGGAATGTGTGGTTCGTGATCTTGATACAGGTAAAATCATTATAAAAGGAAAAAGAAATACTAGCAACCTGTATGTACTAAACGGTATAGATCAATGTTACTTGAGAAAGTATTCAGAAAATTGGCTATGGCATGGGCTACCGGGGCATCTAAGCTTCTCTCAAATCAACAAAGCTACAAGGTGACTTCAAGCCGGCTCGTGGTCTTCCCAATATTAATCGCCGTAAAGTATCATATGCAAATCCTGCCAATTTGGTAAGCAGACCAGAGTACAATTTAATGCCAAAGAAGGATCATCAAGTAGGCCTCTTGAACTTGTTCATACTGACATTTGTGGACCTATGAGGAAGAAGTCACCACGTGGAGAAGAATACTATATCTTATTTATTGATGATTTCTCTAGAATGTGTTGGATTGGGTTGCTTAAACACAAAGATGAAGCATTTGAGAAATTTCAAATCTTCAAAGCACTGGTGGAAAATGAATTGGATCTAAAAATCAAATGTCTTAGATCTGATCGAGGAGGAGAATATACATCAAATGAATTTTTTGAATTTTGTGAACAACATGGCATAAAGAGACAGTTCTCTGTAGCAGGCACTCCACAACAAAATGGCGTAGCAGAAAGAATGAATAGAACAATTCAACAAATGGCTAGAGATATGCTTGATGATTCTAGAACTCCTGACATGTTCTGGGGAGAAGCAGCACATACAGCAGCAAATATTCTCAACAAGGCACATGTTCGGGTAAATAGTGACAAACTCCATATGAACTCTGGTATGGTAATTCTCCCTCTGTAAAGCATTTTAGAATTTTTGGAAGTAAATGCTTTATCAAAAATAATGATGAGAAACTTGGCAAGTTTGAACCTAGATTAGATGAAGGGATACTTCTTGGTTACTCATCTACAAGCAGAGCATACAAATGTTACAATAAAAGGCTTCGAAATATTGTTGAATGTATTGATGTGGTCATTGATGAGTCTCCTGCATCTCCTAAAGAAGAAAAACAAGCAACAGAAGAAGATGATGGTGATTTTTGTCCTTCTACATCAAATGGAAATGATATAGACAATGGATCCAATGAAGAACCTGAAGATGATATATCAGAAAAATATCCATCCAGATATGTTCAAAAGAATCATCCTGAATCTCAAATTTTGGGAAACAAGGAATCGGGTGTACAAACAAGGAGGACTCTTGTGGGATCTTGGGAACTCTCGTGGGATCGCTTCAATATCATCTGGCGCTTCTATCCTCAATTGAACCACACAATGTTAGCTCAAGCGAGAAAGATGAATGTTGGAGGCAAGCCATGAATGAAGAGCTTGATCAAATTGAAAAGAATGACACTTGGGAATTGGTACCAAGACCACATGATAAAAATGTCATTGGAACTAAATGGATTTTCAAGAACAAGTTGAATGAGAATGGGGATGTTGTAAGAAACAAAGCTATATTGGTCTGCAAAGGGTACACTCAACAAGAAGGTATAGACTTTGAAGAAACTTTTGCTCCTGTAGCTAGACTTGAAGCCATAAGAATGTTTCTTGCTTTTTCAAGTTATCAACAAATCAAAGTCTATCAAATGGATGTTAAATCTGCCTTTCTCAATGGTGATCTAGAAGAAGAAGTATATATAGAACAACCGGAAGGATTCATTTTGGGAAATGATGCAAATCTTGTTTGTAGACTTAAAAAGGCCCTTTATGGTCTCAAACAAGCTCCAAGGGCTTGGTATTATCGTCTTGAAAAATATCTTCATCAACAAGGATTTTCAAAGGGGTCTGCTGATCGCAACTTATATACAAAAGTTGAAAATGATAAACTATTGATTGTGGTTGTATATGTTGATGATATCATTTTTGGGAGTAATGAAGAATCTTTGAGTCGAAAATTTGCCTATGTCATGCAGCAAGAATTTGAAATGTCCTTACTTGGAGAACTAACATTATTTCTTGGCTTGCAAGTGCATCAAACTGCAGATGGTATATTCCTATCACAAGCAAAATATCTTAAGCAAATTCTGAAGAAGTATGGCATGGAAGAATGCAAACTTGTAAGTACACCAATGATAACCGGATGCAATCTCAGTTCTCATGATGATTCTCCCACGGTGAATCAACCAGAATACAGATCAATGATCGGATGTCTACTTTATCTCACTGGAACTAGACCAGACATTATGCATGCAGTTGGGATTGTTGGACGATTCCAAGCTAATCCAAAAGAGTCTCACCTTCAGGCTGTTAAAAGAATTTTCAAATATCTTCAAGGAACTCAAGACCTTGGTCTATGGTATCCAAAGAATGCTGATCTTACTCTTCATGCTTACACTGATGCAGATTGGGCTGGAAGTGTTGATGATCGGAAAAGCACTAGTGGTGATGCATTCTATATGGGACCCCGGTTAGTATCTTGGTTCAGCAAGAAGCAAAATTCTATTGCCTTATCTACAGCAGAAGCAGAATATGTGGTTGCCGCATCTTGTTGCACTCAACTCCTTTGGATGATGCAAACCTTACAAGATTTTCAAATCAAATGTACACCTCCTATCCCCATTAAGTGTGACAATACAAGTGTCATCAGTATTTCAAAGAATCCTATTATGCATTCGAAGACCAAGCACATTCCCATCAAGTATCACTTCTTACGTGAACAAGTGCTTGAGCAAAAGGTGAAGTTGGAGTATGTTCCCTCCAAAGAACAAGTTGCTGATATCTTTACCAAACCTCTGCCCAAGGAAGCGTTTGAGTATCTAAGACAGAAGCTGGGAGTGTTCTCAGCCAGTCAAAAGAACAAATCTGCATAATTTTATAATATGACAGTGGATACGCGGGTTTTATGAAACACAGTCGCGTATATACGCGAGTTCCTGCACAGAAAACCGCGTATGTTTGATTGCTGACAATTTTCTGCTTGGAGTCAGCTCTCTTCAGCATAGCTACAGTGCTGTTTGGTATCTATGATACTGTTTGGTATCTCTGGTGGTGTTCCAGTTTTCATAATTCTATTTCTCATGTTTGATAAAGATGCCTTGATGATTTGTTGGTGAAAGTGTTCAGGATGCACAAACCAAGGGGGAGCCTTAGTCATATGAAACGGATTCTTGGATGCACAGATTCAGGGGGAGCATTAGCATTGCTGAGTATAATGCATTGTTGGCATTATGTTGATTCTGAAAATTGTTCTCTCTCTTGAGGACTGTCTAGATGTTGGTCTTAAATGGTCATTTTTTTTGTAAATTGGTGAAAAGGTCTTGTTAAGACCCATGGTGTAAAATTATAATATTCAGTCATGTAAGGACTTGTCAATTTTGTAAACCCACTTGGCTGGGTAGCTGAGTCAAATTTGTAAACCCACTTGATTGGGTAGTTGAATTGAAATGTGTAAACCCACTTGGTTGGGTACTTGAGTCTCATATGTAAATCCACTTGGATGGATCTTTGAAGTAAGTCTTTAGTGATAGGAGAGTCATGTACTTCATTGAAAATATGTTTGAAGATTCATCATGAACTCAGGGGGTGCTTGGTCACTTCAGTACATATCAGATCTGCAGAATGCTTCTTTCACATGAGGAGAAAAGGGGGAGAGTACGTTGGCTTTGGTCCGCCCTTTGCCCTTGATGTCAAAGGGGGAGAGTGACATGGTGTCATATGGTGTCATTTTATTCTTAATGTACCTATCTGCCGTAGTAACCAAACACCATCATGGTTGCCATCAAGTCCAAAGGGGGAGATTGTTGGCAATATGATGCAGAGTGTTGTCCTTGATGGCAACCCACTGAATGAAGATGAAGACATGAGATTGTTGGCATGTGTTTTCCTTGATGGCAATACACCTGATGAAGTTATTCTTGACCTGATGTTCTTGATGAAGTAAATCTCATGTATCTGCAGTGTGTACAGAAGGTAGTGAAGAAAAGAAGTCAGCATGTGCTAAATCTTGATGAAAAGAGTATGTCTCTAGGAATACGCGGATATGTCTAAGGGAAGTCACGTATGCACACGGAAAAGAACGTGCCAAGTCGCGTATGGGCTAAAGCACTCTAAAAGTGCAAAACCAGGGGTAATCACCATGGTATTGACCCATTGTATTGGGTAATGATCCGCCTAATTGACCCCGTCCAGGAATACCATCGGATGTAATGTGGTTTTGGGCTCATGGTATTGACAAAGGGTAAACCTATATAAGGAGAAGAAATTCATTGTGAAAATCATGAGCATGGGTGCAAGATCTCTGAGCTTAATGAATACTTCACTCTGAAGTAGATCTGAATGGAAAGGGTTACACTTGAATGATAAATCTGAATGGATGATGCACCAATGATGAAGAAGGGGATCTAGATCTGAAATGTGCTTGTATTTTCTATATCTGTTTATGGAATGATTAGATCCAAGAAGAGGCGAACATCTGTCTGAAGTGAAGGGTTAAATCTGAATGAAGTATCTGTTCTGAAGAAATGCAATGACCTAAAATCTCTGAAGAACCATACGCTAGTTCGCCGAAGAGGAAGCGCGTATATACGCGGCTTCGCTGAAGAAAAAGCGCGTATGCGCAGTTAAATTGGTTCTGTAATTTGTACAGAGGTATACGCCCTTTTGTGTGAACGGAAGCGCGTATATACGCGACATCAGTGAAAGAAAAGCGCATATGCAAACTAGGGTTTGCTGAAGTTTGTGGTAAGAAATGTCTGATCTAATCTGCTGTATTGCTGCTATCTGTATTCTACTGTTCTGAGTTGTCTGTATCAGTTTGGTTGTATGGTTGAGCTTGATAACATGGAGAGGGTCCAGTCTGAAAATATAATGAAACGTGGCCTACAAGTATTTTTCTATTGAAGTTGTTGGATCCAGTGTGAAAATTGATGAAACGTGGTCCATAGAGGTGCTGAGGGTTGTAGCCTTCAGTCAGGGGGTCGTAGCTCCCTTCCAGGTGAGGCTGGTAAACGAGATCGGGAGGTCGTAGCTCCCTTCCAGGAGAGGTTGGTAAACGAGTCGAGGGGTTGGAGCTCCCTTCAGGAGAGAGGCTGGTAAACGGCGCGGTGGGTGCACAACTGGCTGGTAGAGTCTGCACCAGCACATATGTTGTAAGATGTTTTCTCTATAATAAAATATTGAAGGCTGAGCAACGGCAGCGGTGGTTTTCTCTCGTCTTGGGTTTCCACCTAAATTCCTGGTGTTCATGTGTGATGCTTTGTGTGATGGCTTATTCTGCTCTTACTGTTCATGTTTACTGATCATTAAATATCTGATGAATGAATGATGGAATGGTTTAAGTGAAAATCTAACAACATAATTAGATATATATGTATACGCGAGTTTCATAAAGGGAATCCACGTATATACGCAAGACTGCTTCAGGAAAGTAGCGTATGGGTTTTAGTGCATGAAAAAGTAAAAATTTGAATATGCTGTAAATACTGATTCACCCCCCCTCTCAGTATTTTTCCCAACACTTTTTACCTTTAGAAGTGTTATCTGCCAGATTGGCCTGAACGACATTAACTTCTGCGGGCTTACCAGAATTTGAGGTGGACTGAGAAGCAACATTGTTTGAAGAAGTAGACTTCGGCTTCCCAGAGTTTGAAGAAGAATACTTCTGAGAAGTCTGAGATACGGAACCAATAATACCATAGAGGGATGGAGTCGCTGGTGGTTTAGAAGTTCCAAGTCAGGGAGCATCAGGAAAGATATCATACAATGCACCAGACTGAGAGTACACAAGATCAAGGTACTGGGTGTAAGCTATGGCTTTTTCCTCAGTTACACATGCCCCCATTGCTATGTCTTTCACAATCTGATTGAAAAAGGAGGTGGTGAACCAATGAGTCAGAACCTGATCAGGAATATAAAATTTGATCATGTGACGATGACGCGCCACTCATGAATATGATCCGAGATATGAGTAGCTCAGTCTTTTTTCAATGAATTGAGAAGGTGCGTCCCGATCTCATAGTGGACTGGTAACTGAAAATGCATAAGGAATTCCATGGCTAAACAATTTAAGTCTTCGAAGATGCCATGAGACAACTTAATGTACCACTTTGCAACGGAACCAGTAAGATTTTGCTAGAAAATACGGAGCCGGATAGAATCGTCAACCCAAGAGTTAGAGGAACACCATAAGTGGTAAGTCAAAACATGCGCTTGGGGGTCTTTGCCAAACTTTCCCTCAAACTTAGGACAATCACCAAGAATATTGGTCAGAACCAAAGGCCAATATCGGTTATGAAGAATGGGATCGTTCGTTAACTTTGACACATCAGGTAATTCCAATGTAGCAAGAAATGGTAATTTAGAATTAAAAGTCATTGGAGGTCCCTGATAAGAACCCATGTTCACATTCCACCTAGTCCAAGAGGAATTCTTCCCCCATATATTTTGTCCCGGAGGATTCTGACCATAGGGGTTAAAAGCAGGATAATTCTGTTGATACTAGGGTTGAGGATGAAGATACTGAGTCTGAGTAGACCATTGAGGTCCCTGCTGAGCAATGTACGGAGCTTGTTGCTGAATGTAAGCATGGCTTTGAGGTTGATGATACACCAATGAAGCTTGATTTTGAAGGTAAAAGACTTGTGGTGCACTATATACCGGCTAATATTGACCTTGAGGGTAATAAGCGCCTTGTGGTTGAGCAGGTGGACCCTGCTGAGCAGGTGGACCCTGCTGAGCAGGTTGAGCGGGCTACTGAGGAGGGAGACCTGGTTGAGTTGGATAAATAGGTAGAACTGGTTTTTGAACCAATTGAATTGGCTAGGGAGTAGGTTGAATCGGCTGTTGAGCTAGTTGAAATGAATACTGAGGACCACCAGGTTTCCCTTGTGGGAGAGGTTGGCTTGATGGTTGCTATGGACCAGGTTGTCCCTGATAACCAGGTTGACTTAGAGGAGGAGCATAGGGTTGTCCTTGTTGCACAAATTTTTGGCCATACTGAACGTGTGGCGACAATTATGGTGCAAAATGTTGTCCCTGTGGCAGATAGATTTTCCCCCCAGGAGCATAAGATAGTCGTGGTTAATTTTAAGGTTGATAAAACAGACCGTAGGGTTGGCCTTGTTGGACCAAAGTTTGACCTTGTGAAGGTTGTCCTTGTGGACCGAAAGGTTGTCCCTGTGGACCAGAGGCAGAGCCCTACTGAGCCAAAGGTTGTCGCGATGAGGGTTGTCCTTGCAAGCCAGAGGGTTTCATAGGTAAGGTGGGTCCAAGATGAGAAATGATCTGATAAGGATCATAAACAGCCTGATGAGGATCAATAGGAGGAAAATAGAGAAGATTACCATATACATCATAATGATGCGAAAACGAATAAACGGGGTTACCGACAATATCATAATGATGGAATCGAGGATTTCTAGTAGCTTGGGGCTACTGAGAACCCTGAGAGCTCTGTTACTGAACAACCAACAGATACTCTTCAAAATTAAGGCTTCTAGAAATCACTGGGGCAGTGGAAATCGCACTAGAAGCAGGCGGTGCCTCTGTGGCACTAGATTTTGATCTACCTGGACTGGGATTGACAAGCCACGTAGGATTGAGAAAAATAGACCTGCGAGTGTGAAAATATTCTGATGCCTAAGTTGTAACAACCAATGTGGATGAAGCCACACAGACAGTAGGTTGAACTGGGACAGGTGTAACAGTAACCGATGAATCAAGTGTCGAAGGTGATATTCCTAATGAAGGGAGGACCGAACTCTAAGGAGAAGTTAATGTACGAGATTATACTATGGATGCAACACCAAACATATTCTGACTTAAGGAACTATATCCAAGTGGAAGTGACACCGATGATGCAGAATACTAAGTAGAGACATGAGGGAGATCTTCAGGAAAAATTTGATATTCTCCTATAGAAATAGACATTCCTTCACTGCCAATAGGACTGGATGAATCCATGTTTGACTCTACTGTAAGATATTCGAAAATACTACAGGGACTAGGAGGTACAGCAACAGCGAAAAAAGGTGATCCCAATGTAAGAGGAGGAAATTCTCCTTCTTCCCCAAAACCAGACCAAGCACCTAAAGGAGGCCAATTTAACTCAACTGACTCTTCAGGGGGAGATCGGGTAGCAAGAGGAAAGATAGATGAGAGAATAGATTGTGAAAACTCGGTAGACCTAGTGGACTGAGGGGTTTCAAAAGAAATGTCCGGAAAAGAACCACCACTAGGAGGATGTGAGGAAGACGAAACTGGTGGTTCCGCCACTGTGACTGTATTTCAAAACAGGAAGGAAAAAAGATAACCAATCAAAGGCCCCAAGATCAAAATCTAAGGAAAACAAAAACATGCCAAGTAATAAAACTTTTAACGGGCGTGTGATCGTGGGAAATTAATTTTATGACACTGAAACTGGACTTCGTTGTTTCATATTTTAAGAGTCGAGAAACAAGAAAAATATGACTCTAGTCACTTTCAATTTTAAACGAGCATGAAAGGACAAGTGCTCGATGATCTCTTATATTTTTAAGGAGTCATGAAAATATCAAAATGACTACTCAGGTACTCTAAGCAAGATTGTGTATCAAGTTTCTGTGAATTGCCATATACACCTTGGTGATCAAATGAGAGAGAAATGACCAAGGACTTAACGTATGTGCAGGTAGTCTCCCTGAATTTTGTGTTCGACGTATCACGGTTACAAGGCAGAAGACTCGGCTTCCTATGGATAAAAGGATTACAACCTAGAATGGGTCTCCCTTTATATACTCGACGATATGGGGAGCACAAGTCCGTACTAGCGCTGCCTAAAGCAAGATGGCGAACGACATCTACTAGGTTTTAAGATGCTAGAACACGTCTCTAGCCTAGACCACTAGAGATGTTGCATTAGGTTCCAATGCTTCCTTAGTTTAATTGAAAGAATTTTAAAGTTGATCTTGGATTATGTTTCAGTTTCAAGGCCCTACTGAATTTGGATCTCAAATTTCCTAAATGAAAGCTATATGCAAAATAATGCCATATTACATTCAATGAATGCTAATTACGAGAAGGATAGAGATATTTCAAACAATATAAAACAATGAGAATATGCGAAGAAATCCACTCATGCATCTAATGCAATCAAACAAAAATGAAAAACTCTTTTCTATACTATCAAATGCTAGTTATGCAAAAGAACGTTTCAATTTTGATGCAATGGAAAGAATGCAAATCTCTTTTTATCCAATGAAATGAAGCACACAATGCACTAATTACATGAACAATAAAATGAACATTGGTCTGAGTATTGCGAATGTAGGAATCGAAATTGAGTGACTTAATCAATGCAAAACAAACATAAGAAAGAACACAAACTAATGCTTTAATCTTCCAAACCAACAGAAATTTTTCAAAGAAACACAAACAAGCAATGTAATCTATGCTCAGAGCAACAAGGAGAATAATCAAATGAAAAAATGAAATGATCATCCAACCCAAGCAAACACTCAAAAGGATCAAGAAAAATTAACGCAATCAACCCAGGAATGAGACTGACAACAATAAAAAAGACTCGATTTCAAAACAGAAGGTTCAATGCATAAATACACTCAGAAACCCTAAGTCATTAAACTACACTAAAAAGAAAATAGACAAACAACTGAGAAAAACAAGCGTACATCAGTGAAAATAGTCCCAAAGGCTCAATTACACAAAAAACAACCCATAGTCAAGCACAATTGACCAAAAGACTCATCACAGAAATCAGAGTGATAGATGTCAGATACTGTAGTGCAAATCAGAGTCGACATCAGTACAAAGGGCATAGATATGTCAGCAGCAACGTAGAGAGTCTAGTAGGCATTTCCAGTAATTATTAGCATTTAGAAGACTTCGATGAGAGATGCATTATACTGATTCAGTTGTTCGAAGGCTATTTAGTTTCAGGAGTTATATGTGCAAAAAACACTAGAGAAGTGTTGTATACATCACATTCCAAAGGTACCGTATCGAGATAGTGTTACAGGACAAATGACTTCCTCATCAGCTCAGAGGAGAAGGAAACATGGAAGGAAGAAAATGACCCAGAAAAAGACCCATTTTTCCAAGGTAACGCATCCTAGAGATAGCCAGGTCAAGTTATAACTCATCCCAGCCTTTCAAAGGGAGCGTTAGTGCCTATGTTAATGCACTGTCTTGGCTAAGGGGCAGCGTTACTCATGTTTTCATGAATAAAATGGACAAATACCGTAGAAAATGACTAACATTTCCTACTTTTTCTCAAAAGGATTCAGTCCAAAAGCAACAACCTATGGTGTAGGCCTCTTATTGGACGTTACTAAACACAACTAAGCATATATAGAGGGAAAAAACAAGGAAAGGCAAGGAAACATCATGAATTTTTCCCATTCAAACTTGTTAAGAAGATTGGAAAGGTATTTTCTCCCCAATTCCTATAAATTGGAGGCTACGGATCTTGGTCAAGGGTCAAAGGTTTGATCGTGTGCAGAGAAGAGATTTATTGTTGAGTGTGAGGCTTACGGATTGGCAAGGCTCATTGAGAAATATTAACCCAAGTATCATTACACTCGGAGATAGAGGGGAGAGAGAGAGGAGTCAGAAGACTAAGGGAAGCTTGGTTCAAACAACAATTGTAATATTACTTCTTATATATTAATAGAACTGCATCTATTTTGTCCATGTTTTAGTGTCACATTTATTGTTTATTTGTCTATGAGGCATGATATAAATGGCTCATATTTTCATAGTGTAATGTTGATTATATACTTTTTTAATTGCTAGTAAGTGATACAACTGTGAATATTACACGTGTGCTTTTCTTTTTTGTAGGATATAGACTTGGAGCTGGTGAGGAAAGACTTAAACCACGTCGCCTAGCTCTCTACAACAGATCTGTTGTCCACAAAGAGGTAATCCTTCAATATCTCACTTCATCACTTATGCATTAGTATAAACATGTGTGCAATGTATTTGTAACCTATACAACTAATCTTACTGTCTGCCTCAGGCACCGGGAAGCCCCGAGAGGGATTTACATCAGCTACCACCCATGCATTTTACCTCTATGTAGAATTGGTGACCATATTGGGGAGTTAATCCTTAGTTTCCGGATTTTTTGTTTCTAAGCCTTTGGTTCTTTCCCTCTGTCATTTCCCCTTATGCTCACATCCCTTTCTAATCATTTCATATGCTCTGTGACCATCTTAGTAGCTCACAATGTCCATAACAGACCCTGCCTAGCCATTTTTTAAAATTTTCCTTGAGTAACACAACCCTTGCGTGTGTTCCATTGCATTATAACACTACTGATGCTTAGGAATAGTGTGCTAGTCCTACTATTAACGCTCTGTAGCCTCTGCTAGTCTGCGTTAACCAGTCAAAATTTGTTGTTACACCTCTGCTATGATTTCCTTGGTTGTAGAGTTGTTGGCTGTTAGATTAGCTTCTATATTTTTGATCCCTGTGCTTGGTTTCCTGATAGAAATTTAGTTTTCTTATTTGAAAAGTTAGTGTTAGTCACATCTACTTTTTCAAAAAGACAAGGCTTTTTTTTTAGTTTTATGAACATACCTGATTTCATTCTGAATTTTTGGGGTTAAATAGCTATTATTGAGGATAGATAGATGTTTAAATCTTTTTAGACTGAAATGCATTATTTGGATGTTTTTTGCTACATGGATGTGTGAAATATTTCTCCCTGTAGAATAAGCTCTTCATTGAATTGAATATTAAAATAATTTTTTGCATGGTTTTAGTGAGAGTCTCATTACATTTCATACATCCAATCCCCCTCCAAGAACTAATAAGAAAGTCACTAAAAATCAAGCGCTAATAAAATCAATCATATATAACTCTTTTTCTGAGCTTACACCAACATTAGTTTAGGCTAGGATCTTGGGATAGGAGAAGTGAGAAAACTTCCCAGGATCACAAAACCTGAGACTAGAGTCATTAAAGAGTGAAAATCAAGCTGCACTCATATTATTGGAACCGTTCCACTATTACCGAAGTTAAGCGCGAGGCAAAAATAGGGTGCATGAGAAGGTACCTCGCCTTTGAGTGCATAATAGTGGGCATTCTTTATATTGGGGTTCCCCTCAAGGATGTTGAAAGTAGATCGGGGATATAGGTGAAAATTCCAATATAGTGTTATGTATACAACCGTGACCCCCCTGATAGTGTCTGTGATTTGAGGTATCTTTAGTTGCCATACTTTTAGGGATGTAAATAAGGTGACTAGGGTAGGCTGCCCTGATACCTGACACAGATGGACCTACTATGTCTTCGGTCTTTCAGAGGGTACTCAACTCCACAAGAGTTCTTACACCCATCATCTGAGGTTTGGGCTAAGATCAAGAGTAATTGTAACTATACATTTGACCAACTCTCTCTCTATTCTATTGCAATACTGGGTTTCATCTCCAGCAAACGATAGTACTCAGACAGGGTCTTACCCCTCTGGCTACTTGATTGATTGATTTTAGAAGTTATTTTTTCTTTAATAGGTGTGTGGTTACTATCACTGAGACTTAGTCTTACCGCTCTGGCTGCATTCATATTATTGGAACCGTTCCACTATTACCGAAGTTAAGCGCGAGGAAAAAATGGGGTGCATGAGAAGGTAGCCCGCCTTTGAGTGCATAATAGTGGGAATTCTTTATATTGGGGTTCCCCTCAAGGATGTCGAAAGTAGATTAGGGATATAGGTGAAAATTCCAATATAGTGCTATGTATACAACCGTGACCCCCCTGATAGTTTCTATGATTTGAGGTATCTTTAGTTTCCAAACTTTTAGGGATGTAAATAAGGTGACTGGGGTAGGCTTCCCTGATACCTGACATAGATGGACCTACTATGTCTTCGGTCTTTCAGAGGGTACTCAACTCCACAAGAGTGCTTACACCCATCGTCTGAGGTTCGGGCTAAGATCAAGAGTAATTGTAACTATACATTTGACCAACTCTCTCTGTATTCTATTGCAATACTGGGTTTCATCTCCAGCAAACGATAGTACTCAAACAGGGTCTTACCCCTCTGGCTGCTTGATTGATTGATTTTAGAAGTTATTTTTTCTTTAATAGGTGTGTGGTTACTATCACTGAGACTTAGTAATACATCACAATAAAAATTTGATAAAATTAACAGGTCATCGTGGTGTCCTTCGACGCTTATCGTCTTTCTAGGTGACAAAAAGGTCTCTGTCCATTGACACTAGGGGAGTAGTTGAGTCTCGGTGGCCCAGTGCCTTCTCCAGAAGAGTAGTCTCCAGTGTTGACCCTTTATTTTCACATTGCTCCGTACCATACGAATTTTCCCGAGGATCCTTTCACTAAAGGATTCGTACCTCCTTACAATCATCCTCTCACTGACATGTTGGGGCCATTGTTAATTCAGGTAGCACCAGTGCCAGCCATGTCTTTGGCTGCACCTACATCCATTTCACAACCAACAACCATTGGGTCAGTGTTTTTGGTGGCCAACTCGGTTCCACCACCATCTTCCCCACCAGTTGTCAGTTCTACACAACTGATTGGTAACCCCAGTAGCCAACATATACCCAGTCCTAGAAATTTTTCCACCACAACTACAAGAAAACTTCCAAACCCTTTGGAGTCTTCTCCTATAGTGCTTGCACCTAGACCCTCGGTTTCCACTCTCACTAGTGGGGCTACTTCAGTTCCTTTTAGCAACCCTTTTGGTTGGAATCCATTTGTTACACCAATTTTTGGTCATCTAACCTGTTACTATTAGATGGACCAAAGTATACCATGTAAGACCAATTTTACCCTAAGTAAAATTTCTTTCACTATGAATAATAACTTAGTAATCCATAATTTATTAAGTTTTTTATGGTCTAAATAGGAAACCCAATGAGGAAATATTGAATAAGTCCATATTTGTTTGATTTTCCTCAAGGAATAATTAGTTAAACAACAGTTTAGTTAATATTTCTGGTCATATTTAACCCAAAACAGGAAAATTAATTAGATAAATCATTATTTATCTTATTATTTTCTAGGAATAATTATTTAAACCTTATTTAAATAATATTCCTTGTTAAATTTGACCAAATCATTTATAAATAATTGAATAAATCGTTATTTATTTAATTATTAATCAACCACATCCTTAAAATAATAAATAAATCATTTATTTATTTATTATTTAAAAATAAAGGAATTTGACCAAATTAAAATTATTTTTCCCTCCAAAAAATATAATAAAATATTCCATAAAAGTTGGATCTAGATTTGGTTAATAATATTTTAGTTATGCAGCAGTATCTAGACTAACTCAATATTTGTTATAAATAGAAGGGTTTTTCGATTCACTCACTACCTTTTGTTGCTAAATATCACTCTGGATCTATACTTTTGGTCTGACTTTCATCCTCCATCATTGTCATATTTTTCTACCATTTTTCTTGTGAGCTCCCTTTGAGTTCCATTTTTTGTCTAGGTTTTCTACACCATCAAGAGAGAGAGATATATATCTTAGATATGAAGCTGAGGACTTACAAGAACCCATCCCATTGAAGGGGACTGGTAACATCTTTCTATGTTCCCTTCCCAGGTGTCAAAAAACATAAAAAAATATTTAAAAATATTCTTGTCTTGTCTATTGGATGCATGGAGCAACTCTTTCTTTTATTGACTACTTAATGTCTTTTGTTGCATAGATCTAGGTTTTGTAGCATTTATCTTGGTCAACTAACTACAGATCTAAAGAAATTGGCAGCCATCTTTGATGTTAGGGTTGTTTTTTATGCACAGCTAAAGTGAGCTTTTTTTGTACACTTGCAACTAGAATTCATACTAACAACTAGCAACTCCACAAGGGTTTACGATTACGACCTCTGTCATTTTTTAGATTCCTACATGACTAGCTGCTTCAAACCATAGGATTTTTTTCAGCTTCTTGTTTTCTTTTATTGATTTTTTTTAACTTATAAAACCCTAAAACAATAAAAATTCCAACTTCCATGTGTTTGCGGACCTATTACGCAGGTGACACGTATCAACCGCAGCTGAGACGGCAATTTTTTCTGAAACTTGCTCCTGAGAGTGTCAAAAGTGCAGGTCACACTTTTTGAGCCAAAACCTATGGCTTGGACCTTCAGGACGCAGAAAAAACCCTAAACCTGCGACCTCTGTAGAAATCAGGTCAGAAACTGCGACCTGTACCTTTTGCGGGAATTTTTCTGAGATTTTTCTGGGTTTGTCTAGGCCTCTGTTTGGGGTTTTCTGACCTCTGTCTTTTCCCATTTTGGACCTATACTTGCTCTTTTTTACTCACTGAATTGGAAACCTAACCCCCTAGGGATTTAGTACGCTTCCTCCTTTCTAGGAGGAGTTTAGCTGAAGCATGTCGTCTGAAATTTCAGTGTGTTCAACCATTTTTCAGATTTGATCCTATACCTTCAAATCTATTTCATATTGGTTATTCATCCATCCAAAACACCTCTTTTCAATCTTTTTTAGATATCCTCTAAGGTCCCCTCTGCTTCCCTTCAAGTTTTAGCCTTTCGCCACCTCATTTACAACACTTTTCCCTCTGTTTTTTTGTTGTTTTCTGCACCTATTTCTAGTAGATATGACCTTTAAATCATTGTCCCTCCTGAATTTAGATCCATCGACTATTTTGGTGTGTTTTTACTAGATTTTTTCCCATCCATAGACTAGTTTTTGAGAAGCCCGCCTCCTTGGGTTTATATTGGTGCATATTTAGCTGTTTATTTTCTATTATATTCAGTTTCCTTTACTATTATATGCATATTTATTTACAGTTATATAGCACACTTTTTCTTTTTTCTCTACAAACGTCTAGTTTTAAAAATTAAAATTAACACACTTAACACACACACCCTAAGTGAAGAAGTGTCTGGTTAACACCACCAGGCAAATACTATAACATTGTAATCAATTGATCCTGCAGCTCTCTGCCCTTGTTTCGACATTGTAATCATTTGATCCTGCACCTTCTTTCCCTTGTTGGTCTCTCTTCCTATTGTGATCTGTGTTTGGTATGTCATCATTGCGCCCCCAAGGCATTTATCCCGAAGACTTCTTGGCCTTCAACCTCAGTTTCCGTTACGAAGACTTACTCCTCCACATGGGATTCAAGTTATTCCTCCACCGCATCCTCATTCTGATTCTGCTTCTGGTTCATAGGGTTCTCCTTCTGGTTCCATCCCTGGTTCTCCCCCTATCACCTTCACCATGTCTGGGTCAGGACCTAACACTGGTGGTAGCCCCGACCCTAATGCTAGGAATACTACTAGTGGGACTGCAACAGGAACTATCCGGACTGCTCCCTTGCTCCTTATATGGCAGGCCTCAGTCTTCCCAATTTTAACCAGTTGATCAATGACCCCATACGCCATGATGCTGGTTGGCCTACTATGCCAACCAAGCTCCCTTCCGAAATCCCCTAGTTTGAAGGTCTTGCTGAAGAAGATCCTACAAACCATGTTCAATCTTTACACATGTGGTGTTTGTCTAACTCCATCACCGATGACTCTACCCCTCTTTAGTTGTTCCAATGTACACTTACTGGAGAAGATTCTAAGTGGTATGTTGACCAGGCCTCCTCCTCTCATACTAATTTTGTGACTCTTGCCCAGGATTTCCTGTCTTACTTCCAGCTTCCCCTTCGTTATGACACTGGTACCGAACTTTTCACCTCTTTCCCTCAATCATCTATGACCCGCCTATTCGATCATGTCCATGAATGGCAAAGAAGAAAGAGCCAATTTTGAGCCCCTACCTTTGAAGACTATGTCTACATGGATTGGTTCCTTATATCCCTTTTACCTGCTATCGAAAAATATGTCGCATCTCATTTCCCTCAGACCGAAGAAGCTTCTCTCCATATTGCATTAAAATATGACCTAATCTACGCATTGTCTGGTTATGTTTATACCGTCTTACCTGATCTCCCTAGACCTAGTGGTGGCAACACACCGGGGGCATCCCATGCTACCGACGGTATCGTTGGAGCCCTTTCTCATCCATACGCTCATCCTCCCATGGGTTATGGTTTCCCTCAGGGAGGGTTCAACTCCTCTAGCACTTTCCCCCCTCCCAGTAACATGTATCCAGGATACGGCATGCCTCCTCCTTTTTCCCAACCTATTTACCACAATGCTTCCAAACCTTCTTCTTATCCGTATCCGCAGCCTAGTGCTCCAGATCCTCTAGCATTAGCACCCCCTCCTCCCTTGCCTTCTCAACCCCTACAACAACATCCACCCCCCCCCCCCCGTAGGGGCAGGTATATGCACAACAGGGCGCAACTAATCCTCCTACTTCCAAAAATAAGAGGAAAGGCACCCAAAATCAATCTTCCCATGGAAATCCAGGACCTAATCCCCAAGGGAATGCACCTAACACTGCTAACCAGCAACAGGGCACTCAACCCAAGCAGGGCAGGCATGTTCACATGAATAAGCCTTGTTCTTGTTGCGGTGTCTATGGTCATTACACCCACGATTGTCCTCTTTTACCTCAGATGCATCATATGTGGGAGAATCAAGCAGCATCGCGAGGACAAAAAGCCTCCCCTTTGGTTCCTCCCAATGTTGCACCTATCCAGCCAGCTATGTTTACCAATCCTTTCCCTCAGCAAGGATTCATGGCTACCTAACCACCTCAAGGTTAGGCGACCACTCAACCTCCTCCATCTGGTACCTTCGATTAGCAGATTCTCATGATGAACTTTGACCAGCCCATTGTCGTTGACCTCAACCTTCAGACTCAGTCCCGTCAGTACGACAAGCCTCCCGCTACGTCTGCCCCCAAGCCCCATTCTTTAAGTTCCACAAAGCCTCTTTCGACAATGATTGGTCCTTTACAGATCCCTCAGCTTAAGGTAGAGGTTCATACCAAGATCCCCAAGGGACCATTACACCGAAGCACTACTTCTGGAAAATTTTCCCATTCGTATAGTATAGTAGATGATTTGGCACAATCCCCTGCTACCATCTCAATGCTAGAACTCCTCCAGCCGTGCCCTTCAAAAATAAATTCTTTACTAACTGCCATGGGTGTTGTAGATCCTATAGATTATCATTTGATCATCTTTGATGTTGACCGGTCAAAACATCCTCCTCTTCCTGCTTTCATCGCCTTCCAAATCCCCGTCAAGGTCTGGAATGCCAACATATCCCGTTGTATCATTGATGAGGAGGCATCCACCTGTGTGATGTCTACTTTGGTTTAGAAGCAACTTGGATCCCCTGATTTGGCCCCTTCCACTATCACCCTCCAAGCGTGGGATGGCCACTCTTTCCAGCACATTGGCATGTTCCGCAATTGTCCTCTTACACTTGTGGGCAAGAATTTTTGCGTTGACGTAGAATTCATTGATGCCCCCTTAGATTATAACATTCTATTGGGTCATAGCTACACCTATGTGATGTCTGATGTCCCATTTATGGTTCACCGCAAGATGTCCTTGTTTGGTCAATTTAGTGTGTCCTAAATTGCTACATTAATTTATCAATCCGGGATTCGTAAGCTGATGAAGTGTGGTGCACTATATGTGCAAGATAACCTATTTCTTGTCTTTTTGTCGTTTTTGGTTTTCTAATGTGAGATGGAAATTCTAAAATAAAAACAAGTATGGTTATGATTTTTCAAGGCAATGATATCCTTTATAATGATTTACCAACTTCAAACTTCAAAAGGAATTTGAAACATACAATGACAAAACTTGAAAGGAAATGAAAATGTGTTGCTAGCCTAATAAATCAAACAGTGAACTATTGAGCATGAAAACCAAACTATCCTTGCTGCTGTCTAAACACAAAAGAAACTATGCTTAAAGAAATCCAAGAATTGCAACAAAGTAAATCTAAATAAAATTACATCAACTTATATTCTGATCCCTCGCCATTAGTCCAGCTATGGCTTTCGGAGGTAACCATAAACAACTTGAGCAATCTGATATCTAATTTGTAGAAAGTAAACTAATATCAAACTACACACTCATACTTCAATCCCTCACCATCAGTCCAGCTGTGGCCTTCGGAGGTAACTGAAAATGACATGAGAAATTTAATATATCTAACTTGCAGAAAGTAAACTAATATCAAACTACACACTCATACTTCAATCCCTCACCATCAGTCCAGTTGTGGCTTTCGAAGGTAACTGAAAATGACATGAGCAATTTAATATATCTAACTTGCAGAAAGTAAACTAATATCAAACTACACACTCATACTTCAATCCCTCACCATCAGTCCAGCTGTGGCTTTCGGAGGTAACTGAAAATGACATGAGCAATTTAATATATCTAAATCTAATTACTGAAGCAAATGTACAAGACTGAAATAAACAAAGCAGTACTGGAATTAAACAAAAACTAAGAGAAATAAATTAGCAGCAGAACAATATTGATTCCATGTCATTAGTCAAAAGATTATGCAAATGCCTGGGCTTCCTATTTGTAATCTAAAACAAGAACACTGATCAGTTAACATAAAACATGAAAGATTATGGACAGAAGTAAAATGTAAAGCATGAAAGATTATAAACAGAGATGAAGCATAAATACCATGAAAGATGCAATGTATAAACACATGAATGATTATGGCACAATGAATTTAAAGAAACAAAACAAGAAACTATACAATAATGCACAAAACCTCAGCGTGTGCAGGGGCCCTCTGCACCAGCCTCGGGCAACAGCCTTCAAATATGAATTACGCTTGGAAACAAAGTCTTCTTATATATTAAAATGCAGTCATAACAGAGAGATGATATTACGGCACAGTGGCAACGTAATTACATTACAGAGCTATCTGGAGGCTAATGGAGACTAATATAATATGCGTATGCAAACGCATTATTTATAACAAAGGAAATATAACTAACTCCCTAAAGTTTATGCTGATAGAAAACACGTAAACCATTACGTCCAGAGATCTAGGATCATGGCCGCGTTGAGGAGTAAATCTATGAAGAGTGGATGTTGGATTCGGCTTATGGAGCCGTGTACAGGTGTTGATGTGTCTCTCGTAAGTTAGAAACAGTCATGCAAATCCTCACGTGATGAGAAACAGAGTCCTGTCACCGTGGGACTCTACGGTTGAATTCCACTTGGCCACCTTTGACCGCAGCCTCCTTAGGTGAATTTTCCCAAGCCAATAGGACACGATCCATGTCCACATCATTTATTACTTGCCCATGTGGCTCGTTTTTCCTGAAGACACCTGTAACATAGACTTTCACAAAATGGCTGCGGAAAGTGGCAAGATTCCGCAGCTGAATGAGCAAAAATCTAAATCAAACAGCAGACACAAAATATAGTTAAAAACCATTTTAGATGCTCTTTTGAAATTAATATACAATGATATTTACAACTTGGAAGGTTCAGGTGAATGAAAAAGGTCTAGAATGGTGTATAGGAAAGATGCAGATTTGAGACTCAACATACCCCCACTATGAAGGTGTTGCATGTCCTCATGCAACCAAAATTTTGATAATCCTTCTTTAGTTCATATGCCTTGACACTTCAGCCAGTACATCCAGCCCTCTCTTCCTCTTCCTTGGTGCTGCTAACATTCTGGGCTTCTTCATTAAGCATCTAAATTTGATATTAACCAGTGCTCTGCTTAACTTCTGGCATTTCTTTTTCAATTTCCTGTTCTTCTTCTGCCATATTCCCAGATGTAGCATGGTATTATCATGAATGATTTTGTCCAATTTTCTTTGTTCCTTCAATGCTTCATTTTCATTTTTAATGTGTTTATTTAAAAGCTCCAGCTCAAAGACTTCCTGTTTCAGTGATTGGACTAGATCATTTTGTACTATGTGAGGCTGAATGGACGAAGTACTAGGACTTGTAGCTACTTTTTCTAAAGATTCTATATAATCATATATTTCTTGCTGCTTGGGGTCTCTATCAGGTGTCATTTTTATTGGGTTGTCCCCAAAATGTCGTGAAGGAGAGTTATCTTCAAAATCTGGCTGAGAAGGGCTCACATCAACATTTGGCTGAGAATGGGATGGACTATGTTCAATGTCTGACTGAGAATGAAATGAACCAGGTTCACTGACTGACTGAGAGTGAGATGGAATATGGTCAACTGGGGATTGTTTAGATGTTTCTTATCCCAAATCAATAAAATGAGGTCCCTTCGTTTGCGTTTTCCTCAACTTCCCCTTAAGCCTAGAACTTCTTCTCACACGCTGTGAACCACTGTCTTTTTGCTTTTGTTTCCCTTTCTCTTTCTTCTTGGCTATAGATAACTGTTCTTGAAGATGAACCAATCTCTCATATAACACTTGATGATCTTCTTCTTCGGAAGAAGGGGTTTGATGTATAGCCTCAATACGTTTTCTCTCTTTTGATGTTATTGGATTTTTACCCTTGGTTTCTTTCTTCTTCCTTTTTGACAGTCTCTCTTCCCTACTAGTTCTTTCAATTGTAGTAGTAGGAGTACTTTGAGTTTCATCATTTGTTCTTTTTCTCCTACTCCTTCTTGATGTGCTACCTTCAGGAATTTCTTGAGGTTCCTCAAAGAAATTTCTAATAAAAAATTGTTCCCATGTGTCCTTCTTCTCCTTTAACTCTTTTTCAATCAAAATTTTTACAAGACCATGGTGATATAGATGTGGTTCTACATCCCCTAAATGCTTCTGAATAGTCACAGACATCTTCTTCAAACTATTTAATAGAAAATATGGGAGATTGAGAGCTTGATTATCTAGAAAATTCATCAGCAATCTGGTATGGTACATATACATGGACCCAAAACGGCCTTCATAGGTGATAAATTTTTGAACAAATACCAGCAAAGTAGCCCATTCCTCTTTCAAAGCATGAACAAGAATTCCTCTTTTAAAAATAGTTATGTCCATACCTGGGTTATGTAGAATTACTCTCCAAGCTTCATCACTAATGCTTTTGTTCTTAAACCATCGTTCACCCTCTTGAAGAAGTTCCGTGGCAGATGCTATAGATGCCTCATTCACCGTAAACTTAAGGTCTCCAATCTCTACCTCCATGCCATTGAACGACCTTGCAAAAGCTTTTGTCACTTCTTTATGGTAGCCTCTAAACTTTTGGATAAACCGCAGCCACTTTGCCTTCTTCAATATATCCCTGACTTGCGGATATCCTTCCATGAATTTAGGTCCTTCTGGTTCTGCTCTCAACAATTTACCCATATTTCTTTCTTCTTTTTAAAAAAACTTGCCTGTGTGAAGTGGTTCAATGGAAGTAGGATGGCTGAATGAACGGAAATGAGCACGATGACTGCAGGTAGATATCAGAGAGTGGGTATACAAACTGTAGCATAGTAGAGAATGAAATGGAGAGAAGAGGAACAGAGAAGGGTTACGTGAGCACGGCAGAGATACGGTTGTGAGATTAATAGAACAATAGGAAGAGTATAACACATCCGGCAGTGTTTGAAATTTGGTGGTTGCAAAATAAATGTAAGCACGTTTAAACAACGACTATGGATTTTATGCAGCTGAAAGAAGCCGTAGTCAAATCAACTACGTCTCATTGTCACAGGTGGAATATCGGAGTATGAGTGAAGATTGGAGGTTTAATTATGGGACCGTTTGAGAATGAATGCGAGGATTATGGGAGGATTGTACAGAGATCATGGAGTGATTACGGAGCTTGTCAATATAATCATTGCACATAATGGATGGAGCTTATGGTTTATAACTATATAAAAATGTGTTTTAAATGCCATTTGAAATGAATTTTTACTCATACCTTAGAATCTTTGCCATTTTTCCTTGGTCTTCAATTAGTTGCTCCTCATTGATATCTTGAATGCTCCATGTCTTCATAATTGGTCCTCATACCTGCATTTTATTTCATGATTATGGAAATAACATCTGGCTGTACATTCTTTTGAAAAACAGAGTGGTAGCTGCGGAATCTGCTTCTGGCTGCGGAAACTGATGTCAGCTGCGGAAACTGACACAGCTATTATTTAGGTGAGTGGAAATGAACGGATGAAAATTGGTTAAATGGAAATGGTCATGAAAGAGAATTTTTTTGGTGAAATGGAATGAAACAGATAAAATGAAGTGAAATGGAATGAGTGGAGTGAAATGAAGTGGAATGGAATGGAGTGAGTGGTCACAAAACTTGTAAAATGAAAGAGAGATTTTTTTTTTGGAAAGTATAGGGTGTCAGGTGTTCCTAATTTTCACCCAATATTTTTTGTATAAGACTACCAATCAGTGATTGGTTTTCAGGCTTATACAATTTTTTTTTTATTTATTTTTTATTTTTTTAACTAAAAAGAAAAAAAGCTAGGCTGGTGGAGAAGAAGAATTCTTCTGTACCAGCCTGATTGCATAATTTTCTTGAAACATTTTGACAAATTCCTCTTTTGAGAGTGGCTTATGATAAACTTTCAATCTATGGCCATTCACAATAAGAGGAGTTTGAAACTCATCAATGGTCTTGATTCTTACTGCTCCATTGCTAAAGATCTTGTCAATCTCATATGGCCCAAGCCAATGAGTCTGAAATTTTCCTTGAAAATCTTTAAACTTGGAATCAAATAAAAATGCCCAATCTCCTTCTTGAAACTTCTTCTCTTTGATGTACTTGTCATGCCATTTAGCTCTTTGATATTGAACTAGATCAGTTCTTAAAATTTCTTCTTGTCTGATCTCATCTAGCTCGTTCAACTGCTCCATTCTATGCTTTTGGGCTTCTGATAAATTCATCCCCAATCGAACTACTATCTTGAAGGTCTTGACTTGGAACTCAATGGGGAGCAGGACTTCTTTCCCATAAACAAGTTCATAGGGAGAATGTCTTGTTGTATTTCTCCATGTAGTTCTGTAGGCCCACAAGGCTTCAGAAAGCCTTTCTGCCCAATCTCTTCTATGTAGATGAACAGTTTTGGTGATGATACATTCAAGAACTTTGTTTGTAGACTCCACTTGAACATTTTCTTGCGGATGGTAAGGAGTAGATCTTCTATGCTTGATTTTGTATTCTTCCATCAACTTCTCCACCAAGTTGGATGTGAATTGGCTTCCCTGATCTGTCACAATTTCTCTTGGAACACCAAAGCGAGTAAAAATATCCTCATAAAGAAAATGAAAAACTGAATTTTCAGTAGCAGATACTAATGCTTTGGCTTCTACCCATTTAGTAACATAATTAGTACAAACCAATATATACTTCTTTTGCTTAGATGATGGATTAATAGGTCCAATGAAATCTAAAGCCCATTTTTCAAAGGGTTCAATGAGTACCTGTGTTTGCAATGACATTTCATTTGAAAGGGTAGGTTTCCCTACTCTTTGGCAGCTGTCACACCTTTTGACATATTGTTTTGCATATTTGAAGAGGGAAGGCCAATAATATCCTAAAGAAAGGATTTTATAAGCTGTCCTTTTGTCTGCAAAGTGTCCACCGCATGGTTCATCATGACATGCCTTAAGAACATCAGGCATTTCATCTTCCCTGACACATCTTCTGATCACAAGATCTGGCCCTGTTTTAAACAATTCGTTAGAAATCCATGAATATTTTGAACTCTCCTGAATAATTTTTCGTTTTTTCACTTGGAAATAAATGTGAAGGCAGTTTCCCTGTAACCAAATAGTTAGCAATATCTGCATACCAAGGAGTCTTAATAGTTACTGCAAACAAGTATTCATCAGGAAACTTATCCTCTACAAGAGAATCTTCTTTAGTATTCTGAATCCTAGACAAGAAATCAGCTACTGTATTTTTTTTTCCTGGTCTATCCAACACAGTAATATTGAATTCTTGTAAAAGTAAGAGCCATCTTGTCACTCTGCCATTAGTAACAAGTTTGTTCATTAAATATCTAATTGCAGAATGGTTAGTATGAATAAAAGTTTCATAGCCTGTTATATAATGTCTAAACTTATTAATCGCATGAACAACAGCTAAAAACTCTTTTTCAGTCACAGTATAGTTTAACTCTGTGGGAGTCAAATTTTTACTAGTATAATAAATGGCATAAGGAACTAAATATTTTTGACCCAACACAGCTCATAGAGCTGTATCTGAAGCATCTGTAGAAATATGGAAAGGGAGTTTCCAATTTCGTCCTCTCAAGATAGGTGCTTCAGATATTCTTGTTTTCAAAGTTTCAAAAGCTGATTAACAATCAAGATCCCATTTAAATTCACAGTCTTTTGTAAGCAATTTGAAGAGTGGAGATGCTATTTTAGTGAAGTTTTCTATAAATCTTCTATAGTAACCAATAAATCCTAGAAAACTTCTAACATCTCTTTGAAAATTTGGAATAGGTAACTTGGAGATGACTTCAACTTTTGATCTATCAACCTTAATCCCATCTCCTGAAATATGATGTCCTAAAACAATACCTTCAGTAAACATCATAAAGCATTTTTCATGGCTTAATGAAAGGTTCGTTTCTTTACATCTTATAAGAACTTTTTCCAAATTTTCTAATGCCTCTTCAAATGAATTACCATAAACTGTAAAGTCATCCATATAAACCTCTACACAATCATGGATTAGATCAGAAAAAATTCCTAGTACTGCTCTTTGGAATGTTGCTGGTGCATTACATAACCCAAAAGGAAGCACTCGGTAGGCAAAAGTTCCCCATGGACAAGTAAATGTGGTCTTATCTTGATCTTCAGGTGCTACCTGAATTTGATTATAGCCAATAAACCATCCAAAAATGAAAAGTACTTTTTACCTGCTAATGTATCTAATACCTGATCAATAAAAGGCAAAGGAAAGTGATCCTTCAAAGTTGCTTTATTCAATTCCCTGTAATCAATGCATACTCTCCATTTACCATTCTTTTTAGGTACTATAACCAAAGGAGAAACCCATCGGCTATCTGAAATTGGATAAATGAAGTTTACATTGAGAAGTTTTTTGAGCTCTTCTTTCACTATCTCCCTAAGATTTGGATTCATCCTTCTTTGAGGTTGTCTGATTGGTCTACTGTTTTCCTCAATATAGATATGATGGATGCAAGTCTTAGGATCAATACCTTTCATGTCAGTATACTCCCATGCAAATGCAGTAGAATGTTTTTGCAAGATTTTGATTAGTTCTTCTTGTTGTGACTTTTCCAAATATTTGTTGATATTCAATGTTTTTCCTGGAAAAATCTCAATAGTAGAACTATCAAACTCTTCCATAGAGTAAAGAGACATTTGTCTTGATGATAAATATTCTATGTCAGATTCCAACTGAAATTGTGTGGGGTCATATTCTGAAGATGTCTCAAAATTTTCTAATGTGTTCAGAATTTGACTATCCTCACTGATTTCAGAAATGGTAAAGACAGGTTTTATAGTGTCCTCATCATCAACCCATTCATTATCTCCTACTTATGTGATTTCTTTTGCTGGAGGATACAAATTGAATTTCTTTGTCGAATTACCATTAGAAATGTACATATCCCCATATCTACAACTAATGAAAGCATCAGCTGTGGCTAGCCAAGGTCTTCCTAAGATAAGTGGGTGCCCTTCTAGATTACTCTTGGGAGTTAAAATCATAAAATCTACTGGATATTCCCAAGAATCTAAGGAGACTGAAATATCTTCTAATACACCATCTGGTTTAATAATTGATCGATCTGCAAGTTGCAGTAAAGTAGGTGTAAAAAGAAGGTTAGGAAGTTTTAGCTGGTCCATAGTCTGTCTACTCATAATGTTGATAGCAGCCCCTAAGTCAATCAATGTGTTTGGAATTTCTATCCCATTTATATGTGTCTTGACAATTAGACTTCCTGGATCTACATACTTTTGCATGGTAATTTTTCCCATCATAATATCTGCAATCTTTCCTACCAGGTGGATTCTTCTTGTGTCTTTTAGTTTCCTTCCTGGTCTTTTGAAACTCAACTCCTTTATTGTTTTTGCTAGAATAGGAATCTCTCGAATGGCTTGTAGCAAGGGAATCTTGATACAAACATTCTTCAATTCATCTAAAAAATCATAGTTAGGCAACAAGATTTGTTTTTCCACCCCCTTGTCAATTTGTAGTCTTTCAAGGAAAGGAGGTGTAGATGAAGATGCAGGTTGCTCAACTATAGGAGTTGTGGGTGTTAATTTTTCTTTTTCTTTTTGAATGTTTGAATTTTGAAGAGATGCTTCCTCAGAACCCTCATTGACTTTAAGAGAGTCTTCCTCAGAGGTATCTTGTTCTTGAATATCTATAGAAGGTTTTTCTAAAACTCTACCAGATCTGAGTTGTACATCATTGAGAGGAACAATCATATAGGTAGGAAATTGTTGTCCTTCTACCATGTAAGTATTCTGAGGATTTTTATTATTAGGATTTGGCAATGGCTAAGCTGGAAGTTGATTTGTCTTTTGTTGGTATGGGAGCATGAGTTGAGGATTTGGATTTTGTTGAGAAGGTTGTTGTTGTGGAAATGGCAATGAAAGTTGTGGATTTGGTTTTGGAAGTTGTGGAGCTTGTTGATTTTGAAAAGATGGAGGATATTGATAAAATTGAGCAAATATCCCATAAGGATTTTGCATCCCTTGTACCCATGGCTGATATGGATTTTGATGTTGGGGCCAAGGTTGTTGCCAAGGATTTCAATTTGGTGGGGTTTGAATATTCACAAGTTTGTTAAACCCTTGAGTTTGTTGTCCCTGCCAAGGTCTTCTTGCAACAAAACAGAGAGATTCTACTGAATTTGGGTCTTCTTGAAAAACAGCTTTGAGTCCAGGAATTGAAGGACAATCCTTGATCTCATGATTCTCTGAGCAAATAATACATGTTTCTACAACTTTTGCATCCAAGGGACATTCCCTTAAAGCATGTTTCTTCCTACATTTCGGACAAAAGATGGCTAGAGCATCAGTTTTTGCTTTCTGCTTGTTTTGGATTTTAAGGGTGTCTAGTTGTTCACTAAGGCTCCCTAAGATATTAGTTTTGAATTCATCAAGAATATTACCAATCTCTGCCCTACTTACTGATCCAGTTGCAGATTTGTTAGCCCTAATAAGAGAAGGATCCCTAGGCCCTTTTCCTGTTTTAGATTTTCCTCTTGAGAGATGGACACATAGTTCTATTATGTCACAAAGTGGAAGTTGACAAATGTCTCCTTTCCCCATCATGTTTAAAATATCTATCCATTAATCTCTAATGGATTTTAATATGAGGGCTTTCAAGGTTTCATCATCTAAGTTGCTCATCTTTGCTCTTTTCAAGTTGTATTGAAATCTTTCAAGTAAATCTTCCAAATTTTCATCTTCTTTTTGCATCATTTTGAATACCTCATCCTTGTGATTGGTGAGCATACAATAGTCCAAGTATCTATCCAAAAATGTTTGTTTCATATCATTCCAAGTCCTAATAGATTGAGTGGCTAATCCCATGAACCATTTCAAAGTAGCTCCCTTCAATGTTGAAGGAAACAGTTTGAGTTTTTGAGAGTCTTCCATATAGTCATAAGTTCGGCACACGACTTCAAACTCAAACAGAAATGTTTCAGGATCCTCACTTCGCAATCCATAAAAGTTAGGGAGGACAGATGGTGAGATATTTTTCATTGTTGTATGAGTTTCCTCATCAACTATAGGGAATCCAAACAAGTTGTCTCCTTCCCTATTTCTTCCATTATTATCTTCACCATTGTTATCTCCATTGTTTCCTCCTCCTCTACCTCTACCTCTACCTCCAAATCCATCTATTATTTCCTCTGCCATGATAGATTCTTTAGAGTCCTTAAAGTCCTCTGGTTCTTCTATCAAGGGAGGATGAGAGGGAGTCCCTTTTTTTTCTAAATGGGATTTAGTAGGTGGTATAGGAGAATCCTCTAATTCAGCTGCTCCTTGAATTACAAAAATCTTAAGGCTAGGGGCAGATGGTGGTGAATCTTGTCTATGCCTTGAAGAATATGGAGTTGTGAAAATCAAACTCTTGGCTTTAGCTATAAACCTTCCCCTAGAATCTCTTGCTCTATGCATGTCATTTTTTTTTTTTAAAGTAGGGATAATAATTCTCTTTCTGATCTTCCAGATCACACTAGGTGCAAGAAGAGAGCATACTTCAGAAATTACTAAACCAATAACTCTCTTTTCTGATCCTCCAGGTCACACTAGGTGCAAGAGGAGAGCATACTTCAAGAAGTTATCAAGTTTTCCCTTCTTTTATTATTATTATTTTTTTTTTTTAAGAAATTGGCTACCTAGTTACACTTCCCCGGCAACGGCGCCAAAATGTTTGGTCAATTTAGTGTGTCCTAAATTGCTACATTAATTTATCAATCCGGGATTCGTAAGCCGATGAAGTGTGGCGCACTATATGTGCAAGATAACCTATTTCTTGTCTTTTTGTCGTTTTTGGTTTTCTAATGTGAGATGGAAATTCTAAAATAAAAACAAGTATGGTTATGATTGTTCAAGGCAATGATATCCTTTATAATGATTTACCAACTTCAAACTTCAAAAGTAATTTGAAACATACAATGACAAAACTTGAAAGGAAATGAAAGTGTGCTGCTAGCCTAATAAATCAAACAGTGAACTATTGAGCATGAAAACCAAACTATCCTTGATGTTGTCTAAACACAAAAGAAACTATGCTTAAAGAAATCCAAGAATTGCAACAAAGTAAATCTAAATCAAATTACATCAACTTATATTCTGATCCCTCACCATTAGTCCAGCTATGGCTTTCGGAGGTAACCATAAACAACTTGAGCAATCCGATATCTAATTTGCAGAAAAAGAAACTAATATCAAACTACACACTCATACTTCAATCCCTCACCATCAGTCCAGCTGTGGCTTTCGGAGGTAACTGAAAATGACATGAGAAATTTAATATATCTAACTTGCAGAAAGTAAACTAATATCAAAATACACACTCATACTTCAATCCCTCACCATCAGTCCAACTGTGGCTTTCGGAGGTAACTGAAAATGACATGAGCAATTTAATACATCTAACTTTCAGAAAGTAAACTAATATCAAACTACACACTCATACTTCAATCCCTCACCATCAGTCCAGCTGTGGCTTTCGGAGGTAACTGAAAATGACATGAGTAGTTTAATATATCTAAATCTAACTACCGAAACAAATGTGCAAGACTGAAATAAACAAAGCAGTGCTGAAATTAAACAGAAACTAAGAAAAGTAAATTAGCAGCAGAACAATATTGATTCCATGTCATTAGTCAAAAGATTATGCAAATGCCCGGGCTGCCTATTTGTAATCTGAAACAAGAACACTGATCAGTTAACAATAACATAAAACATGAAAGACAGAAGTAAAATGTAAAGCATGAAAGAT
Source organism: Pinus albicaulis (assembly GCA_034641835.2). Lineage (NCBI taxonomy): Eukaryota > Viridiplantae > Streptophyta > Pinopsida > Pinales > Pinaceae > Pinus > Pinus albicaulis. The sequence goes on from CM076577.1 coordinate 178,101,563, forward strand.
TATAAACAGAGATGAAGCATAAATACCATGAAAGATGCAATGTATAAACACATGAATGACTTATGGCACAATGAGCTTAAAGAAATAAAACAAGAAACTATACAATAATGCACAAAACCTCAGCGTGTGCAGGGGCCCTCTGCACCAGCCTTGGCAACAGCCTTCAAATACGAATTACGCTTGGAAACAGAGTCTTCTTATATATTAAAATGCAGTCATAACAGAGAGATGATATTACGGCACAGTGGCAACGTAATTACATTACAAAGCTATCTGGAGGCTAATGGAGACTAATCTAATATGCGTATGCAAACGCATTATTTATAACAAAGGAAATATAACTAATTCCCTAAAGTTTATGCTGATAGAAAACACGTAAACCATTACGTCCAGAGATCTAGGATCATGGCCGCGTTGAGGAGTAAATCTATGAAGAGTGGATGTTGGATTCGGCTTATGGAGCCGTGTACATGTGTTGATGTGTCTCCCGTAAGTTAGAAACGGTCATGCAAATCCTCACGTGATGAGAAACAGAGTCCTGTCACCGTGGGACTCTACGGTTGACTTCCACTTGGCCACCTTTGACCGCAGCCTCCTTAGGTGAATTTTCCCGAGCCAATAGGACACGATCCATGTCCACATCATTTCTGACTTGCCCATGTGGCTCGTTTTTCCTGAAGACACCTGTAACATAGACTTTCACAAAATGGTTGCGGAAAGTTGTAGCAGCTGCGGAAAGTGGCAAGATTCCGCAGCTGAATGAGAAAAAATCTAAATCAAACATTAGACACAAAATATAGTTAAAAGCCATTTTAGATGCTCTTTTGCAATTAATATACAATGATATTGACAACTTGGAAGGTTCAGGTGAATGAAAAAGGTCTAGAATGGTGTATAGGAAAGATGCAGATTTGAGACTCAACAGTCCTTTCCTCATAACGAAAATATAGTCACCATTAACCAATTGAAATATTACGAGCCAAAGTCTCAAACCTCCCCTGATTCCATCATCTCTTGAATGGTAAATAAGAAAACCATCAAAACTTTGACCAGTGTCTCACTCGGAGTCTACAAAGACTACTATCTACTTTTTTATTTCCCTGGTCTTCCTCGTCCTGTCTCTAATCCTAGCTCGTCAAATGTTTGCATGATGCAATTGTCTCGGGCATCCCTCAAGCAGCCCGCTTCGGCTAGTCAACAGCCTTGCCCTTCGCAACTTGCTCCTAGCACATCGACTCAGCCTTTAGGACCCCTTCATCCAAGCTCTTCATTTTCAGTTGGTATTCCCGAGCCTCTCTACCCTCCTGGCATGGTTCCTCCTGGCCTTAACCATCTCGGAGTTGTCCCGCCTGGCCATTACCGCTTCGGTCAGATACCATTCATAGCTCCCCCTCTTGGAGTGTTTTCGGTACCAATTATGGCTACCTTATCCCTTCCTAACCTAACACTAGGGATCCCAGTCTGGTACATTGATCCCCCAACCGCTACCCCGCCTGGTCAACCCAAAAATTATCTTGCTTTGACCCTAGTTCAACCAGTCACCATGACCCCTCCCTCTACTACCGTGCCTTAGCCACCTCAACAGGAACCTCCTCCTATTGCGACAAATTTGGATAACGAGGGCAAAGCTCGTAAGAAGGCATCTAAAGACAAGGCTGCCCCAACCAAACCTACTCCTCCTTAGCCTCGAAATCTTATCCTCCCCTGTGATTTGTGTGATGTTTTTAGTCATGCCACCCATCATTGTCCCAAACTACCTCCTATCAAGCCCATGGTTAATATTTCATTCCCTAAGTCTACGATCCCTAAAGCCTTTGTTTCTTCCTCGAATGTAGCCAAGAACCCTAAGAATATTCACACCAACCAACCATGTTCTTTGTGTGACCTCCATGGCCATTATACCCATCGTTGTCCCCACCTCACGCATTACTGCACCACTTTGGAGGTAATTCAGGAGTACGAGATTGAATAGAATCAGTCTGCCTCTCCCGTCCTTGCACAGTATGCTTCGAGCCAGCTTGAACATTTACCCGCTCCCATTGACATTCCCTCTCTTGATGTCGAGATGACGGAGCCTGTGGCCACCATCCTCTACCTATCATCATTCATGAGATCCACGGTGGAAGCTCCCTCTGAGACTTCCCCTTCTGTTTTGCTTGACCTCCTTTCAATGATCACCCTAGGCTCAACATCAGTGGATCCCTTATCTGCTTATTTTTCCATCACCCCCCGTGACGATGCGCGTGTGAACCTTTCTTCTCATGATGATGAGTAAGGTAGCTTCACCGTGTCATGTGTTATTTCTTCCTCCAGTCGCCCCATCTTCTATTGTGATGAAGACATTATGGAAGAAGTCACCACCCCTGAATTTATCTATCCCCCCTTACATCAAACCCATGCATTCGAACCACATACACCTTGTGGCCATTACATTAACACCCAATGTTTGGGTAAGGGGGCACCCATATTTTAGAGCCCAGGAGAAGAAATTCTCCACAACTCTCCTAGTGCATCTGGTCGTGTCAACTCTAGCACCATCATTCTTCCCTATTTATAAGAACCTTTAGAGTCCCATATCACTTCATATCACTCTAGGGATGATCCCCCTCATCATTCCTTCCTCTTACATCAGCAACCTAGTACCCTAGACATTGTTGTTGACCAACCTGTGGGTTTTCTAGGAGAGCACCAATTCATTATCTCCAAATCCACTCTTTGGGATAGTGACACCATGTGTCCCAACCTAGAAACTTAGTCCATTTTCTTCATATATGTTGTACCAAACAAGATTGGTAATCCTACATTCCTTTTCTCGAACTGCATAACCATAAAAAAAACAAATGGTGCACCACATCACAAAAATGTGTTTAGATTCCCCTTTTTCTAAATACATTTTGGCATGATTGTAATATGCTTGGGGGCACCTATGCCCCTCAACCATAAAAATCCTAGATCTCAACCAAAAATAGCACTGAAACCCCTTTTATCTGACAGGTCGCACTTTTAAGGTCATTTTCTAGGATAGTTCGCAGTTTTCTACCCAGTATCTGTTACCCAGGTCGCAGAACAGACCCCAAAAAGTGTGACCTGGCCTATTCATGAGCTCTGGGTGCCTAAACTGGACTTTCAATCTACTAAAATTAAAGATTAGGGTTAGGCCTCTTACTTTCAACTGATGGATCTCGATTCCAATCGTTGGTTTTTCCACTACAATCGCTGCAAGATTCAGGGCCTTCTCTCCTCTCTACATTCACCACAGCTACACTTGCAAATGAGTGAATTTGGAGGGAAAATGCCTTATTCAAAGAGAAACCCCATATTTTTCTTTCACCCACTATGGCCAAACTGTAGCTCAGTTTGACAAACCGTCCATACCGTTGGAAAGCTCTCACAAGCTCTAAAATGGGTATCTATTAGTTTTTTTTTATTTGAAACTTCACCAGGACACATTGTTTCCAAGAAGATTCACTTCACCACTCCTCAAAATCAAATTTCTTCACTTGCAACACTTGTAATTGGGGCACCACTTTACCTCCATACTTTTCCATTCTCATGCCGATTTTCATCGTGAGCAACCATCTTGTACTCATTTCTTTATGGTCCCTACCAGACCTTTTCTGTGTGGCAGCATCATCAAGTCGCCCTTTTAAAGCACCCAATTTGAGTCATCATTGCATCCATGGAGTATATCCTGAGTCCCTTTGTATCTCTCTATATTCTTCCATCCTTCATTGCTTTGTTCCTCTCTCATGTCACACATTATGGCCTTCAGTCCTACTGTCCCATGTCCCCGTTGATATTGTGATAGTTTCTGCCAGGTCATCCATGCCCTTTATGCTCTAACAAGGGAAGCCGTCAGCCCGCTACTCAGTACCCCACATTTCATCATTATCCCTGGTGTCAATATATCAGTTGCTCTACTATTTTCTCTCATGCCTTAGTTGAGGATATCTTATTGCCTCACCTATGGGGGACCTCCTTCTGTCGAAATCATTTCATTCATTCCAGAAGACAGGTCTAGAGGGTGGTGCACCTTGGTTCCAGCTTCCACTCTTGTTCGGTGCCTCAAATCAGGAAAAGGAACCCCTTATTACCCTTTGACTTGATTATTTCTCAGTTCTAGCTCTTTATGGCATGAACGAGATCTGTATACTTGATGGTTCAGTGATGCAGCAGACAATACCGGTGATTCCTGGGTGTGTGTGAGATGTTTCAGACCTCATGAGGGGGTGGCCCTTCAGGTAGCCCCCCACATGCCATGATGACCTCTTCATTACAGCCTCTGATGCAGCTCCACAGATTTGATGGTTCCGGCCTCAGCCACTTGCAGTGTATTTTATTTTACATGTATCATTCAGATTTGCAGAGCCCTCTCCTGTTTATAGGGCCTCTTTGGTTGTACTTATATCTCATGTAATAAGATATTATTGTATAAGTGTTGGCTATTATCGCAGACATAATATGTATGTGGGATCCATTATCATGTTTTTATCTGGCTCGTGTTTATGCCAGCATGTACTATATAGTTTAGTCCCTTGTTTATTGGATGCATTATTCTTTGTACTTTATCTCGGCGGGCATAGGTATGCCTCCCCCACCTCTTGTAGCATAGGTACTCACTCATAAAGGAGACTTGTCACACCTATAAGTCTCGCCTCCTCAGGGTCCTATCCTCTAGCGCTTTGGACTACCTTATAGTTTTCTCTCTCTAACTTTCCCTTCGGTGTCTAGTGATTGATATCTTACAACGTACTTCGGTCATACGATTAGCTCCTAATGCTCGCACATTGGGGGCAATCTGTTACACCAATTTGTTGTCATCTAACCTGTTACTATTAGATGGACCAAAGTACACCATGTAATACCAATTTTACCCTAAGTAAAATTCCTTTCACTATGAAAAATAACTTAGCAGTCAATAATTTATTAAGTTGTTTATGGTCTAAACAGGAAACCCCGTGAGGAAATATTGAATAAATCCATATTTGTTTGATTTTCCTCAAGGAATAATTAGTTAAACAATAGTTTAATTAATATTCCTGGTCATATTTAACCCAAAACAACAAAATTAATTAGATAAATCATTATTTATCTTATTATTTTCTAAATATTTATTTAAACCTTATTTAAATAATATTCCTTGTTAAATTTGACCAAATCATTTATAAATAATTGAATAAATCATTATTTATTTAATTATTACTCAACCACATCCTTAAAATAATAAATAAATCATTTATTTATTTATTATTTACAAATAAAGGGATTTGACCAAATTCAAATTCTTTTTCCCTCCAACGAATATAATAAAATATTCCATAAAAGTTGGATCTAGATTTGGTTAATAATATTTTAATTATGCAACAATATCTAGACTAACTCAATATTTTGTTATAAATAGAAGGGTTTTTCCATTCACTCACTACCTTTTGTTGCCTAAATATCACTCTGGATCTATGCTTTTGGTCCGACTTTGATCCTCCATCATTGTTATATTTTGCTACCATTTTTCTTGTGAGCTCCCTTTGAGTTCCATTGTAATATCCCAAAAGGGAGATAACAACAATACAAGACATAATAATGTAAAACACAACAAATATAAATATGACATAAGAGGGATCAATATGTAGCCATCATTTTATTAATATATCAGCAACAATATACAAAATATCTTGAGGGTCAAGCCACTCAAGAAATAAGAACAAGCCTCTATTGATCAGAGCAATAAACACATGAGTTGCTGCTACTGTATAGAATGCCAGAAAGCAGTGACAGTGATATCTATATCAGTGTAGCTATTTTTGTAATCATAAATGTAATATTTCTGATAGATACAAAATCAATGCCCATAAAAGAAGAAAATACAGTGCTCCAAAAGGAATGCACTCAAGGCACAAGATGGCTGAAATACACCAAAGAACCAAGCACTGGAAATGTGTACTGCTACTACTGTTGCTACTAGAAACTACTAATTTTGAGGCAAAGAACCATCTGTGGAAGGCTGTTAGCGTTCTCATAATGATCTAGGATTTTAACCATGGATTCTACTAAAAAAACTCAGAAATTGTTTGGCCAGATCTTAACTTTGGATTTTCGGCCATTTTTGGGTTACCCATTGCAACATCTCACTAAAATAATGCAGTCATCGACTAGAACTTCACTGTGAGGGATGGTACATGGTTGGCTTGATGCAAAAATTATATAAATATGCCCAGGATCCCTCCTTTATTATCCTCCAATGGATAGGCTACCTCTCCACTAAAAAACAAGCCTAGAATTGGCTCTATGTGATCCTCTTTTGCTGCACCCTGCAACACAACGCAACTCTAAATAGAAATTGCACTATAGTTGATGGAGGTAGCTTAGAAAAAATTCCAGAATGAGGAAATGTAGACAAAATACACTCTCCTTCCCTGAGGATGAGGTAGGGATTCCCGATCAGGAAAATCCTTGTGCTAAACAGCACAACAACCCTGATAAACAACAAAAGGATGCAAAGTCTAAACAGAACAACATCAAAATGATAATCTAAAACATGAATAAAAATGGTTTCTATCCCCTACATATATAGCATGAGAGCCTCCTCACATTGGGTCCCATCCATACTTTCCACCAAGCTCATGCAAGTTGTCCACCACCAAAACTGCATTGTCTCATCATAAAGGCCACTCCTCCATGACAACGTTGTTGATTTGGTCAAAGTTGACTGAATCAGCATGATCTAGACCCTATTCACACCCAAAAGTGCTTAATCCAGCTGCTTATTCTTCCTCCTTTCACATTATGAGTGTTATTATTCCTTCTAAATTGGTTTTAGGAGTCTCCCCACCCACTTATTCACCTACCTAGTGATAAAACAACTATAATATTCCATTTAGATGAAAGCAAAATTTTTGGAATATTACAGTCCTCCCCTCCAAAATGTTGCTTGTCCTCAAGCAACTATAAAGGTGGAGAAAAATTCCTCCCTTCCTCTTCTTTTGGCCTCCTCATCAATATTTCCCACCATAGCTCAACATAATCTACAATAAATATGCCCTCCAATGGTTCCTCCCAAGTATGCAAAACCAAATGGTGTACATCATGAAAAATTGGAAGGTGTAAGTGGAAACCTTCTTGTTGTCCAATGGCCTCCTCAAGGTAGGAGTGATGATAAACATAGGGAATCTTATCCCCAATGAGAGTCTCCTGTACCCATGCTATCATCCAAATGAAATGAGCCATTCTACGTAGCTCATCAAATAAATCCTCAAGCCCCGGTTTATGCAATGTGTTGGGGCTACATGGAGAGATTAGATTTTTCCATCCAAGTTGTTTCTCTCTCCATTTATGGTAAGTATGGGGCTATTGCTAATCTTGGGCTGAAATGAAATGGCCTCCAAGGATGGCCTAATTTACCCCACCAAACAAATCAACCATGAAGTGCCTCCTCCAATAACTCAAGTTGTCCAAATGGCTCCTCCCACATGAAGAAAAGGGATGTAGTATGGCAATCATGGTTTGCCCATTGTTTCTCCTGAAACATACAACATGTAAAGTAGGGAGAATCATACTCCCAATGGGAACCTCCAACCTTCGTCCCACTCTCCAAACAAATATCCCCATGAACATAAGAATATCAACAATATATGGAAGCAAAAACCAATGAAAACAAGTTTCCATATGACAACAGGAAAGTGGATGATAGTTCTACACATGGAACCAGAAAGTGCACCCCTTTCCTGCCTCAGAACAAAGAATAACAAGTTCCCTTCCAGCCACTTATTTGCTGCCACAATCATCCCATAAGATGGAATCATGAAAGTACAACGTGGTGTCAAAGGTGCACACCAAGAATCATGTGGCTTCCCTCATGATGTCTACTCCTTTGACATTCCTCATGCCAAATTCATCCTCCAAAGTGCGTCCATGCCCATCATGTAGCTGCTCATGCTCAAATAGAAGTGGTGACCTTTGGAAGTTGCCCTCCCATGAGAAGCTACTATCCAAAAAGAATCTCCCGATCCTGGCCAATGTAAGTATGAGTGGCCTCCATCTACTCCAATGTAGGGAGGATTCCTCCCTCAAAGGAATTACCCTCTATTTCTTCAAATCCATGGAGCAGCTCCCTTGCACCATGAAGGTGCTATCCTCCATCACTACAGCAACTTCTGTCAGCGCAGTATGTGTAGTGAGAGTGGGTGACGCTGAAAATGGGAGAATGTCTCCCTCCTTCTTGAGTCTATCCCAAAATTTATGTGTTGTACTAGATTCCTCCAAAGTCTTCACCCCTCCGAAATCTAAGAGTGGTGAACCAAATAGAAAAATTTCTCCCACCAACTCTAGATCTGGTGGCCTCCCAGGTGGAATTCCCCCATGTAGTGAGACATCAAAATCTGAAGTGGATTGTACATATGAGTGGACTGGTTTGTCCCTCCCTTCACTGCGCAATACAGTCTCTTTATTTTGTGCAGATACCTCCTGAAATAGGTAAGGGTGAATCATCCCTTGATGTTGATCCTTCCTTTCTTCTTCTCTTCCCGTCTCGTAATCCACAAAAACTGATACATGCTGCTCTAGAATTGTGCTTTGATTCCCACATGTTGGATCAAGTGGAACTCCTTGAAAAGACACAAGGGCTCCTCTAATGGAAGCAATGGCTCCCTTCCCATCTCCATGTGGCGATGTATTTCCTCCTAATGTTACAGTGTTGTTAGCTCCTCTTTTCTCATCCTCTTCATCAATATGTGATAATGCCTCATCATCAATGAGAGACCCTTGATCTTGGTCTTCCCTTGAGGGAGGAACCTCCATGTCTTCATCTATAGAAGAGGGCTCTTCAAGAAGTGGGGATATTTCCCTTGGAAAAGTATCATGTATGTTTCTATCCCCTTCAACAAAATTATGGAGTGGATTTGGCAAAACAAATCTCTCCAACTCATACAAATATTTTGAGTTTTTTGGTTCAACAAGAGATGTTTTACAATGTTTAAGATCAAATCTCCTCACTAATTTCTTAGTGAACCCTGCATAAGTGTTTACATTTGCATGATAACAGGTAGTAGAACTACAAAAGCACCAATCATGGGCCATACCTTTGAGGTGCAGTGCTGCTACTCTAATGGCCTCCTTTTCTAAAACTAGGTGTAGCTGGAAATAGGAATCTAGCTCCTCCACCCAAGCTTTGGTTGTGCACTTCGCTAATCCATAAAAGTTAGATAGAAAGATTCTACCTCTCTTTCTTCTATTATGGTTGTTGGATCTTTTGTCTTCCTTGAGTTGGAAAAACCCTTGGAAGTCCAAGTGCTCTTTAAATCTCCATGATTGAGACTCATACTCCTGAAGATAGTCACTCAAGGTCTCCTCCCTTGGTGCACCTTCTTCCTCCATTCTTCTTGCAGTGAATGTGGGCCATAAACTGCATTGTGGATTTGCATGTGTGGCTAAATTCTCACACTCATCATTTGAATATCTAGGGCTTGCTTCACTTTCAAACCCTTTTGAAGTGTTTCTACACCTCTCCCCTTTCATCTCCTTGAGATCTTCTTTGATGCTCTTCATAGATTGGAAAAGAAGCTGGGAGATCCTCTCTTCCTTCATTTCTCCAAATAATGGAGTCATGCCTTTTTTTCTTCTTTACAACCTCTCTTTTCTATGAGAATAATCTTCTCCTTCTAATGACATAATGTCTTGGATTCACAGGCTGAGCCAAGATTATGCTTAGATACCACTATAATATCCCAAAAGGGAGATAGCAACAATACAAGACATAATAATGTAAAACACAGCAAATCTAAACATGACATAAGAGGGATAAATATGCAACCATAATTTTATTAATATATTAGCAAAAATATACAAAATATCTTGAGGGTCAAGCCATTCAATAAATAAGAACAAGCCTCCAATGATCAGATCAATAAACACATGAGTTGCTGCTACTGTATAGAATGCCAGAAAGTAGTGACAATGATATCTATATCAGTGTAGTTGCTACTATAATTATAAATGTAATATGTCTGATAGATACAAAAGCAATGACTGGAAAAGAATAAAATACAGCTCTCCAAAAGGAATGCACTCAAGCCACATGATGGTTGAAATACACCAAATAACCAAGCACTGGAAATGTGTACTGCTACTGCTACTGCTACTGGAAACTACTACTTCTGAGGAAAATAATCATCTACGGAAGGCTGTTAGCATGCTAAAAATGATCTAGGATTTTAACCATGGATTATACTAAGAAAACCCAAAAAAAACCAGCAATGGTTTGGCCAGATCTTAACTTCAGATTTTCAGCCATTTTTGGGTTACCCGCTGCAACAACTCACTAAAGTAACGAATTCATGGACTGGAACTATGCTGTGAGGGATGGTAGATGGTTGGCTTGATGCCAAAATTATAGAAATATGCCCAGGAACTCTCCTTGCTAATCCTCCAATGGATAGGCTACCTCTCTGCTGAAAAACAAGCCCAGAATTGGCTCTATGTGATCCTCTTTTGCTGCACCCTGCAACACAACCCAGTTCTAAACAGAAACTACACTGTAGCTGAAGGAGGTAGCTTGGAAAAAATGAAAAAATGAGGAAATTCAGCCCAAATACACTCTCCTTCCTTGAGGATTAGGTATGGATTCCCGATCAAGAACACCCTTGTGCTAAATAGCACAACAACCCTGCTAAACAGGAAAAGGATGCAAAGTATAAACAGACCAACATAAAAATTATAATCTAAAACATGAATAAAAAAGGTTTCTATCCCCTCCATATATATCATGAGAGCCTCCTCACATTGGGTCCCATCCATACTTTCCACCAAGCTCATGCAAATTGTCCTCCACCAAAACTGCACTGTCTCATCATAAAAGCCACTCCTCCTTGATGACGATGTTGATTTGGTCAAAGTTGACTGAATCAACATGATCCAGTCTCTATTCACACCCAAAGGTGTTAAATCCAGCTGCTTATTCTTCCTCCTTTTACATTAGGAGTGTTATTATTCCTTCTAAAGGGGTTTTATGAGTCTCCCCACCCACTTATTCACCTACCTAGTGATAAAACAACTATAATATTCCATTTAGATGAAAGAAATTGTTTTGGAATATTACATCCATTTTTGTCTGGGTTTTCTACGCCATCAAGAGAGAGATATCCTAGATCTAAAGTGCTGAGGACTTACAAGAACCCATCCCATTAAGGGGGACTGGTAACATCTTTCTATGTTCCCTTCCCAGGTGTCAAAAAATACAAAAAATTCTTTAAAAATATTCGTGTCTTGTCTATTGGATGCGTGGAGAAAATATTGCTTTTATTTACTGCTTAATGTCTTTTACTGCATAGATCAATATTTTGTAGCATTTATCTTGGTCAACTAACTGTAAATCTAAAGAAATTGATAGCGATATTTGATGTTAGGGTTGTTTTTTATGCACAGCTAAAGTGAATTTTTTTGCTACACTTGCAATTAGAATTCATACTAACACCATTGTTGAGTTCAAACCCCTTGGTAATTATGCTAGGGGGCAGTGTCACCAACACCTATATTCCAAGGAGCACTTCAGTACCCCTACATTTAGTAGGAAAAGCAGGACCATTGATTGTTAATGCCATTCCTCTAAGTGGTCAAAATTCAGGTGTAGGGTCTATGCCAATGGTCAACTATGTGAATATCAGTATGCCACAAGCTAACTCTATCATGTCTATATGGGCGAACCTTCCCAAAAACCAATTGGGGCAAGGGGGAAACTATTACACTAGGAGAAACTAACAGTTTGTCCCACAGTATAACATCCCCTATGGAAAACAACCATACATCCCTACACCTCCACTCAATGGAAACTTTTATTAAAAAATTCCTACTTACCCCATTGGTAACACGTTGATGGGCAGACCACTTGACATATAAATGTCATCGGATGCATGAATTCACATATTTTATTATGAAAAAGGGCTCTAGAATGACACCTGTCGACCTTCACAATCCCTTCCCTAATCCACAGCAGCAACTGTTACACCATTTTTTTTGGTCATCTAACCTATTATTATTAGATGAACCTAAGTACACCATGTAAGACCAATTTTACCCTAGGTAAAATTGCTTTCACCATATAAAATAACTTATTTGGTCATATTTAACCCAAAACAAAGAAATTAATTAAATCAATCATTATTATTTAATTATTTCCTAAGAACAAGTTATTTAAATCATTATTTAAATAATATTCTTAGTTAAATTTGACTAAATCATCCATAAATAACTAAATAAACCATTATTTATTTAATTATATTCCCGTCACTCCCCTAAAATGATAAATAAATCATTTATTTATTTATTATTTTAAAATAAAGGAATTGACCCAAGTCAAGAATCCTTTTCCCTCCAACAAATATAATAAAATATTCCTAAAAGGTGATTCTAGAATTCAATTAATAATATTTTATTCATGCACCGAGTTCTAGACCGCCCCAATATTTTGTTATAAATAGAGGGGTTTTCCCCATTCATTAGTCACCTTCATTGCATTAGATCACTCTGGATCTTCTCTTGGTCACCATTTTCCATTTTGCTTTGTGAACTCCCATTGAGTTTTATGTTTTCTTTTCCACATCCATAAGAGAGAGAAATGCTAGATCTGAAACACTGAGGACTTCCAAGAACCCATGCCACTGAGGAGAACCGGAAAACATCTTTCTTGTTTTCCTCTCAGGTGCCCCATTCTTTAATATAATACAAAATTCTTTCATATACATTCTTCTTGTCTTGTTCATTGGATCTATGTTTTTTATCTGCTTAATATATTTTTTGCTTAGATCTGAATTTGTGCAGCAATATTAAAGGTATTTTGCAGCCATAATTGATGTTAGGGCTATTTGTTATGTGTAGCTAAAGTGATATTTTACGACGAAAGATTCATACTAACAATTGGTGACTCCACACGGGTTTTCTTTTGCTACCACTGTCGTTTTATCTATTCCTGCATATCCAGTTGTTTCAGACCCTAGGGTTTCTCTTCCATTTTTTGTCTTTCCTATTTTTATGGTGATTTTCACCCCTAAAACCATTTAAATAGTCAAATTTTTAACTTTCGTGTGTTTCTGGCCTTATTGCGCAGGTGACAGCCATCAGCCACAACTGAGACGACAAATTTTTTTTGAAATCTGCCGCCGAGACAACCGGATCTGCAGGTCACACTTATTGGACCAAAAAGTGTGACCTGAGCCTCAGGACGCACTTTTCTGCCCCAAACCTGTGACCTGGACTGAAAAAAGGTCAGAACCTGTGACCTGCACTTTTTCTGCAAAATTTTCAACACTTTTTCTGGGTTTGTCTGAAGCTTCTGTCAGGGTTTTCTAGCCTCTGTCTCTGCCCGTTTGGACCTGTTTCTGATCTGCTTCACTCACCTAAGAGGGAATCTTTCCCCTTAGGGCTCTAGTACCCTCCACTTTCTGTGGACGAGTCTTTACTGTTTCAGAAGTCTAAATTTCCAGAGTTTCAGCCCTCTTTTTCTCAGATCTGATAACTCCTTTTTAGATCCCTTTAGATCAGCTCTTCTCCCTCTCAAAACCACCTCATCTCGTTTTGTTTGGGCTCATTTCTAAGGCCACTACCTTGTCTCTCCTATATTTAGCTGATCTCCTCCTTTTTAGCAGCAACCTTGACTCTGCCTCTTTGATTTTCTCTGCACCACTTTTTAGCAGATTCACCCTTTAGATCCCAGTCCCTCCGGACCTTAGATCTATTGGCATCTTTTAGCGTGCTTTGCCTGGTTTTCTCCCTCTTGTAGACTAGGTTTGAGAGACCCGCCTTTTTGGGTTAGATTGCTGCATTATTAGTTTTTAATTTTCTGTTCTTTCAGTCTTATTTACTACAGATTTCTTTTCCATTACGCAGCACACTTTTTCTTTTACTCTCAAAACGTCTGGGTTTAAACAATTAAAATTAACGCACGCCACACACTGACCCTAAGCGAAGAAGCACCTGGTTAACACCACCTGGAAAAGACTTTAAAATCAATTGTCACTGCACCTCTCTACCCTTGACCTCACTTGATTTTGTCCCCCCTGCCCTCGTCGGTTTATCTTCTTCCTGTCATCATTGCGCCCCCAAGGCGCCGCTCCCGGAAACTTCTTGGCCTTCATCCTCAGTTTCCGCTTGGACAACTTCCTCCTTCCCATCGTCATCGAGTTAGTCTTCCCCTGAGTCCGCACTCTGACTCCTCTTCTGATTGTTCGGGTTCTCCCCTACTTCTGGTTCCCCCTCGTTTCCCTTCACCATGTCTAGTTCCAGACCTAGCCCTAACCCCAGGTCTACCGCCGGGTCCATTTCCAGTGGAACCACTACGGGACCTACCTCGACTGCCCCATTACTCCCTTATATGGCTGGCCTCAGTCTCCCCAACTTCAATCATCTGATTAATGATCCCATTCGCCACGATGTGAGTTGGCCTGCTATGCCAACCAAGCTCCCCTCTGACATTCCCAAGTTCGAAGGCCTTGCTAGCGAAGATCCCTCTAACCATATCCGATCTTTCCACATGTGGTGCTCCTCTAATTCCATCACCGATGACTCCATCCGTATTAGATTGTTCCAATGCATGCTTACAGGTGACGCTTCTAAATGGTATGTTGAATAGGCCACCTCCTCCCATACCACTTTTGTGACCATTGCCCAAGCCTTTTTATCCTACTTCCAGCTCCCCCTCCGATACGACACTGGTACCGAGCTTTTAACCTCTTTCCATCAATCCTCTTCGACCCGCCTTTCTGCTCATATCCAAAAATGGCAGCGAAGATGGAGCTTGTGACGCACTCCCCCCTTTGAAGATCGGGTTTACATGGACTGGTTTCTTCACTCCCTCTTACCTCCCATTGGCAAAGATGTCGCATCCCATTTTCCCCAAACCGAAGAAGACGCCATCCAAATAGCCTTGAAGTATGACCTTATCTACGCCCAATCTGGTTATGTTTATACCATCCTCCTTGACCTTCCCAAACCCAATGGCCCTAATGCCTCGGGGGCATATCACTCTGCCGACGGTATCATTGGAGCCCTGTCACATACCTCCACCCAACCTCTTCCGAGCCATGGTTTTCCTCCAGGGGCCATCCCCTCTGGCGTTTTCTCCCCTCCCGGTAGCAAGTATTCAGGCTACGACATGCCTCCTCCTTTTTCCCACCCTCTTGCTTACCTTACTGCTGCCCACCCTACCCCTTATCCATATTTGCAACCTAATGTCCCCGCTCCTCCAGCATTTGCACCTTCCACTCCATTGCCTTTTCCACCCCCACAACCGCACTTACTACCCCCCCTAGGGCAAGTATTTGCACAACAGGGGGCACCTAACATTCCTCCTTCTCAAAGAAGGAGAAGAGGCAATCAATCCGCTTCTGGTAATCGTGGACCCAATCCTTCCAATATCGACTCTACCACTGCCAACCAGCCATAGGGCTCTCAGCCCAAGCCGGACAGGCCACTCCACACCAATAAGCCCTGTTCGTGTTGCGGTGTTTATGGTCACTACACTCAAGATTGTCCCTTATTACCACAAATGCGGCAACTTTGGGATTCTCAGGCCACCGTACGGGGACAGCACTCCTCCCCTACTGCCCCTCCCACCCCCGTTACTTCTCAACCTGCTGTGTTTACCGATCCTTTCCCGCAACAAGGATTCATGGCCACTCAACCACCTCACACCCCGGTAACTACTCACCCTTCCCCTTCTGGTTCCTCTGATTACCAGATTCTCATGATGGCTTCTGACCCACCTCTCACTATCGACCTCAACCTTCAAACTCGGTCCCGTCAATATTCCACACCTCCTGTTCCGCCTGTCTTTGAGTCTCCATCGTTAGGTCCTACAGAGCCTCTATCGATACCCAATGGTCCCTTGCAACTCCCTTTGCCCAAATACGAGGTTCATCCCAAGCCTCCTAAGGGACCATTACGCAAAAACGCTGCCTCTGGTCAGGCTTCCCATTCATACAGCATAGTAGATGATCTGGTCCAATCTCCTACTGTCATTTCAACACTGGAACTCCTCCAGTCGTGTCCTTCTCAAAAGAGGGCTCTACTATCTGCCATGGGCACTGTAGATCCTGCTGATGACTAATTGATTGTTTTCAACACTCGTCAGTTAGACCATCCCCCTCTTCCTCCTTCAGTTGCTTTCCAAATCCCAGTCAAAATCTGAAACGCCAATGTTGCTCGGTGTATTATTGATGAGGGGGCATCTACCTGTGTAATGTCTGCTTCGGTTTGGAAACAACTCGGATCCCTTGAACTTGCCCCTTCCACCATCACCCTTCGTGCATGGGATGGCCATGCCTCCCATCCCATTGGCCTATTTCGTAACCGTCCTATCACCCTTGCCGACAAGACTATTTGTGTTGACGTTGAAGTTATCGACGCCCCTCTTGACTACAACATCCTTTTGGGGCGTAGTTACACCTATGCCATGTCAGTCGTCCCGTCCGCAGTCCACCGCAAGATGTTTTTCCCTCATAATGGCAAGATTTTCACCATTGACCAATTGACCTACCATGAACCAAAATCTCAGACCTCCCCTGAGTCCACCATCTCTACTGTCACCAATAAACCAATTTTTTATTCATTGACCAGTGTTTCCCCCGGTTTCTACAAAGACTCCTGTCTGCTTGGCACTTTTTCTGGTCCTCCCCCTCCTCTCGTCTCTGACCCCAGCTCAGTGAATGTTTGCATGATGCAACCGTCTCAGGCTAGCCTTCCGCAGCCTACTCCAGCTAGTCAGCAACCTCTATCTCACCCACCACCTCCTGCTCCTAGCCCTTCGCTTCAGTCAACTGAACCTTTTTCACCTGGCCCTTCCCATCACACTCAGGAACCTTCCTACCCTCCCGAGTCGGTTCCCCCTGGTCTCCACCATATGGGAGCCTTCCCCCCTGGTCATTACCCCACCGGTCAAATACCTTTCCTTGCCCCCCCCCGGCGTCTATTTGGTTCCCGTCATGGCCACCCTTTCCCTCCCTAATTTAACCTTGGGAATTCCAGTATGGTATCTTACTCCTCCAACCGAGACCCCACCAGGCCACCCCAAACCATACATAGCCGTGACACCCGTGCAACCGATTCCCTTCACTCCTTCCACCACCACAGTGCCCCTAGCCCCTTCGCAGAACCCTCCTAATGCTGCGACAGCTACAGGCAAGAAACATAAAACTTGCAAGGGGGAATCCACTAACAAGGCCACCGCACCTGACCCTACCCCACCCCCACCCACCAAGCCTTGTGCCTTGTGTGATGGTATCGGTCATCCCACCCATACTTTTCCTGAGTTGCCCCGTATCCAACCCATGGTTAAAGTCGCGTTCCCTAAATCCACGGTCCCTGAACCCTCTGTTTCTTCCTCATCCGTAGCAAAAAACCCCAAGACTCTTCGCACCAAAAAACCCTGCACTCTCTGTGGGGTCCATGGTCATTATTCCCACCATTGTCCTCACCTCACCCATTACCAAGCCTCTTTAGAGGTCATCCGCGAGTACGAGGTTGAACAAAATCAATCCGCCTCTCCCATCCTTGCTTAATATGCGTCCAGTCTACTCGAGGATCCCCCTGCTACCATTGACATTCCTCCCCCTGATGTTGAAATGTTGGACCCTGCTGCTTCTCTACTATACCTATCATCATCTGCGCGCTCCCTGGAGTACATTCCTTCTGAACCCACTCCACCTATTCTGCTTGCTTCTCCTCCAGACACGGGTGCTTCATCTTTTGACCATCTCTTTTGTTCTTCTGTCATTTCCCGCGATGACCCGTCTCTGCGCATCTCTCCTCATATTGATGATTTCGATACCTTTGCAGCGTCATCTGGTCTCTTTGACCCTTCCATCCCCTCTCCTAATCACGATCATACCCTCTGTATCTTCAATGTTCGTCGCAGCTTGAGTGCCCGCCCTCCATCCCATTTTTCTTCTCCCTCTCCCTCTCATCGATCCATGAGTACTCGATTTCCTACCCACACTGCTCCCTCTCATAGCCGTCATTGGAAGTCTATCCTCTACTCACACTGCCCTCCTTTGTCTCGTCCTTCCCATTTCTTGACTTATGAGACTATTACATCGGCCCTTTCATTCGGCCCTTATCTGGGCTACGCCGATGGAGCAAGTCGCTATTCCCGTCATCTCGCTTCAGCAGCATGGGCCATATTTACCCCCTTGCATACCCTAGTCCTTGCAAATGGCATCTGCATTGGTATGGCCACCAATAATCAAGCCGAATACGATGCAGTTCATGGTCTCTTATCCGATGCCCTTTCTCACCGCATCCTCCATCTGCATGTTCATTTGGATTCCCTGCTTATTGTCTTACACCTTAATGGTGTCTATCGTGTGCATAACCCCCTCCTGTTTAGACAATATTTACGAGTGCAAATTTTGATACGGGAATTTAGATTCATTACATTTCACCATATACCTAGAGGTCAAAATCACTATGTAGATCAAATCGCAAACCATGTTCTAGACTGGCATATATCACACACAACACAATAACATTCAACACCATCAACCAAATACATATACATCATATATATATTACATAACATGTGTTTTTAGATTCCATCTACTCTGAAACATACTACATGCCCATAGCATGTTACAATAATATAACTACAAAAATGGGGGGCACCACTCGCCCCTACATCAACACTGGGGGGCACCACCTGCCCTACATCTAATCACTCTCTGGAGGATCCCGAGCCAATGGCTCTACCCCGCAACTCGTAGATCACGCACAGCCTGACCGACCATCGCCATGCATCGCATGATACCTCGCCACTCTGAGGGTAGCCCAATACATAACTCTATGTACCGGTCATCTAAATCCTGCCAACCACGCTCTGATACACCAGTCATCAGCCCCTCACATCTTCGAAGAATGTCCTCCACCAGAGCAGTCACATCCTCGCTCTGCGCCGTCCTTGATCCACTTGCCCCTGTAGCTCCTGTCGCTGCAGGTCGTCCCATGTATCCGGTCGGTTTTACTGGAGCTATATCTGCATTCAACAAAACATCTCGATTAGCATTAGGTATATTAGTCACAAAACTCTAAAATATACCTAATAGATTAGTTGCTTGTCATTTACCATCGGGCCCCCACACTCGACCCCGTGGAAGCGGCAAGTCTGGATCTTCCCAATAACTCATCCCACTATAGGGATAGTCGTCTATGTATAATGGCATCTGATCCCAATGCGCGAAGAACTCTGGTCGGAACACCCGTCCGACTTCCCCTCCCCCTCCTCTACACAGTATCCGTCCCCACCGACGCATCCGGGGCTCTCTCAAACCTCCATCAGGAAATTGTACACGAGGTCATAAGGTTAGGATCTTCTCAAAGAAGAAAGAGCACAACATCGTCCCATAAGTACAATCATGATTCACTTGTCGCTTGCATAGCGAAAACTGTCGTTTCACCGACACCAACATCATCTGGGCCCACCCATAGTAGGTCCCACTCAGCACACTGTTACACAGTAATTTGTCACCGTCCTTACCATTCCCCGTCCCGCACAATGGAGGACCCATTATGTGACCTGTGAACACTGTCATGCCTTGAAAACATCATCAATGCATCCCTCTGAGTATGAGCTTCATTTCCCCTTGAGACATCTCCTTGCAAAATCCATGAAAAAAAGCTCTTTTTGCATTGGCGCGGGTAGACAGTTCAGTGCTCGCGCCAATCAGGGAAATCCTGTAAAGAGGTCGCGCCACTTGGCGCTCTGTCATAGAGCAGCAATCGCGCCACCCATTTTAGGGACTGTTTTTTAAATATGGATGGCGGAAGTTGAGTTCAAACAAACTCACAACCATTTCCTATCTTGAGTTGGGAGGTTTGGCTATGGGAGTTCTATGGAAGGGAAGTGGTTTTGCCACCTTCTATGGAACCTTCCTTGTTGATAGGGCCAATCCCATAATAATAGGGATCCCAACTCCTTCCTTCCCCATCTATAAAAGCTTGCTCAGATCCATGGCAAGCTAGTCTTGAAGTACTGAAGCTTTGCATCTCCCTATTCCCAAGTGCCTTTGTGCTGTAAAGAATCCCTTCTTTCCCTTAAGGCCCATTCAAGTGAGGAGACCATTGTTACGAGACTCTGGAGAGGTTTCCCTTTCCTTGGCAAGCTTTGCGAGACGTGGACAACCGGAGACCCGTTCGAAGGAAGCTGCGACGTCAGAACTTGGTTGTAACTTCTATTCGTTTATCATTTTAATAGATGACTATGATTATGGTTCCACTCCTTTTCCCATCATGTTAATGCGAGTAATATCTTTTCTGACCGATGTTTAGTTACGTATGCTGGTTCCTATGCATGTATCTGTTCGTTTCTTCTGTGTGCAGGTGTTCATCCACGGAGATCGTAGAAGGATTGTGATCTGCCAGGGCTGAAGGACGGGGACATCTTCTTCTCGGATCTAGCATTGGAATCCAGGTAGGCTCTTATCCCAAGTCTTTCATTCGTAACTAGGAGCTTGCGTCATAGCATTGTTTGTTTGTTGCTAGACCCCTGCTGGGCTAGTAGGGATCGCCTCTGTCCGCAGAGGGGATTTACCTCCTCAACAAATTGGCGACTCTGCTGGGGATCGTCCGGTTTTTCCTTGTCCCGTTTATGATTGGTTCGCTTTGATTGTTTCTCCTTGCTTGATGAACCTTCTGGGTTGGATTCTTTCACTATTTTAGCTTCTTGGTTTGCTTAGCTTGTATTGGTCTACTTTCAGAGTAGCTTGTTTTTTAATTTTTATTGGAGAACTCGACTGGCGCGGGTTTTAACCCTACAGTCGCGCCACTTGGCGCTTGTTGCATTTGTCTGTCTCGCGCCAATCGGCCTCTGGCGCCAGTTTCAAGGCCACAGTCGCGCCACCCCTATGACTTTTTTGAGTTTCTTCATTTTTTGGCTTTCTGAGCTTGACCAGTACTTTTCTTCTTGATTTTCTGATTGTCTGAGTGTGTTGGAGTCTTGTTTGACTGGAATTCACCGCTATCCTTTGGTTGTTTGCCTTTGTCTATCGATTTCACGATTTGAGCCCTAGGGCATCTAGTAGCTTAGTGAATCGAGCCCTCCATTGGGAGTTTTGGTGTTCTGATTGTCCTGTCAACTTGTTGATTGATTCTCCACGCTCTCTTACCAGTCTTTGATTGTTTTGCTGCGTCTTTTGGGTGATTGTTCATTCCTTCATTCAGAATTCGTTTGCCTTGCTTTGGACCTAGATCACACGGTCCATCGGAAGTTTTCGAGTCTTTCTTTGCTTTGAGGGACTTTGGGTCGATTTAGAGATTTGGTTGCTTGCTTCGTTGAGTGAATGTTGTTTGCTTTGCTCTCTTAGATATCATTTCTCAAATTGTTCCTTTTGTTTTCAGTGCACATTAGCCATTAAACATTGAAAATCAAAAAAATATATATAATCTCTTTTGCTTTTGTTAAATTAGTGCGAATTGTGATCTTTTCCATATTGCTAGTGATTAGTGTTTGAATGAAAAGTGTGCAATTGCATTAGTTGCATTAGAGATATTCTTGTTTGTATTCCGTTCATTTCGTTTGTATAAAAGCTCTCAACTCTCATTTAACTAGTTTTCATCGAACGAAATGTTGCATCGTGGCATATAGCTTGCATTTAGGAGACACTACATACGATAAGGCCTGGAAATTGAAACTTAATTGAAGATCAGCTGTAAAATTCATTCAATTAACCTAAGGCAACATTGGAACTTAACGCAACATATTTAGAAGGTCTAGGCTAGAGACGTGTTCCGGCGTCGTTAAACCTAGCAGCTGTCGTTCGCCTTTTGGCTTTAGACAGCGCTAGTACGGACTTGCGCTCCCCGTACCGTCGCGTATATAAAGGGAGACCCCTATAGGTTTTCAATCCTTTATCCACAGGAAGCCGAGTCTACCGCCTTTTACCCGTGATACACCGAACACAGCATTCGGGGAGACTACCTGCACGTACGGAAAGTCCTTGGTCGATTTCTGTTTCATTTTTGAAACCAAGGTGTATATTGCAGTTCATGGATATTTGGTACACCCTTTGTGCCTAGTTTTTCCTGAGCAGTCATTTGGTCTTTTCTGACTCCCTAAACTTGAAAAGACCGTCAAGCGCTTGTCCTTTCACGCTTGTATCAACTCTGAAAGAGATAGAGTCACCTTTTTATCGTTTCTCGACTCTTAAAACATGAAATGGTAGAATTTGTTTATTTTCCAATGTGGTAAAATCAATCTCCCACGATTACACACCCGTTTAGATATTTCTTGTGACTGTTTGATCGTGTGTCTTAACTCGTTTTCAGCCCGTGTGTGTGTGTGCTCTCTTCTTCTAGTCTTTTGTCACGGTGGCGGAACCCTCGGTTTCGTCTACTGGTAGTCCTTACACGGACGATTCTTCAGAGGCTTCTGAACCTTCTGTTGAACCACAGCAGCCTGTTGTTTCCGAGTTCCCTTACGGGGGACCGGTCCTCGCCGAGCAACCCTTTGGAGAGCCAGTTGAGTTCCACTGGCCCTTTTCGGACCCTGTGTCTGAATTGAGATTAGGAGCTGATTTCCTTTCTCTTACATCGGGTTCACCGTTTATTGTTGTTGTTTTTCCTCCTAGTCCTCGCCGTCTTCTGCGTGATTTAGCGGCAGGATCAACCATGAGTGATTCTGGTGAGGAAATTCCCGGGTCTGATGACTATCAGCGCATCCCTCATAGATTGTTCGAGGGAGACGAGTCTGAGCTGGCTACCACATCGTCAGCTGGTCCTTCTTTGCCACAGGGATACAGATCTCTGGGTCAGATTATTTCAGCTGCTGCCTCTATGGGAATATCATCTCTTGCTTCGAGGCCAGCTGCCACTACACCCGGGGTGTCTCCTTCGACGCCCGTCACTTCTGTTCCCGTGCGGCCCACTGTTTGTGTAGCTGCCTCTTCTGCTGTTGTCTCAGCTACCAGGGCTGGGCCAACTCCCGAAGATGTTTATCTAGCTACTGCTATACTGGAGAATATCTCTCCGAAGGAGTATCGGTTTTTTTTGCAACAGCCGAACGCCGGAGCTGGACAGATTCCCCAAGATCCTTACCGATCTTTCTTTTCGCACTATGCACAGGACGGCACTCCCGTGTATGGTTTCCCGGGTCAGCTTGACGAGCATGGGGACATTTTGCGCCTTCCTGCTCCTGAAGCTTATCTTTATGTTCAAGGTTTACCGTACAACCAGGCTCAGAACCTGCAGGCACAGCCTTTTCAAGGCCAACCTGCAGGCCAACTTGGCTATCAGTACGACCCGCAGGGACAGCCCAATCAAGGCTACCCTGCGGGCCAGCAAGGCCATTCTATAATCCGCAAGGACCGTATTATAACCCTGCTGGTCAACCTGCTCATCCTCAGCCGGGGTATCAACAGGGACCGGCCTATGGTCCTGGGGGGCAAATCCAGCCTTCTTTACCGATGCAACCGCAGTATCCTGTTGTCTCTAACGTTGCATATCAGCCAGGACCACTCTATGGTTCTGCTTCAGGTCAAACTGGTTTCCAGCAAGCACCTGGTCCTGTTCCACCACCAGGCCAACCGGGTCATCCGGTACAACCTGGTGTCCCGCCTCCAGGCCAACTGGCTTATTCGGTGCAACCTGGGGCTCACTTACAACCAGGTCAGCCTGCGCAACCAGCGCCGCCTGTTTATCCGGGCCAACCTGTTCATTCAGGGCCGCCCCCTCATTCGGGCCAACCTGTTCATTCAAGGCCGCCCCCTCACTCGGGTCAACCTGTTCATTCAGGGCAGCCCTCTCATTCCATTCACTCTGCTCACCAGCCTGCTCACTCAATGCCGCAGCCAAATCAACAGCTGCGCCCTACGTACCAGGCTCCGCAGGGTTCCACTTATCAGCAGTCTACTCATCCTCAGAGTGGTTATTATCATCATGGTCAATCTCAACCGAACTATAACCACTCTGGAGGCTCTCAGTATCATCCTCCTCCACCCGGTTCTAACTATGCTCGAGCGGCCAAATCCAAATCTTGCTTATACGGAGCAAACGCTCGTGGAGCTAGAACCACGGTTCATCGGGCCCCCACACGATGGTTACCGGCAGCAAATCGATGCGCTGTCTGATTATGCCCCTGCGGTCGGGAATCCTATGGAGCGAACCCATGGGGGCAGGGATATTCACAGCCATCGTGGAGCATGGGTACCGGACCTTATTCTGGGACTGGCATGGGAATTAACCCTCCATTGCCGTTCCTGGCTACCTTGGATCTACCGGACGTTTCGAAGTTGACCAATGATCCGATTGCTCATAATCCATATTGGCCCCCGGTTCCGACCAAGATACCAGGAGATTGTCCCAAGTTTGAGGGCAAATCTGGAGAAGACCCCCAGGCGCATGTGATGACGTATCACCTCTGGTGCTCGTCTAACTCTTGGACTGACGATTCGGTTCGTTTGCGTCTTTTCCAGCGTACGTTAACAGGAGCTGCTGCTAAGTGGTACATAGAGATATCCCGTGGTATTTTTCAGGATTTCAACTCTTAGCTATGGCTTTCCTCACGCATTTCCAGTTACCAGTCCGGTATGAGACTGGGACGCACCTCCTGTCTTCCCTGAAGCAGGACTCGGCCCCTCACATCTCGGATCACATCCATGAGTGGCGGCGCCGTCGTCGACTGATCAAGTTTCACATACCTGATCAGATTTTGACTCACTGGTTCACGACCTCCTTTGTGAATAAAATCGCTCAGGATATCGCGATGGGAGCGTGTGTGACGGAGGAACAAGCTATCGCGCGTGCCTAGTATCTGGATCTTGTTTATTCGCAATCTGGCACGCTTTATGACATCCTGCCTGATGCTCCACGGCCCGGAGCCAAAAAGACCCCGCCTACCCCTACGGTGGATGGCGTCATTGGTTCCGTCTCTCAAAATTCGAAGAAGTCTTCGAATGGGAAGCAGAAGGCTAATTCTTCCAACAATACCTCTGCTAATCCCGCCTTATCCGATTCTGGTAAATCCGCGGAGGTAAATGCTGTTCAGGCCAATCCTACAGACAAATCCTCCAAGGGGAAGAAGAAGGGCAAAGGCAAATCAAAATCTGATGCCCCGAAACCAAAATCTAAAGCTCGAACAGAGGATGGCTCCCAACGTAAGCCGAAATTCCCCTGCCTCATCTGTGAAGGTGACCATTACACTAAGGATTGTCCACGACGGTCCGAAATCAGTCAACTTCTTAAAGGCTCAAAGGGAACTCCAGCTGTTTTAAAAGAGCCATTTCCATCTCAGCAGACCCAGATGGTCGAACAAGGTTCATCATCTGCACCATTTGGGTCTCAAGTTTTCATGATGAAGACTAATGCACCTATCACTATCGCTACGAGATCGAAGGATTACAATAGTCAAAAGCAGGCACCCGGGAAGGCAGTAGCGGAAGGACCGCCTCCCCCACCTGCTTCTGGTTCATTGGAAATCGAGAAGCCGACTCTCGAACCCGTTGTGAAGCCACCTCCCAAGGGTGTTCTTCGGAGATCCTCTTATAATCCAAATGCTCGTGCCGCTCAACATTACAGTATTGTTGAGGATCTGGCACAGGCGCCATGTGCGATGTCTGCACTTGAGGTTCTTCAGAGCTGTCCTTCACAACGGAAGGCTTTATTGTCTGCCATCGGTGGTATCGATCCCGCCGACTCGAGCCTTCTCACCTTTGATCTGGAGAATTTTACTCCCCGGCTTCCACATCAAATCGCTTTGGTTATTCAAGTCGGGATTAACGGTCTGAACGTTCACAGAGCCATCGTAGATGAGGGTGCATCTACTTGTGTTATGTCCTCCGCTTGTTGGAAGGCCATCGGCTCTCCAACTTTGTCGTCATCTCCCAATGCCCTTGAGGCATTTGATGGTCAGGAATCTAAACCCCTGGGAGTTCTCGAGAGTCTTGCGATTACATTACAAGGAAAAACTGTCAACGTAGAAGTAGAAGTAGTTGACGCTAAACTCAACTACAACATACTTCTTGGCCGCAGCTGGACCCATGCCATGCTCTGCGTGCCGTCTACTGTCTTTCGATTCATCAAGTTCCCTCACGAGGGCAAGATTGTGACAGTAGACCAGTTGTCATTTTTTACCTCGAGCTCCGAGAACAATGTGCCGTATGTGGATCAAATTCCGAATCCACCAGACAGTATAGGACCTGGTCTTTTCAAAGACCCGGTCCTCATGGGTATTTTCCCTGCGCCGCCACCGAATACCGCTCAAGTCAACATGTTGTCCAGGACTGATGACCCCTGGCTGATTCCTACACCTGAGCAGGTATATGAGTTTGGAGAGTCCATGCCTTTAACGCCAGTAGAGATCAGCTACTGTGAGATTGTTGCTGCATCGGACCCTCCACCTCCTCGGCATGCTCCGATGAGCATGGCTCTTGACGTCTACTCACAATCCCCCTGGCTTGGTCAGGCTGATTCGCCTGATCCTCTTAGAGAGACTTTTCCTTCAGATGAGGCGATCATTGAAACTATGTCTCTTGAGGAGCTACCCTGGGGCGATGGGCATCATCGTTCCTCGTTTATGCCTAGCTTGGGGGCAATGACTGACTGTCTCGAGCGCTATGCTACTCAGGTTCCTTCCCCTCCTCTTCAAACACCGATCTTGACGCACGAGGTCTTTACGGAGGGTAATCTGAGTAAAATTACTCAAACGGTTCCTATCAACATCTCTGTTAAACCGGGGATTGTTGAGAACATTCATGTGGGTGTGACCTGTTCTCTCGAGGAGATTCAGGTCTATACGGAACTTTTCAAAGAATTCAGAGATGTTTTTGCGTGGTCCTACGAGGAAATGCCGGGAATTGATCCTAGTATTGTCGTGCACGAGATTCCAACCTATCCAGGTGTGAAACCCGTGCGCCAACGCTTGCGTCCCATGCATCCTCGGAAAGCTGCCGCTATCAAGGCAGAAGTTGAAAAACTTCTGAACGCGGGGTTTATTTATCCTATCCCCCTTACAGAATGGGTGTCCAATATCGTCCCTGTCGATAAAAAGCAGGGTACCATTCGAGTCTGTGTAGATTATCGCGATATCAATCGCGCATGTCCGAAGGACAATTATCCCACTCCGTTTATCGATCAGATTATCGACGATTGCGCCGGAAGTGAGATCTACTCCTTAATGGACGGTTTCTCAGGTTACAACCAGATTAACATTGCACCTGAGGATCAACATAAGACCACATTCATCTGTCCATGGGGCACTTTTTGCATATAAAAAACTCCCGTTCGGCTTAAAGAACGCTGGCGCCACGTTTCAACGTGCCATGTCATATGCTTTTCATGATATTCGCCATATTGTCCAGCCTTATCTGGACGACTTGCCTGCCCATTCGGGTAAGCGAGAGGATCATCCTGAACATCTTCGCCAGATATTTCTTCGCTGCAGACGCTACAACATTAGGCTCAATACTCATAAGTGTGTCTTCTGCGTCGATTCTGGCCGTCTTTTAGGCTTTATAGTCTCGAAAGACGGAATTCGCCTCGACCCTCTCAAGGTTGAGGCCATTATAAATCTCCCGTCACCCTCCTCCCTTTATCAGTTGCAGAGTCTGCAAGGGAAAGCGAATTTTCTTAGACGCTTCATCCCGAATTACGCCGAGGTGGCCAAAGGATTCAATCGTTTGTTAAAGCAGAATGTTCCCTTTCATTGGGACGAAATCGCTCAAGAATCCTTTGAGAAGCTGAAGACATTGCTCGTCAATGCTCCGTTGCTTCGTCCTCCGAACTACCACCGCGACTTTACTTTGTATCTAGCCGCCGCATTAAGCACCATCGCCATGGTCTTGGTGCAAGATGACGAGAACGGTGATGAACATGTTGTTTATTACCTCTCTCGGAACCTTCTCGACCCGGAAACGCGTTATGCACATGTCGAGAAGTTGGCCTTAGCAGCCGTACACGCCGTACAACGCTTTCGCCATTACATCCTATTGCGCACGATAACAGTGGTTTCAGACTGTAACCCCATGACATATATTCTTTCTAGACAATTGCTGGGGGGCAAGTACTCCAAATGGATCGTCATCCTGCAGGAGTTTGATTTGGAGTTCACCACTGCCAAATCAACTAAATCACTGGTCTTCGCGGATTTGATATGTTCTCTCCCTACGGACTCTCTTCCTGAACACTCTGAAGATCATATACCGGACGAAACGCTGTTTCTTATTGATACTCGTGATCCTTGGTACGGTGACATCATAGTGTATCTTCAGACCGCGACATTTCAGTCTGAGTTGGATAAAGCTGCACGCCGTCGGATTCGGCACCAGTCCCAACCCTACCGCATAGTAGGAGATACCTTATATCGTATTGGAGTAGATTCGGTGCTCCGACGATGCCTTACCTTGGACGAGGCTGAGAAAGTCTTGAATGACTGCCACAGTGGTGCCTGTGGTGGACACATGTCCGGATATGCCACTGCCCAAAAGATTCTAAGGGCAGGTTACTTCTGGCCTTCTATATTCAAGGATTGTATCACTGCAGTCCGAAAATGCCATCCGTGCCAGATTTTTCAGCGCAAGATGTGCGCGCCGCCGTTGCCTTTGCATCCCGTTATTACCGTCGGCCCTTTCGCGAAATGGGGCGTAGATTTTATGACGTGTAACCCTCACTCGGCCGGGGGGCATGCGTATATCATTGTCGTCGTCGACTACTTCACTAAGTGGGCCGAGGCGATGCCTACACTAGCTGCTGACGGAAGAACGGCTGCTTCATTTTTATTCAACCATGTTATTGCACGATTCGGGGTTCCTCAAGCTATCGTCACTGATCACGGTACTCATTTCCGTGATTACATGATCGCGGAGCTGACAGCTGCGTTGGGCTTGCGTCACGACAGCTCAACGCCATACTACCCTCAAGCGAACGGTCAGGTTGAAGCGGTGAATAAGGTTTTGGTCACTATGCTTCAACGAACAGTTGGGATTCATAAATCCAGTTGGCATCTCCAACTGTTCTCAGCTCTCTGGGCGTACCGAACATCTGCTAAAAGTGCAACCGGAGTCACACCATTCCAACTGGTGTACGGTCTGGAAGCTACTTTGCCGGTTGAATGTGAAATTCCTTCGCTCAAATTAGCTGTGGAGCTCTTACCGGATACTTCTCCTGAGGAAGAGCATCTTCTGTATCTCGAATGGTTGGATGAAACCCGTCGTCTAGCTGCTTTGATTATCGAAGCACAAAAGAAGAGGGTCAAATCTCATTTTGATCAATCTGTTTCTCCCCGTTCTTTCATTGAAGGAGACCTAGTCCTCTTGTACGATCAGGCACATGATAAGCTTGGGGCCGGTAAACTCCAGCCCATGTGGCATGGTCCCTACATAGTAAAACGTGTTTTGAAAAATGGGGCCTACGAGCTTATAGACTACGAAGGAGTTCCATTAGCGCAGCCCAGAAATGGGCTGTACCTTAAGAAGTACTACGCCTGAAATGATTTTTGGTGTGGTGTGTGTACATAGGTGTGTGATTGTCATTTGTGTGCATGGTGTGGTGTGCTTTGTAAACATCTTTCTGTTGATCGGGTCTTCCTGGTTGTGCAGATGTCTTTTCATCCATTTGTTGGTTTCGCGGACAGTGCCTCCCGCAGTACCAGGAATCTGTCTTCTGCAGCCTGGGTAATCTATGATCCTGCTGGTGAGTTGATCGACCTGCAAGGTGTGTGTTTAGGACGTACCACGAACAATATCGCGGAATATAGCGCCGTGTTGGAATTATTAACCGAGGCGGTAAACCTTGGTATCCGTGAATTGCTCGTGTACCTAGATTCGCAGCTTGTAGTGTTGCAGCTGAACGGGCACTATTCGGTAAGAAACCCGTCCATTTTACGATTGTATTTGCGTATTCGATTACTGGAAAGGAATTTTGAATATATTACATATCATCATATACCCAGACATTTGAATACATTGACAGATGCAGTAGCAAATTTGGTGTTAGATAGACATTTGCGCAATTTATAAATCATCATCACATGTAAAGAAGACTCATCCGGAAATAGATATGCATATATATAGATATCGAAATGTTTACATAGAAGTGTGTCACATAAAACTCAAAAAATATACATAATTGTCTTAATACATCCGGAGACACTGTGTCTCTCAAAAAATAGGTGTGGCTAAATCCTAGAGACTAATCGGCATGGTGCTCATGATAGCACGTCACTGCACGCACTAGCCGCCTCAGGATTCGGTGGAGCCGGTTTGGAACTCCCACCATATGGCGCTGGTACTCCATCGGTACGTCTGACAGTCGGGCATAGTCTGGGATCCCATGGACGATCCCCTCGAGGTTCTGAACCAGTGCCTCTCCTCCGGTGCCTTCCCCCTGGATCTCAGGGGCGAGTTGTGTCCTCCGGGAGATAGGAGACATCCCGGCTGGTCTCTCAGGTCCTACATTTGCATGCATATATAATTGTGTTTAGACAAGTGTGTATTAACAAAAAAAAACATATAAACATAAAGTCAAAAATATGAGGTCTTACCCAGCTCTTCATCCCAGTCGTCTCCTTCTGGTAGCGGGAGATCCGGGTCCCCTGTAAAGTCAGTTCCCGCATAGGGCCAATCTTCCACAACGATCCGTTGGCGCCGTAACCACCTGAAGAACTCGGGCTTCCAGGACATCTGTTGCCCGCCTCCAGATCTGGGCATCAGTGCTGCCCAGCGAGCCATCCTCGGCTCTCGTGGTACCAGACTCGCCACATGGGCCTCTTGGCCCTAGAAGGTTGGTATGCGTTCCAGAATGAACGATACCAAGATGGAACCATACCCAAACTGCTTCAGTTTGTTCTGTTTGCACTTTGTAAGCTGCCTTTTCATGTTGATCGTAACAGCTGTTGCCCAATCATACAGTCGGGGACCCATGCATTCTGAGGCCAGTAAGAGTTGAGTCTTTGTAGCCTCGTGCGGTGCCTGCGATCCAGCAGCCCGCGTAATGGTGTGGAGTACAACTCTCAGTGCTAGGTCAGGGATGGTTGAGATGTATACCTTCTTACTCCCTGTTCCTGTTTGTGCCCCACGGCACACCCGCGCCATTACTTCTTCCATCTTTTCCCCTGATGGTCTGCTCCCGGTCAGTACAGGGATTGGACCCCTGCGGGATAATCCAGTAACAAAATAAACGTCAGTGACCTCCAATTCCAACACCTGGTCTCGTATTCTGAATACTTGGTCATTTTCATCCCAGAGGTTGATCAGATATTGGAGGAGCTCAGGCTGAGCTCGTAAGCATGGCGTGAGGAAGAACTTTTTTAAGCCACAGTCTCTCAGAGCATTCATACATGCTTGGCTTTGCATAGCCTCTTCGTCCTCATCTCCGTGTTCTCGTTCCTTCCATTCGATTTCCATTCTGACGGTTTATCTGCATTCACATGGTCCAAAACCCCTTATTAGATCTTTTGTGAGCTTCAAAATTCAAGAAATTTGGCATAAATAGTAGAATTTTAGGCGGAAATTTGGGTTCCGCCGCTGGCACGACTGTTTTGCTGACAGTCGCGCCATGTGGCGCGGGCCCTTTGGTAAAAAGAGCTCAGTGGCGCGGGTCCGTGCCCGATACCCGCGCCACTTGGCCCGGCCCTAAAATTTCAAAAGTGCCCTTACAGAGATGATTTCTAAGGGGAAATCATTAAAAAATGCATGAAAAGAAAGAGAAAAGAAGCGCCTCTTACCTGTCACAGACGAGACGTTGAATGGTTGCCTGGATTGGTCGCAATCACCGTCAGAAGATTCTGCTCCAAATGGACCACTGTTGCTCTCCACAAGGTAAATAGTAAAAAGTAATTTTATTTTTTACCATTAGACATATTTATAACTTTTCGACGTTAAATGAGCTTTAAAAGTTATATTTTGTCAAATATTTGCATGTATTATGTCGAAAATGGATTTTACGCTTGTTGGGTATGTGCAGCGGCAGGTTTTTGCGACTTAAAAGGTGGAAACGAGTTGTATTTTATACTTTTTTGGACTCGGTAAATACACGAAAAAGTCACTGTGGAGTCATCTTTCAGCTCTTTTCTGACTCTCTAAATATGAAAAGATCGCCGAGGCCCTTGTCGTTTCGATCTCGTTAAAATGGACACGAATCGACATTCACCCAGTATAAGTTTAACCCTTTTTCGGGCTGGGCTGGATCGATTACGAAAAAGAATACCCTAGCCTATCGCGACTAGGAGGTTTTCCCGGATATTGTTTTCTACCTTTTCGGATCTGGGGAACTATTTACGAAAAGGGACCTGTGGAGTTTTCTTTCCGCTGTCTTTTCAAACTCTCTAAACATGAAAAGACGCCGAGTTCTTCCTTTGTCAGACTCGTTAAACCCTGATGACATTGGATTCCGTCGAAATGACGTTCTCCGAGTTTCTCCTTCCTAGGACTCGTTAAATGCACTAGGATGGATTCGCCCGAAAGGCGGACTTATATCACAAGCATATGCTATCCCCTTCAAGCTTGTTATCAAAAATAATTGGGGTACTCGCCAGAAATGGTGGGGGAAAAATGGAACCATCGTCGTTGTCGTCGGCGGTATGTCGCTCTTGAACATGGCACTTGTCTGCATTCGTGTCGGGTTGGGGACATCTCATCTCGTTGCTTCACTTTGCTTCCATGGGTTTGGGTAATCTCTTTTGACCTCTCATCTGTTCACTGCCTCGTCGCCATGACCTTTGATCCGTTGATGTCAAATACTGCCAAGTCCATTGTCGTGTCGTTCATATGTTCAAGAGAAGTTGGCCTCTGCAAATATCAACCTTCCTCTGTTTCTCATATGATCCTAATTCACAACAAACATTATGTTCCTCTGTCTCGTGTCGATGATGTGGGAATCATTATGGCCCACCTTCGCTCAAGGTCACTTCCTGTCGACTTCAACTCATTATCCAGGAAGTTGGTCTAGAGACTCCTGATGGTACCTTGGAGCCTGCATGCCTCAATGGCAGGTTCGTCGCATTCGGCGTGAAGTTTACATCATTGACTTCCGATCGAATGATTCTGCGGGTGTTCGACGTCAGCTCATTTATTCACACGCCGTAGATTGTACCTGTAGTACCTTGAGGACCATTGTCATTATTGGTGGTTTCTCTCGCGTCTGTTAACGGCTTTCATCATTGGCTGGTAATCAGACGATGTTCTCGCATGTTCGACATCAGCTCACACATTCGCATGCTAGAACTTGTACTTATTTGGGTCGAGATGGAGCGCAAGACCCTGGATTGTGTCTGTTGTAATCCAGGCTGTGATTGTGGATTTTTATCATTATGTACATGACTCACTGATTGGATGGCTGCGACCATACCTGAGTCTATTTGTTTGATCTTAGTTGGATGGCTGCGCCCATACCCTAGATCCGGATTATAGCATACTCTGTTCGGATGGCTGCGTCCATACCATATATATACATCATGTGCTTGAGATATCAGTTGTATCTTTCTGTGCAGGTTTTCCGACGGCGGGCCTTCAGTTGGACATGTTCTCGTAAAGCATTTCACCCCTCTCTCTCTCGGGCCTCATGCTTTAGGGGGCATCTGTTACACAGTAATTTGTCACCGTCCTTACCATTCCCCGTCCCGCACAATGGAGGACCCATTATGTGACCTGTGAACACTGTCATGCCTTGAAAACATCATCAATGCATCCCTATGAGTATGAGCTTCATTTTCCCTTGAGACATCTCCTTGCAAAACTCATGAAAAACAGCTCTTTTTGCATTGGCGCGGGTAGACAGTTCAGTGCTCGCGCCAATCAGGGAAATCCTGTAAAGAGGTCGCGCCACTTGGCGCTCTGTCATAGAGCAGCAATCGCGCCACCCATTTTAAGGACTGTTTTTTAAATATGGATGGCGGAAGTTGAGTTCAAACAAACTCACAACCATTGCCTATCTTGAGTTGGGAGGTTTGGCTACGGGAGTTCTATGGAAGGGAAGTGGTTTTGCCACCTTCTATGGAACCTTCCTTGTTGATAGGGCCAATCCCATAATAATAGAGATCCCAACTCCTTCCTTCCCCATCTATAAAAGCTTGCTCAGATCCATGGCAAGCTAGTCTTGAAGTGCTGAAGCTTTGCATCTCCCTATTCCCAAGTGCCTTTGTGCTGTAAAGAATCCCTTCTTTCCCTTAAGGCCCATTCAAGCGAGGAGACCATTGTTACGAGACTCTGGAGAGGTTTCCCTTTCCTTGGCAAGCTTTGCGAGACGTGGACAACCGGAGACCCGTTCGAAGGAAGCTGCGACGTCAGAACTCGGTTGTAACTTCTATTCGTTTATCACTTTAATAGATGACTATGATTATGGTTCCACTCCTTTTGCAATCATGTTAATGCGAGTAATATCTTTTCTGACCGATATTTAGTTACGTATGTTGGTTCCTATGCATGTATCTGTTCGTCTCTTCTGTGTGCAGGTGTTCGTCCACGGAGATCGTGGAAGGATTGTGATCTGCCAGGGCTGAAGGACGGGGGCATCTTCTTCTTCAGATCTAGCATTGGAATCCAGGTAGGCTCTTATCCCAAGTCTTTCATTTTGTAACTAGGAGCTTGCGTCATAGCATTGTTTGTTTGTTGCTAGACCCCTGCTGGGCTAGTAGGGATCGCCTCTGTCCGCAGAGGGGATTTACCTCCTCAACACACACTCTCCACGATCATCATCTGCCCTCCAGTGATGTGATGGAATTCCTGGCTACCCAAGACCCGTAACACTGCTGCGGCCACTGCCCGGGTCTCCAACCTCTCTAGATCACCAATGGATATTCGAGACCCTTTGACTCGGACACCTGGTCGACAATGTCGCTCAAAAAACTCCATAATGTCACGCCCCCGTGGTAACACTGGCTGGGTATTTCCCGCCATCCCTAATGGTGGGAGACCTATCAAGAAATACAAATCCTGGACCGTCAACTCGATCATGTGCCCCTGCACTACAAATGCCTCCTGATCTAGATCCCAGTAACTAATAATACGGGCCAACAAGGGCTCCCCCGCCCTCATCAAAGGGTTCTCCAAAAATTTCAGTACCCCATACCTAGCCAGTGCACAACGGACACCCTGATCTGCCTGGATCTTTGTCTGTAATTTACCTAAGTCTCTGTCTCTCCACTTGATCCGTATATCTGCCATACCTGCACAAAAACATCATTTTTCTCAGCCTCCAGATCAACAAAACTGCATTAACTTACCCCAAAATAGAATCTCAGCCCATAACAGCCCAAAACCCCCCACATCTCACAGGTCTCACTTTTTGGGCAAAACCTGGGCCAGGTTGCACTTTTCAGGCCAAAACCTGTGTCCTAGGTCACAGCTTTTGCCCCATAAAGTGTGACCCGACCGTAAGGATGAAATAGGGGCAGTTACTGAGATTTAAATCCCTAATCTGCAATTTGAATCCATCAAAAACAAAGCTTAATATTAGGCCTCTTACCTGCAACTAATGGATCACAATTCCAACGGTCGGTTTGTCCGCTATGATCACCACAAGATTTAGGGCCTTCTCTTCTCTCCACATTCACCACAGCTACACAAGCAAATGAATGATTTTGGAGGGAAAATGCCCTATTAGAAGAAAACCCCTGTTTTTTCGTTCGCCCGCTGCAACCAAACTGTAGCCCCGTTTGACACACCGTCTGCACCGTTGGAAAGCTCTCACCGAGAACTCAAATGGGTATCTGTCAGTTTTTTATGTTTTGATACTTCACCACGACACATTTTGTCCATGAAGGGTCTATTCACCTCTTCTCAAAATCAACTTTCTTCACTTATGACACTTGTACTTGGGGCACCACTTTTCCTCCTTACTCATCTTCGTTCGTGTTGATTTTCGTCATGAGATACCCTCTTGTACTCATGCTTTTATGGTTCCCCATTTGGACCTGTTCTATGAGGCAACACCATTGAGTCACCCTTGTTTAGAGCATCTGCATCGAGTCACCAGCACATTCATGGAGTATATCCCGAGTCCCTTTGTACCCCGCCGTATTCCTCCATCCTTTCCTGCTTCGTCCCTCTCTCATGTCACACATTATGGCCTTCCGTACCCCCGTCCACTATTCCCCATGATCCTGTGTCAGTCGCTGCCAAGCCATTCATACACTTGATGCTCTAACAAGGGAAGTCGTCCAACCGCTCCTCCATTCCTCTCCTTCCCTCATCATCATTAGTGTCTCCTTGGTCATCGCTCTACTATTTTCCCCATGCCTTAGACGAGATTCCCTTATTTCCTCACCTATGGCGGACCTCCTTCTGTCGACATCAGCTCATTTATTCCAGAAGCCAGGTCTAGGGGGCAGTGTACCTTGGTTCAAGCTCCTATCAGCATGATCGTGATCTATACACTTGATGGTCCAGTGATGCAGCAGCAGCTATTAGTGATTCCCGAGCGTGTGTGAGGTCTCTCAACCCTCATGAGGGGGTGGCCCTGCAGGTAGCCCCCCACATGCCCGGATGACTTCTTTTCTGACCCTGATGCAGCTCCTCCCATTTGATGATATCAG
Organism: Pinus albicaulis; assembly: GCA_034641835.2. NCBI lineage: Eukaryota > Viridiplantae > Streptophyta > Pinopsida > Pinales > Pinaceae > Pinus > Pinus albicaulis. The sequence continues at coordinate 178,138,053 of CM076577.1, forward strand.
CCTCCACCGCTTGCGGTGCTTCTTTTATTTGCGCGTATCAGTCAGATGTTGCGAGCCGTTCCCCACGTGTAGGGGGAATTTGGGTGTATTTGTATCTCATGTACTACCATATTATTGTATAAGTCCTGAATATTATTCCAGGCATCGCATGTATGTGAGATTCATCATGCTCTTTATCTGGCTCATGTTTAGGCCAACAAATGCTTCATTATTGCATTCCATGGTTTTCCGAGCGCCTTATTCTTTGTACTTCTTGCGTTCTGTGGTTTTCCGGGTGCCTTATTCTTAGTACTTCGTCTCGGCGGGCATAGGTATGCCTCCCCCGCCGCCTTTAGCATAGGTACCACTTCATAGAGACTTGTTGCACCTATAAGTCTCATCTCCTCAGGGTCTAGTTCTTTTGTACATCAGACACCATTACACTTCTCTCTCTCACTTCCCTTTTGATATCTAGTGATTGAGCTCTTACAACGTACTTCGGTCATACGATTTGCTCCTAACACTCGTACGTTGGGGGGCAATCTGTTACACCATTTTTTTGGTCATCTAACCTATTATTATTAGATGAACCCAAGTACACCATGTAAGACCAATTTTACCCTAAGTAAAATTTATTTCACCATATAAAATAACTTATTTGGTCATATTTAACCCAAAACAAAGAAATTAATTAAATAAATCATTATTTATTTAATTATTTCCTAATAAAAATTTATTTAAATCATTATTTAAATAATATTCTTAGTTAAATTTGACTAAATCATCCATAAATAATTAAATAAGCCATTATTTATTTAATTATATTCCCATCATTCCCCTAAAATGATAAATAAATCATTTATTTATTTATTATTTATAAATAAAGGAATTGACCCAAGTCAAGAATCATTTTCCCTCCAAAAAATATAATAAAATATTCGTAAAAGGTGCTTCTAGAATTCGATTAATAATATTTTATTCATGCACCGAGTTCTAGACCACCCCAATATTTTGTTATAAATAGAGGGGTTTTCCCCATTCATTAGTCACCTTCATTGCATTAGATCACTCTGGATCTTCTCTTGGTCACCATTTTCCATTTTACTTTGTGAACTCCCATTGAGTTCTATGTTTTCTTTTCCACATCCATAAGAGAGAGAAATGCTAGATCTGAAACACTGAGGACTTCCAAGAACCCATCCCACTGAGGAGAACCAGAAAACACCTTTCTTGTTTTCCTCTCAGGTGCCCCATTCTTTAATATAATACAAAATTCTTTCATATACATTCTTCTTCTCTTGTTCATTGGATCAATGTTTTTTATCTGCTTAATATCTTTTGTGCTTAGATCTGAATTTGTGCAGCAATATTAAAGGTATTTTGCAGCCATAATTGATGTTAGGGCTATTTTTTATGCGTAGCTAAAGTGATATTTTACGACGAAAGATTCATACTAACAGCAACAACAACACATGGTTTCAAATCCGCCACAACCCCCCCAAAGGGGAAACGGTGGTGCTCATCCCTCTAGTGAAGGATCATCTACCATTTATGGCATGGAGACTATTGAACTCCATACCTGAGCTAAAATATATGGAAATCAAGCCATTGAGGCTCAAGAACCTAGTTCAAGTTTGAATCCACCGCCGCTTAACAATTTGCATATCGAATGGCCTACTGCTAACCCTGTCATTCGTCCCCCCAAAGGGACACGTCGACACACGACTCATAACACCTCTGCACCTATTTCCCAGAACTAAAACATTATAGAAGACTTGGCCCAAGCACCATCACCTATTTTTTCACTTGAAGTGTTGCAAACCTGCCCAGCGTAATGGAAAGCCCCAATTTCGGCCGTTGGTGGAATTGACCCCCAGGATTCTATGCTAAACGTCTTTGACATGGAAAAATGAAAACCTCGCCTTTCACACCAGCTTGCTTTCCAGGTTCAATTTGTGTCGAAATGGAGACCAGTCCATCGCATTGTCATAGATGAAGGTGCTTCGACCTCCATAATGTCAACTGTGTGCTAGCTCACTTTGGGCTCTCCCACTTTCGATGGCCACACTTTCCTCCCAAAAGGATACCTTTCTAGCTACCCCATTACACTTAGTGGGAAAATGATAACTATGGACATAGAAGTCGTAGATCATCATCTCGACTATAATCTTTTGTTGGGTCGCAGTTGGTCTTACGTGATGATTTCCATTGTCTATTCGGTTGTCTGACTCATCCTTTTTCCATTAGATGGGAAGATAGTTACAGTGGACCAGCTATCCTTTTGCACCCTTGATTATTCCATGTTACCTAGCATCATTATACCCTTAGTAGGAGGTGTTCCTGACTCTTACGTCAGTGTCGGTACAGGTCTTATGAAGGAATATTCTCTGATAGGTTTTTTTCCTCTCCCACCACCTAAGGTTCCACACATGGTTTCAATGATATCCACCATCTTAGATGGCTCTATCGATCCCTAAAACCTACCGACACCTTCAGAAATTGATTCCTATGGAGATCAAATGCCACTATCACTCGCTGAGTTAGCTTATAAAGCCATCTAATCAGCATCTGAACCCCCAATGCTATGTTTTAGAACAATGGTACCACCCTCTTGCCCACCACAATTGCCTATGGACGAAGCTATTTGAGAGATCATGTCTCTAGAGGATCGACCTTGGGGAGAGTTTCATCATCGCGCTTCGATGCCTGATTCAGACATGACCATTATCCAAATCTCGTCTTTCGACCCACCTGAGATTGTTCCCTCCACTTACACGACTATTCAAACTATCGATGTGGAAGGGAACATGGGAAATATTTCTAAGACTATGCTCATAGATATCTTGGTCAAAATGGGTATCGTGGAAAATATGCAGATTGGAGCGGATTGCCGTCTTGAGGAATTGCATGCTTCACATCCCTTTTTAATAAGTTCCGCGATGTTTTTTCTTTGTCTTACGATTTGTTAGGGTCCCATGATTTGGAAAATTGGCTAAAAAAAATGACAAGGTAACATCATAAAAATCTTTGGAGTCCTAGGACTTAGTCTTCCTGGACTCAGAGAGGGCTCTCTCTATTATGCAAAGGATGTGAACTTGTTCGCTTCAGATGATTGATTTTAGGCTAGTTGTTAAGTGTAATTTGTTTGTTTGTTTTGGGTTTGGATAATATGACTAAGTAGGATAGGTGGAATGAGAGATTATCAAATCAATAGGGCTATGGGGTCAGATGAAGTCGAGGGTGTCTAAATGATGGAGTAGAGTGTATTGCAGGGCCGATTTAGCAAGGTTAATGGATCCTTTGGGTGATGTGTGAGGTGTAATAAACATTAAGTTTGGGAAAAAAATAAGAGGTATTAAACATATACAGTCTGAAATAAATAACTCATGAGGTAGGGCAAACCATTAATCTCTATGAACAATACTCAAACTGATAAACATGTAAGATGAACATTCCAGTGATACATAGAAGCATTAGAACTCCTAACTTTAGAAATTAACCTTCAGATTTTTGAGAAAACAAATAAGATAAAAAAAAAACTCAATATATGGAGAGGGAACTCCTAAACAGCATATATCAAACTATCAGGAACTCTGAAACAAGTTGGTAAGCATGGGCAAAGGGCAAGATCGAAATGAGACCTCTTTGTCTTAACCTAATCAATCAGTATTCCATAGAAAAGCTTCAAAATAGGGTTTTGAAAAATTTAAATAAGCAGGGCATGCCATGAATCATATTTATAAGCTAACATAATAACCATTCATGAAACAAAAAGAAGTTTTAGTGGGCCTAAGGAGTAGTCAATAATTCCTTAAGATGACTAAAAGAAGAAAACATAAAAACTATAGCAAACAGGAGGTTTGAGGTGCTTCCATGAGCATATCTCAACCTATACTTTTATGATATATAGAAACAAAGTAGACTGAAACAAAATTAGGACAAGAAAACATTAACAAGTTAGGAAAACATCACCATTCACCAAGCTATGGAATCCTACAAGCAAGCTTCTCCAACATCAAGCCACACAAGCCATTCATTCACTTCATAAAAACAATATCTTGTCCAAGCTCATAAAACCATTTATTGCTCTTAAGCACATCAAGTCCCAATGGTTTACAATGAATCCTCATGCCTTATATAACAAATAAGGAGAGGAGATCCTACTAGAGCATCTAGAAGCCTATTGGCCAAAGAGAAATATCCTAACTTGTCCTTGAGGCTTTGCAAAGCCCAAGGCACAAAAATATCTAAATAAATATATTTTCCGACTATAAATGGAAATAAAATTGACTTTTAGGCCTGACATGCCTAATAAAACTTGCCAAACGCACATTTTTCCCACTCAGCGATAGGAGCGTAGCACATGTGTCAAACGGTGAAAAAATGCCAGGTGCGTAGTGCAAAAATAGGCCCTGTTGCAGCAATCGTTTGGAGGTCTTCCCAACATCGGATTTGTCTCCATGATGGCTTGTTGGAAAGCCTGATGAGTATAATTTCTAAAAATGTTTGATTTGTGATGATTGGATTCCATTTTCCTGCTCAAAAATTAAATCTCCCAGCACTGCTCTGTGCGTAACACCTGGTCTGAAAAGGAGGCAGAAAGGTCAATTTTTTGATGTTTTTTGACCTTTTGAGGGGGTAAACATGCTCCAAATGATCTGAAAATTGGTGTGTAGACTTTTGGTGATGTGAAAAATACAAAAATTTAAACTTTGAGAGCTGAATATGCACCAAATTTGTGCGTAGTGCCTAGGGTGATGCACTCCTAGGGGTCAAAATTTGGAAAAAATAAAAAGTTGTCCAATTTGCCTCAAAATTGGTGGATAGACCCCCCAAGAGGTTTTGGATACCTTTTGAGAAGCCTCAGCCAAGACTCCAAGGCTTTCATGCACTTTGGATCTTTTTTGGTCTTCTAGTTCAATGAGGGCCTTCTTTAGCTTGGCACTAGCAAGCATGCTTTCCCTTGCATAATGTTTGGCCATTTTCTTTTGTAGGGAAAGGCTCCTCTTAACCTCCTTTAAATTATTATGTTACTCTTTTTAATAGTAGATGACACTTTGAGCCATATTAAAGTCCCTTTCCCACTCCTGAAGCTGTGCATCTTTTTCCAAGAGGAGCAACCTAGTTTTCGTCTCTTGGTCTTCATTGTCACTGTCTAGATCAATGAACTGAGATCCTTAAGAATTATTCTTTATCCTTTTTCTCCTTAATACCTGTACCTTCTGATCACCTTTTTCCACCTTTCCCTTTCCTTTGTCTCGATGCTTGATTGCTGGAGGAGAGATGGCCCCTTGCCTTTTTGAGGCATCAAACACATCTCTTCTACCTCTGTGATAGGTGCATGTGAGAGGTTTTATGATGGTGTCTCTACCTTTGGAGGTGCCACAAGCCTTGTCATTTTTTTCACAATAAGACCCACTTTTTTGGCCCTTTTTCTCATCACGGGGCTTACTGATTTCAACTCTATTTTCTTGCTCACTATTTCCTTCTTGAGAGGCTGCCTCTTCTTGGTCATCATCACTCTGTTGTTCCTCTTCTTTACACTCTATTTATGTCCCATAATCTTCATCATTTTCACCACTTTCATCATCTTTATCAAGCTCTGCATTTTCCTTAATGTTTTCAACCTTTGCTTCACTTACATCTTTCTCTTGATTTCTGTTGTCATCATTTCACTATTTGTTGTGGCTATTATCACTTTCCTTCTCACTACTATCCTCTTCCTTGTCTTCTTCATCTTCCTCAGCTTATACCTCACTTTCCTCTTCCTCATTATCTTCATCTATATTAGTTTCTACCTCACTGTCATCTTCCTCATTATTGTCATTTGTTTGCTCTTCATTAGAGCCATTGTCAGCTTCTTCACTTGGTGCATTAGGAGAAGAGAGAGGAGGTGAATTTCTTTGTGGAGAAGGCATAGGCAGAGATTATGGAGGAGTGGAGGTAGGTGGTTGTGAACTGGAAGGTATATTCTGCTGAATGAAGGCTTGGGGGTTTTTAAACACATCATGTGAGATGAAGACTTCCCAAGGGATTCCTTGCCTCCCTAGCTGGTGTAAAACAATCATTTTGATCAAGGAGTGGTGGAAAAGGCTCGCCATTTGGAGGTCATATCTTCTTTTCTTGACAAGTGAGGCCATCTTGTCAATGCTCTGGAAAAGGTAGTATGGTAGGTTCATTATTTTGACTTTGGTGAAGTGCATTAGTAACCTTATATGATATGAGTAAATCCTGGATTATCTCCCCTCACAGGTGAAATATCTGATAATTTTCTTCATCAGCAAGGTGTACCTCTCTAGAAAGTGGGAAAAAGGAAAAACGGGCTTGCAGCCTTGTTGAAAACTTGGTTTTAGGTAGGGCTCATAGTATCTCAACTCCAAATTATTTTGTTTAAAACATATCTCATCGATGTCTGGTATACCTATTGCTTTGGAAATGGACTCAGATGAGAGTTCAAATTTCACTCCGGCTAGGTTAACTTGGTGATTTTGTAAGCCAATGATGAACAATATAGTCAAGTCTGAGTGGCTTTTGACTTGCTTGACCTTTTCACAAAACTGATAACACCCAACATCCTGAAAGTATGAAAGGATCATGGGAGAGCAGGTAATTTGAATGGTGTCCAAGGGCTCAAACCTATTGGACCTTCCTCCCTTGTGTTGAGGCTTAGTAGGTCTTTGAATTTAATCACTGCTGGTGTGAATCTCTGCTTCAGACATGGTGGCTGGTTCTTTAGCACAGAAGGATTTTTGAAAACTGTTTGAGGTCCTTTGGGTCAAAAGGTTGCAATGAGTGAGATGATTGGAAAATTTTTGCAAATGGGGGCCAAGATGGAACTTTTCAGGGGTGCAATTAGTGTTTTAGAGGTTTTCTTATTGTCACTCAGTCTTCTCTGGCATAAATTTTTTTTTTCTTTTGCAAACCCTAACCAAAGATATTTAAAACTGATTTCTTAGGCAGCCTAGGGTTTGGTTTAATTAAGCCTTTGAAAATATATTTTCCTAGGAAAATGAAATCTTTGGAGGCAAGAAAATAAACCACCAACCTTGTGTCTTGACTTTTGCAGAAGCTTTGAAGGTGAAAAACCGAAATTTTGACTCCTTTTAGCAATTTTAGACAAAATCTATCTGTGCGTAACACCGGAGCGTAGCGCTACTACGTAACAGCCAAGAGATGGGCTAGTTGGGCCTTCAAGAACGTAGCGCAGGTGCATAATAGGCCGAAGACGGGCCAGTCGGGTGTTCAGGAACATAGCGCAGGTGCGTAACAGGTAGTTTTTAGGTGCTCTATTGTGTCTATGTGTAACATCGGCCCAGGTGCATAGTTTCAGGCCCTAGGTGTGTGGCACAGTGTTAAATAACACTGCGGCCACCCCTCCTGTGCGTAGCGCCGAGAGCTAGGTGTGTAGCACCGGCCTCGGTGTGTAGCGCCTACAAACTTCTTCAGATTTTGCTCAAAACCCTCAAAAATGCTTCCAATGGCTCTCTCTTTTCTGCAGGGGTAAATGAAGTGCAAGAGAAGTTGAGGAGACGTTATATTTCTCCTTGAAAATGATTAGATGCCCAAAACCCAATTTTGTAAGGTTCATTTCCTTTCACCTTTTCTCACTATGTTTTTGACATGTTTTGGTCATGTAGGTGGACAATTTGATTAAAACATTGTTCTTTTTCACTGCTAGAGGCCTCTTAAGTTTCTCCTTAATTTGAAAATATTCCTGAAGATACCAAGCCCATGCCTCTCAGCCTATACTTTGGAAAAAGATTTTTTTTGAACTTTTAACACCTATACATAGAAAACTCATGATTTTTTCCATTTCTCCCTTTGAATATCATTCTGCCATGTTTTTTTCTTTAAGACCTGTTGGTGGGAGAAATACCTCAGTAGTAAGTATAAACAAAAACATGCTTTTTAGATGTACCACCTTTATGGGAAATTAAACTAGGGGTATATCTATTTCTTTGGCCATTTAGACAATGATATATGTCTAGTGAGGGAGGTGAGATCTTGAAACATTTTTGTGTTTTACTGACCACTTCTAATCTTGCAGGTGCCTACCCAGTCTTTGTCTTTTGATCACTGTTTATTTTTGAAGTTTGGATAGCTCCCCTTATCAATAATGAATTATGTTTGTCTCTTTTTGCCACTAGAATATGTCTCTAGCTGTTATTTAGAGAAAGAGGCCTTTGAATCTGACATTTCTTGCCTCTTCCTGCTAATACTCTTCATCATCTTTATGCCTTAGGTGTAGTGGAGTACTTATCTTCATGTCTACCCTCCTTGCTATTCTTTAAAAACTCTTATTTTAACCTTTGCTGAGGTGGATTTAGTGCTTGTCCACCAAACCCTAGGGTAGCTGGAAGACCCTTGAAACCATCTGTTGTGATGAAGGAGGTTTCTTGGTCACTATTTTGACCCTCTTTCTCTATCTTCCCAAGCTTCCAAGTTTTTAGGGATACTTAAAAAAAACAAACAGTGCTATCTTCTAAGTTGTCAAAAAGACACTTATCAAACTCACTATTTTATGTCTAAAGCCTTTAATGATCTTTTGAAGGGCTTTAGGTGTTCTTTGCCTTTGTAGCCTTAGAATTTCTCTATTACTTGGTCAAAAAAGTCATGAATCTTAATTCCAAACAAACACATACCTTGCTGCTTTCTTCTAGGTTGTGAATGGTCTTCTCATGATGACCCTCCTTTTTTACCTTATCTCATGGCTAATCTAATGGCTTTTTAGTCTTCTTTGCAGGAATATAAGCAAAGGGTAGTTGTCCCTCTACAAGTTTCATGCTTGAAGCCAAACAAATTTTAAATGATCTTTTTGATTTGAGGTACAGTGTTGCTTATGTGCCACTGTCTTTTATGACTTGCATGGACCTTTTGATGGGAAACACTTCATAACACTCTTTCATGAGATCATGTTCTTCCTTGTAAACTTTGAGCCTATTTGTATCTTGCTACCATCTGTGGATGCCTTTATGAGCTTTTTTAGGTCTCCTTCTTTGCCTTTGTTTCTGTTGTTGACCATTTACAAAACATTCCTACAAAAATGCTTTGATATGGTAAGTTGCTCCTTTGCAGGCTTACTGCTTGATCAAGAGGATACCTTTGGAGGTATTTAATGTTATTTGGCCAATGATAGGCCTCATTCTTGTGTTCTCTTGAATTCACCTTTGAATATCTGTGGAAACAGTGAATTTAGAAACATGATAGTGCATAACCTAGGTGACCCTATTTGACTTATCGTAATGCTCTTAGAATAGGTTTTTTGACTAAAAACTTCAAAAAAGGTTTGTATGAGGAGATAGGTTTTTTGAAACTCTATTATGCAATATCATCCTAGAAAACTAGAAAAACTTGTTTTACTTCAAAGAGATTTTAGACAGGGAGTTTTGGCAACACCATTGCTTGAGGCACTTGGTGAGTAGGGAAAAATTTTAGTCTACTTGGCGACATAAGGTATGCAAAATAGAGGGCTTAGGAAAATAGATACATAGTGTTATAGGCAAAGGTGGAAAACATAGTGAGAGTGTGGGACATCAGTCCAGGATTTGGTCTTGTCTGGGTGATAGATTGGCCATGCTTTGACAAGGAGGTGGGATAGTGAAAAAATTTTCTCTTTGAGGAGATTTCTAAAACTCACATGATTCTTGAATTCTATTTCTAGAAATCTTGGACAAAGTATTTATTAATCTAAATAGGTAAAAATTACTGATGACTAACACGACGAAATTCTTGGCATAGATCCTTCTATAATTGAGCATGAAATCAAGATTTATGACAATGCCAACCCTGTCCGGCAAAGGCTTCGACCTGTCCACCCTCGCAAAGCAACAACTATCAAGGCAGAAGTCAAAAAAATCTTACACGTTGGTTTCATCTATACTGTTCCTCTGACAGAATGGATATCCAATCCGATTCCCTGTTGAGATTCAACAAGATGACGAGCTTAGTGAAAAGAGTCACCTTCACTAAGTGGGCCCACAGGCCATTTTTGGTGCAAGTCTATTTTTAGACATGGTGATCATATTTTATAAGTTGGAGGATGTTATTTGTGGATGGTTGATCAAGTTGGAAAAATAGTTGAAATTCTATTTTTAGAATATTGGGCAAAGTCTATTTATAGATCGTCGATCTAAAATAGAAGTGTCGATTATTATTAGCTCTTAATAATAATCCGACAATAAATAACAACTTATTCTCTTGGAGCACTTAATTTCAGTGCATAGATTTGGAAAATTAGTGGGCTAAGGGAATTACGTAATTCCCAAGGGAAACCGGTGGTTTATGCATGGATGAATCAGTTATAACTGAAGTGGAAAAGTTATGACAAATTTGGAAGAGTAGTTCATGGAGTTGTATTCAGTTTAACTCAGTTAGACTTAGTTGAGCTAGTTGTATCTAGTCTAACTGAATGATACACTACTGAGAGTGGAGTGAATTAATTATTTAATTAATTCACAAATAATAACTCATTAATCAACTGAACAATAAAACAGTTAACTACAGTGCATGTCAGTTCCAGTGGAGACCCAGTGGAGAGATAGGTGAAAGGGAAAGATGGACTATTCGTTGTGACTATAGTGATGAATTGATTGCACCACACACAAATTCAAGTTTCCAATGAGGATTGCGCAATCAAGGAAAGAGTAATTTGAATTCATTCTAAACTATTCTTCAGCAGGGATTGCGTAGTGGAGGCAGGCTAGCCGGAGGGCAAATATCGGTACATGGATTTGCAGATTTTTCCTAATTAGTGTGTGACGATTGATTGTACTGAGACCTTGATGTACTAAGCTTTGTATGAGACTGTTACATGACCTCCATGATACATATTATATGATATTTTTGGTTTTCAGCTTTAGGTTTTCCCGTTAAACAACTGTGTTATGTGCGATTGTTTTTATTTATGCTTCACATGTGTTTGTAATTAATTTTCCGCAAAATATTAATAGTGGAATGATTGTGTATTTTTCAAGAAGTTAAATATTGTGAGATCAAGGGAATCTGGATGTATGCATGCTTAGTGTATACTAATTTCTACATGGTATCAGAGCATTGTTAATTCTTGAATATTGCAATTGTGAAGAATTGTTGAGTTTGTGCTGGTAGACAATTTCGAATTTGCTATAGAAGATTCTCGGTGCAGAAGTTGAGTATACATTGAAATGTCTTTCAATGGGTTGCGATTGGATTATGCCCTTGATGGGAGCTCAAATTACATAGCCTGGAAGGATAGGATGGAGGTGGTGTTGGAGGATAATGGACTGAAGGAGTTCATCAATAGCGATGTTCCTAAGCCGGGATCTAGCGATGCTGCATTACTTGACGCATGGCAAAAGAAGACAGCAAAGCCAAGAAGAATTATGTTCGAAGGTGTGAAGGACCATATTGTGTCCAACCTTCGTGGGAAAGCCACTCAATTCTTAATGTGGAAGGCTTTGACATATTTGTTCCAAAGCAGAAGCGACCAGAGGAATTTGGTGCTTAAAGAAAAGCTCAAAAAAATAAAAATGGAGCAGGGCGAAAGTATTCCAAAATATTTCACGAAGTTTGTCCACTACAAGGATGAACTAGGAAGTGTGGGGGTTAATTTTGATGATGAAGACTTGGTGAGCTTGGCTCTCCTTGGGCTTCCGAAGAGTTGGCATAGCTACGAATACTTTTTCAATGGAAGGGAGAAACTGTCGGGATGGGAGCGACTTTGGTCAGATCTTGTGCAGGAGGAGATAAGGCGGGTACCACGGATGGCTCTTCATCAAAGAATGAAGATGAAGAGAATTTCGCTTTGGCTTCCAAAGCAAGGAAGGGGAAAGGGAAGAAATTTCCTTCAAAATCCGAAGCTAAAGGCAAGAAGCAGGATTTCTCCAAAGTGAAGTGTTTTCATTGTCACGAACATGGGCATTTCACCACTAACTGCCCACAGAAGAAGAAGAACAAGAAGGTTGTTGGACCTGCAGCTGGAGAGGCCTTAGCCTCACAATTTGAACTTGATTTCTCTTTGATTTCATGCTTGGTTTCAAGCGCAATGGTATCGGTGTGGTATCTTGATAGCAGTGTATATTTCCATATGACGGGAGACAAGGAGTTGTTTAGTGACTTGGAGGAGAAGGACCTCCAGATCCATATAGAGATGGGCGACGATGGTCAGTGTTGTCGTTCCTAGAGACAACCTTGAGTTGTGAAAGACTAGTGCCTAGGACATCTTATATAGCAAGAAGCGTATGGTATAACAGGGGGAGTAATCAATAAAAGGCTCTCATGCTATCTCTTGAAAACAAGAAATATTAATTTGAATGGGACCAAGACCTTCAGAAAGTTGGCACAAGGAAAGGAATACTGCAGAGGAAATTTATGAGGAACTCTTATACAAATGCATCAGACAGTTCAAAGGCAGCTTACTGTAAAGAAGGCCGATTCAAAGATATGTCACAAAAAGAAATTATGAGAAGGTGTTTGTTGTGTATGAAAGATTAAGAGAATAATAGTTTTCATTATGATGATATCCAGATACACAATATCACCATGTAATGGGCTTACCAATTTAAGAATCCATACATGACAATAGCGTTTTTAAAAATAACCTCCCAAAGAAACTAATATAGTAGAAATATATTTGAAGTGAATAGTGAAACAGAATATCATGCCTGAGCCATATTTAAAGCGCTTGACTAATTTAAGCATGGGTATCAACTAGGATAAATCCATACCAAAAACTAGTGAGCCACTCGCATTCTAGAAACATGATACAAGAAAGTGGATGAAACGAAATGAACGATTGAATTAGCACATATAAGAGAAAGTTACACACTGTGAGACACCAAAGACCAGAATCCTCTTTAAAAACGGAACTCCTCCTCACTGAAACCCAACGGGATCTGTACATTCATATAAGATTTTTTACAAAATGCATACAAAAATCCTCTTACTACATAATTTTCTGATAAAATATGGAACCCTCAAAAATCTGTTCTTCGGGAGTTTTATAGAAGAAAAAGAAAACTTCTAAAGGAAATGGATGATGAACATTTAATTTGCCTCATTAAGACAGGATGGTGGAAACGTGCACGCCCATACTGCTTTATGACTCTGTAGTGTTGTATGTACTCTGTGGCATGCTTTCTGAAATAAGTGCATTGGGTGGAAGTCTCTTCAGGAACACGGTATAGAAATAAAAACCACATGGGTGCTTCGTCCTTTCCTTGAAAGAAAATTCTGCTGAAATGAAACCTTAAGGGTATTGTTTTCTGTGCATGGACCTTATGAGTGATCTACAGGGTCTTCTATCTGGTACTCTACCTTCAAGTGGTTAGTTTAAGGCTCCAAAATCTTCAATTACACGCCTTTAACACTCTGCCTTTCACTGATACTCTCTGTCTGAAATATTAATGTCTCCGATCGCGAAATTTGTGATTTGAATGACTCTGGAGGGTTTGACATAGTTTAAACCTACTTCTTTAATGGAGTTCATGTTGTAACATCTTCCCAGGCCTTTCTCCATAATTCCAACCTCTGAAAAATGGTCCTTTCCGGTGTTCTCTGCTACTGTAATTGAGATTGTGAATCATGGTAGTTTACCGCCGCTCGTACCCTGCAAAACACACAAAATCGTCAAGAAAACAAATGCACGGGAAGGTGGATGCAAAGGGGATAGAAAGGATGACATCACAACATGGTGTAATGGTGGAACAATGTAGGGTGATGGTGGAAAGGCGTAGCGAAATGGCGGAGAAATGCTCTGGTGAAGGTTGGCGGAATGCGGAAAATTAAATGCAAAACCTTAGAAATCAGCCTTAGAATGGAATATATATGAGGGATGGGCATGTGATGAACACACGTGGAATGGTGATGTGGCAGAAGGCACGTGTCGATGGTGGGTAGGTGAATAAATGTGGACCGTCCGAGCTCAGGGCGACGAATGGCGGGCTAGGGGTACAGATACCTTGGGTTAAATTCCGCGCATCTTCGGGGTGCGATGACCGTTGGATGGAGAGCCCCAGATCAGACGGTTGATATGAATATCGCATCAGGTCAAATTCTGAATGATAAAGCGCGATGGGGGGGCGGTTTTGAAATAGTGACGGAGCCATGTGTCATGCGATGAGTGGAATCGCTCCGAAATGGAAAATACTGCCCGCCTTCCAAAGGTGGTGCGATGGAAACCGAAAGATTTTGAACAGTGCTTTTGGGCGCGGGGACCACAAGGGCGGGTGAGCTGCGGACCATTGATTTACAGATTGATCGGATGGTGAAAAGGTGATCAGAGTGGTGAACAAGTTGGGCCACGGGCGCGACGCTAATTTATGATGGCCATCTGATCTGTTCAGATCGACGGATAATACTGCACCCAATATCCATCTGCGATAAGCACTCTCCAGAATAATGCTTAGTCTAATGCCCAGGTCATGTGGAGAAAAAGACTGAGGGGGCTAGGGCCAAAAGGTGCTAGTCCTTAAATATATTAAAATGTGTGATTTCGGCCCTTTTTTATGCAATTTTGAGTTTAGAGGAGGGGAAAAATAGGTAGAAAAAGGATTTTTTAGGCCAAACAGAGGGGGTTTAAAGGGGATTTCTTGTCATATTTTAACAGGGGGCTGACATGATCAACATTGGCTCCACCCAGGGATGGCACGTTCATCCCTGGGCGTGTTGAGAACTTCGCACACCACCGGTTAATCTTCTATGTGGACCCTACTCTTCAGCACTTCTACTTTTGTTTTCATGTTTCATCATGACACCCACGTTATTCAAAAAAATATGGAAAACATGTAACTAATGTACAGTATAATACATTCGGCTATCTCTGCCTGAATCAGAACTGGAAGTAGGGTTTAAGGAACTGACCATTTACAGGGGAGTCAAGCAAGTCTCCCTGTAAATTCTCCAACCTGAAAGTGTTGTTACCCCCTTATTCTATGATTTTAAAAGGGCCAAACCAGAGTGGGTCGAATTTACTATGTTTCCCTTTTTCAGCTCTTCGGACATCCCATCTGAGCACTAAATCCCCAATTTGCAACTTCTTGTCTTTGGCGTGCTGATCGAAAAGGTACTTCATCTTCTCTTGATATTCAGTAAGCCTTTGACTTACCTGGTTTCATGTTTCTTCTAATTCCACCAACTGATTTATTCTCCTAGTCACATCATCGGGCTCTTCTTGACTTTCTTGCATGAATCGGGCTACTGGTAAGGCTAACTGTATATGGAATACTACTTCCCTCCCATATACTAATTCATATGGGGATTTTCTAGTTGCTCTCTTGCTGGTAATTCTAGTGGTCCATATAGTGAATTTCAATTGGGAATCCCAGTTTTTCTGATTTTCATTGATAGCCTTCTTCAGTGCCCTCACCAGGGTTTTATTTGAAGACTCTGCTAAGCCATTTCCTTGTGGGTAATAGGTTGTAGAGTGACTTAGTGTAATGTTATACTGCTGGCAGAAGCTCACAAACCTTGCAGACTTGAAGGCCTGGGCGTTATCAGTAACTATTCTGGTAGGGCAGCCAAACCTGGATATGATGTTTTCCTCCATGAACTTTATTATCACAGTATCTATTGTGTTCCTTGTAGGTATGGCTTCCACCCATTTTGTGAAATAATCAGTGGTAGTTAATATCCACTTATGTTGACCACTCGATGGAGGATGTATTTCACCTATAAATTCAATTCCCCATTTCCTGAATGGTTCGTCCACGTGAATGGGAATCATGGGTAGAGGTGCCAACTTCTGTCTTTCAGCAAATTTCTAACATTTCTCACAAGCTCTAACCCGGGAAAAAGCATCTCCAAAGAGCTTGGACCAATAGAAACTAGCCTTCAGGATTTTGTGAGCAGTGGCCCTCCAGCTGTAATGACCCCCACAGATTCCTTCATGAAATTCGACCATTATACTCTCTACCTCATCCTCTGTGAGACACAGGAGTAGGATGCCTAAGGGATCTCGCCATTATAGCCGGCCATTGGCGACTATGTACTTCTGTGATTTCAACCTTAGCATTCTTTATTTAGCTTTATCACAGCTTGGAGGGCAGTTGAGTGTGAGGAGATATTCTACTATATATTTGTACCACTGACTGGTGCGGTACTTTATATGTGTTTCCGGAGTAGTTATCTCTATTCCCTGTCGCTCTTCTTTCTCCTCAGATTCCTCACTTGCTATCATGGACAGATTTATACCCAGAGCTTGATAGTTTGATTCAGATAATATTTTGGCTAGCCCTTGTCCTTTGATCAGCTTGGTAGGGTGGATATCCAGCTCATACTTCTATATTTTGGCAATCCACTTCCCCCTTTTTCCTTCACTATCCCCTTGGATGAGAATATCTTTTACAGCTGCTGTAGGCACAAATGCAGTGATATGGGACTGCAAGAAATACATGCGGAATGCATTAAGGGATTTCACTAGGGCGTATGCTTGCTTTTCTAATATGTTATATTTTAGTTCTGCATCACAGAGCACTTGACTGAAGAAGGCGATGGGCTACTCATACCCTTCTTCATTTTTCTGCAATAAAACTCCTGGTATTGTATGAGGTGATGAAAAAGAAAATATCATGAAAGGTTTAGCATAATCCGGTCCAGATAGCACAGGGGCTTCTACGAAATCATTTTTTATTTTGGTAAAGGCCTCTCGTGATTCCTGGGACCACTTAACCTCATTATTTTTCTTCAGCATGTCAGTTATATTTCTAACTATTTCAGCATAGTTAGGGATAAGCCTCCTCAGAAAATTAATGCGCCCTAGGAACACCTGCACCTCCTTCATATTTCTGGGAAGCGAAATTCCATTTATAACCTCTACCCTCTTAGGATCTATCTTTACCCCATCTTTAGTCACAATATGTCCCAAAATCTTGCCTTCTTCTAATGCAAATAAAGACGTTTGTGGATTGAGAGAAATACCATACCTTCTGCATTTCTCAAAATTTCTATGCAAATTCTCAATGTGCTCAGTATCATCCTTTGAAAATACAGTGATATCATCGAGGTAGACTACCAAAAACTTATCTTTCTCCCCAACAAAAGCAATGTCCATGGCCCTCTGAAAAGTGGCCCCTGCATTAATCAACCCGAAAGGCATCCTGGCATACATAAATGTACCCCATGGCGTGGTGAAAGAAGTCTTCTTCTGATCTTCTAGAAGTATAGCTACCTGATTGTAACCATAGAATCCATCCATCGTTGACATTCTAGAAGCTCCAACCACTTTCTGCGGGATGTGATCCATCTTAGGCAGTGGGTAATTATCCTTTAAGGATGCTCTGTTTAGATTTCAGAAATAAACACATAGCCTTATTTCTCCATTCTTCTTTTAGACAGGGACTAGGTTTGCCACCCATTCAGAGTACCTCAATGGTACAATTATTTTGGCCTTTAACAGCTTCTTAATTTCTTTCTCAATGGAGGGGAGCAGCAGGGATTTATCTGTCTGAGCTTCTGCTTGTGAGGTTTCACATCTCCTTTTAGTGGAATTTTATGCTGCATGATACTAATATCAAAAGTTTTTAGGTTCTGATAAGACCATGCAAACACATATTTGTAAGACTGAAATAATTCAGGTATATCTCCTTATATTCTTCTGGGATATTCTTGGATAATTTTACAATTTTGGGGCCAGCATCAGTACCAAGATTTAGGTCTTCTACCTGATTTTCTTCTACCACTTTGCTTGGCTGCAGTGGGACATCGTTCTTGTCAAATAATATTTCTAGAGGCACCAACCCTCTAGGTATAATGTTTCCCTGCATTTGAAACACTTTATTACCTGCCATTTTCTCCTCCCAATTTCTTTCTGAAGTGTCTTCAGTCTCTCCTTCTTCACCAACATCAATCTCCATATTGGAGAATTCCCCTACTTTTTCCAGGAATCTCTTCATATGTTCTTCATCCTCAAATACGTGCTAGTTCTTGATGTTATTGGGGATTGATGGTCGATAACGTACCTCAATTTCATATCTTAAGAGGGGGTTCTGAGGTGGACGGAATTTACTAGCACCCACAGCAAGGGAATTAGCCATCCTATTCTGTTCTTGGGGCATGAACTGGATATTAAATGCCAAGAAAAAATTCTCCACCATGTCCCAAACTTCATTCCTATAAGCCCTCAGCCGAGGATGTTTGGTTTGAAACTGATTCCTGACTTGTCTAACCACCAGTTCTGAATCTCCCAGAACTTTTAAACTTTGAATATTCATGCTCCTAGCTATCTGCAATCCTAACATAAGTGCTTCATATTCAGCCACATTATTAGTGGCTTCATATTCTAGCTTGAAAGACAATGGGACCCATTTTCCTGTAGGAGAAATCAATAATATTCCAGCTCTATTACCTTGTCTTGAATTTGCTCCATCAAAATGAAGTGTCCAGATTCCTGCTTCAGGGCTCTCTGAGGGCTTCTCAGTCTTGATCTGGCAAAAGGATGGTTCATGAGCATAATCTTGATCTTCTTCCAGCATCAAGCATGATAAATCTCCTTCTTTACTGTAGACTGGTGAATTAACAGAGCTTTTATCCTTAGTAACCATCTTGAAAAATCTAGTTTCCTGTATAACCTCCTCTCTTGGCCACCAAAAACTGGGATAGTGGCATATGTCAAGTCCAAATTGATTGACCCACCAGTTTTTTTTCCCCAGGACCTTGACAGCAACATGCCAAAGCGAGCTGGGATGTCAGCCACCACGATGTCCATTACCACACTTTTTGCTAGGATTTGGGCCAAATTGACCACCAAATCCTTGATCATCCTGAGGAATTTAACTCTTTTGGAATCAAATGAATAGAGGTCCTTGTATGGATGGGTTATTTGTAATCCTAGTTGTTCCATGATTGACATAGGTATTAGATTATGGGAAGCTCTAGAATCTAACATACAGTTATGTAATAGCAGGTCATAAATCACTAGAGACACATAGAAGGGAGGAGTAGAAGCATCGATTTCCTCAACATGTGGGCCAAATACAACCATGGGTCTTTCTTCTTGAAGGTTGAGACTATCTGGGATGAGAGGTGCTTCTAGAGGGAGCATGAAAGAGGTGACTTGGGATTGATAATCAGGTTGCTTCAACAGTTCAGTCAAGGGAACTAGGATTTTGACCTTCTCAAGTTCCTTTTGCAGACTGAAAGCAGGAGAGGACTTCTCTATTACAACCTCTTTTGACTCTTTATTTTTAGCTGAGGGTTTGACTTCTTTTAACACAGACTTGGTATTAGGGGGAATGAATACTTTTGAAGAGGAAGGAATTTGATCATTAGACTACAAAGGTTTGTTTAGAGGCCCCTTACCTTTGTCTGTGACTTTCTGCATCGTTGACTCCTTCTGAGCAGGTGCTTCCTTCTGGGGTGGCTCTTCTTCTTGATCTTGAGTACGAGTCCTCTTCCTAGAGGATCTGAGATCATATCTTCTATTTAACTGTGCTTGCATAAAATCAACAAATTTATTGCAATAGTGATCAATCTCTGAGTCTTCTAAGTCTCTAGCCTTCTCTTCTTCTTGCAATGAGTGCTCGGTTCCATCACTTCCTTGCAAGGGGTATTCTTTTCCATCACTATTCGAGAAAGCAAGATTTGCATTCTCCAGTTCATAGGCAGTGTCTTCATTAGGACCATCCATTGGACCTTCCAAGTACAATGGGTGTGGTACCTACTCTTGTTGTTCCTTTAGTTCCCTTTGCAATATTTGCAGGGGTGGTTTCCTATACTGAGGATTGTAACCTCTGTTTGGAGCATTTTGGAAATTCTTGGAGGCTGAATTCTTGGCCTCCAATTCAATCCTGACCAGCTTACCAGAAATTTTCTTAATCATTTTGTTCATTTCTTCAATTCTGTCATTAGCTGAGTCTCTGTCTAGGTTAGAGGTCGATACCTCTTCTTTGCCCTTTCTTCTAGTATCTTGTTCAGATTTTCCCTTTGATTTACCAGTAGAGGCGAAATTTGCCTCCAGCTCTAGTGCATCTGTCTGAGCATCATCCAGAGTAGCAGGCTTTCTTTCTCTCAGAGAGAAACCAAATTCTGAATCAAAGGCTGCTACAAAAACAACTTTAGCAGCAGTTTGATGAGGTTTCATATCAGCAGGAAGACTCAAATACAATTTATTAAATCTTTTGATGAACTCTGACACCCCTTCATTATGTCTTTTCTTGAGTGTGTTAAACTCAGTAAGACAATTTCCATGATATTTCTTCTCTCCCCATTTCCTGAGAAAATTATCTTCCATTATTTCCCAAGTGGTAACAGAACGGTCTGCCAATGTCTTAAACCATTTTCGAGCTTCACCATCAAGAGATTGGACAAACAGCATTAAGACTACATCTAAATGTTCCACATTAAATTTCTCTACAAAGGAGAAGAAGACCTCAAGATGTTTTTGAGCATCATTCTCATTTTCCCCATTGAATTGGGGTAAGATCTTCAGATAATCCTATGGAATATCGTTCAGCACTCGAGGTAATGCCAGGGGGGCATATTTATTTAACAAGAAGCCTGGAAAATTGGCCATTATAGGGGGTGGAGGTAGTGCAATATTTTGATGAGTAAAAGGAGGAGGCGGAGGTGGAAGTGGAGTATGAATGACAATAGGAATGTAATGGACTGTAGCTTGAGGTGTTGAGGGGAACAACGGTCTATTAATAGCAGATACTTCGGTGACTTCCTTGACCTCTTCGACCTCAGGAGTAGGGTGAAAGTTGTCTTTAATTCTGACACCTCCTCGGGGTGGACTACATGAAAAGTAATCAGTATCTCCCACAGTGGAGTCGGGACCTAGCACTTGGGCTACTTGAGAAGAAGAGGAAGGAAAGTTTTATACAGACAATTCAGGGATTTCGGTGTGAACTGATTTCCTTTCCTTCCAATTCCTCCTATGTATGATCTTTTCTGGGACAGACACTGAGGGTGTCTTTGGCTGTGACGTATCTGACCTCAGGTGTGGCTTACGAGGAGCCAGGACTGCAAGTGAATTTATCTAATAAACGAATGTGGAGTCACCAAGGTGAGGGATCTACAACTCTCAACTCTCCATACTCACCTACTTGAAGAGTGAATTAGGTTTTGTCAAGGCCCAGGGATTTAAATTTTCTCAACTTCGTTCCCCAGAAACGATGCCAAAAAGATGTTGTCGTTCCTAGAGACAGCCTTGAGTTGGGAAAGACCAGTGCCTAGGACATCTTATATAGCAAGGACCATATGGTATAACAGGGGGAATTATCAACAAAAGGCTCTCATGCTATCTCCTGAAAACAAGAAATATTAATTTGAATGGGACCAAGACCTTCAGAAATTTGGCACAAGGAAAGGAATATTGCAGAGGAAATTTATGAGGAACTCTTATAAAAATGCATCAGACAGTTCAGAGGCAGTTTAATGTAAACAGGGCCGATTCAAAGATATGTCACAGAAATAAATTATCAGAAGGTGTTTGTTGTGCATGAAAGATTAAGAGAATACTAGTTGTCATTGAGATGATATCCAAATACAAAATATCACCATGTAATGGGCTTACTAATTTAAGAATCCATACATGAAAATAGCGTTTTTAAAAATAACCTCCCAAAGAAACTAATATAGCAGAAATATGGTTGAAGTGAATAGTGAAACAGTATATCATGCCTGAGCCATATTTAAAGCGCTTGACTAATTTGAGCATGGGTATCAACTAGGATAAATCCATACCAAAAACCAGTGAGCCACTCGCATTCCAGAAACATGATACAAGAAAGTAGATGAAACAAAATGAACGATTGAATTAGCACATATAAGAGAAAGTTACACACTGTGAGACACCAAAGACCAGAATCCTCTTTAAAAACGGAACTCCTCACTGAAACCCAATGGGATTTTTACATTCATATAAGAGTTTTTACAAAATTCATACAAAAACCCTCTTACTGCATAATTTTCTGATAAAATCTGGAACCCTCAAAAATCTGTTCTTCGGGAGTTTTATAGAATAAAAAAAAAAAATTCTAAAGGAAATGGATGATGAACATTTAATTTTCCTCATTAAGACAGGATGGCGGAAACATGCACGCCCATACTGCTTGATGACTCTGTAGTGCTGTATGTACTATGTGGCCTGCTTTCTGAAATAAATGCACTGGGTGGAATTCTCTTCAGGAACATGGTATAGAAATAAAAACCACATGGGCACTCCGTCCTTTCCTGGAAAGAAAATTCTGCTAAAATGAAACCTTGAGGGTATTTTTTTCTATGCATGGACATTTTGAGTGATCTACAGGGTCTTCGATCTGGTACTCTTCCTTAAAATGGTTAGGTTAAGGCTCTAAAATCTTCAATTACACGCCTTTAACACTTTGCCTTTCACTGATACTCTCTGTCTGAAATATTAATGTCTCCGATCGCGAAATTTGCGCTTTGAATGACTCTGGAGGGTTTGACATAGTTTAACCCTACTTATTTAATGGAGGTCATGTCGTAACAGCTTCCCAGGCCTTTCTCCATAATTCCAGCCTCTAAAAAATGGTCCTTTCCGGTGTTCTTTGCTACTGTAATTGAGACTGTGAATCATGGCAGTTTACCGCCACTCGTACCCTGCAAAACACACAAAATTGTCAAGAAAAAAAATTCACGGGAAGGTGGATGCAGCGGGGATAGCAAGGATAACATCGCAGCATGGTGGAATGGTGGAACATTGCAGGGTGATGGCGGAAAGGCGTAGCGGAATGGCGGAGAAATGCTCTGGTGAAGGTTGGCGGAATGCGGAAAATTAAATGCAAAACCTTAGAAATCGGCCTTAGAATGGAATATATATGAGGGATGGGCATGTGACGAACACACGTGGAATGGTGACGTGGCAGAAGGCATGTGTCGATGGCGAGCAGGCGAATAAATCTGGACCGTCTGATCTCAGGAGGAGATCGACGGCTGAAAACATATCAGAGGGCAAAGGATGGCAGGCTAGGGGTACGGATACCTTGGGTTAAATTCCACACATCTTCGGGGTATGATGATCATTGGATGGAGAGCCCCAGATCGGACGATTGATATGAATATCACGCTGGGTCAAATGCCGAACGATAACGAGCGATGGGGGGGCGGTTTTGAAATAGTGATGGAGCCACGTGTCATGTGATGAGTGGAATCGCTCTGAAATGGAAAATACCGCCCGCCCTTCAAAGGCGGTGCGATGGAAACCAGCGGATTTTGACCAGTGATTTCGGGCGCGGGGAACACAAGGGCAGGTGAGCTGCAAACCGTTGATTTACAGATTGATCAGACAGTGGACAGGTGATCGGAGCAGTGAACAGGTTGGGCCACAGGCACGACGCTGATTTATGACGGTCGTCCGATCTATTCAGATCGACGGATAATACTGCACCCGATATCCATCTGCGATAAGCACTCTCCGGGCTAGCACTTAGTCTAGCGCCCAGGTCATGTGGAGAAAAATACTGAGGGGGCTAGGGCCGAAAGGTGCTAGGCCTTAAATATATTAAAATGTGTGATTTCGGCCCTTTTTTATGCAATTTTGAATTTAGAGGAGGGGAACGATAGGCGGAAAAAGGATTTTTTAGGCCAAACAGAGGGGGTTTAAAGGGGTTTGCTTGTCAGATTTTAACAGGGGGCTAACATGATCAACAGTCAGTATAGTGCGACTGGAATTAGGACCATTACCTTTGACAGGGAGTCCAGTAATCCATTCTTTTTGAAGGATGTTATGCATGTTCCAGGTCTGAAGAAGAACTTGGTCTCGGTCGCAATGCTGGAAGACAAAGGTTATGACATTGTTTTCAGTGAGGTAAAATCCTTCCTTCGACAAAAAACAACGGGTTAAACCAAGAAGATAGGGGTTTGAATTAAGAATCTCTACAAGTTGGAGGTAGATGGTTGCGCTGAAATGGTGGGCAAAGCAAAATAAGCGGTGAGCCAGGATGAGGGCGAATTATGGCACAGGAGATTGGCCTATCTTCACCATGGTGCTTTGAAGATTTTGCAGCAGATTTCTACTGGACTTCCCAAGGGTACTCTTGCGTAATCAGATTAGTGCAAGGGATGTACTATGGGTAATTTTGTGAAAACCACCTTTCATGAGAAGGAGAATCGTGCTTAGGTGATTCTGGAGAGAATTCACACAAAAATGTGTGGACCTTTCTCAGTTGCTTCAACAGCAAAACATAGGTATTATTTTATATTTTTTGATGACTATTCTCATAGATTTTGGATCTTCTTCATGCAGAAGAAGAGTGAAACATTCTCAAATTTGTGTGAGTTCAAAGCATTGGTGGAGTAGGATTCAGGGAAGCAAGTGAAAGCTCTACGGAGCGATAATGGTGGTGAATACATATCGAGCGAATTCAAAGAATTTTGTAGCAAAGAAGGAATTCGAAGAGAAATCATAGCGCCTCATAACCCACAATAGAATGGGTTCATGAAGAGAAAGAACAGAACGATCGTGGGTGCTGCACGAGCAATATTGCATGACCAGGGCCTACCGATGCACTTGTACGCGGAAGCATGCAACACTGTGGTCAATGTGAAAAATCATTGTCCTCATAGAGTACTTGGCATGAGTACACCTGAAGAAGCTTTTACTGGTAAGAAGCCTGATATTTATCATTTGAAGATTTTTGGCTCATCTGTTTACATTCATGTGACGAAGGATGCCAGGAAGAAGCTGGAACTGACTGCAGAAGTTGGGATATTTGTGGGGTACATAGAAACACCCCATAATTATCGTGTGTATTTTTTAGACAGTTGGATGACTGTGGTGCGACAAGATATAAAATTCAATGAGGTGAAAGCCATGAAGTTGTTGCTTGAGAGGGAGCTACACTTGCATGCAGAGGAGGAACTTCTTGCTCCCAAAGATGAGCCTCTAGATGTGGATCAGCCATAGGTGGAGATTCATGGAGTGGAGGAGTCCACACATGAAGAACCAAACACCAAACAAGGCAGAGAGCAGACCACAGAAGCTGAGAGACTAAAGCTTGATGCAGCACAGAATGTAGGAGTCCCCACATCACAACGCAGACAAAGATAGTCACCTGACCGATTTACTAGATAAATGGCTCTTATGAGCAAGTGTATCGTGACAAAGCCATCTTCTTTTGAAGAAGCAGTGCAGGAGCACACATGGGTAGGTGCCATGGTGGAGGAGTATGACTCCATTGTCAAAAATAGTGCTTGGGAGATTGTTCCAAGGCCAGTGGGAAAATCAGTTGTAGGATCAAGATGGATCTACAAGGTAAAGCAAGCTGCTGATGGGAGAATCGAGAAGTATAAAGCAAGATTTGTTGCCTAGGGCTTCTCACAGACCGAGGGGATTGAATATGAAGAAACCTTTACACCTGTTGCACTGTATTACTCCATATGGACCATCCTTGCTCTCACAGCGCAGATGGGTTGGCACATTCATAAGATGGATGTGAAGACTGCATTCCTTAATGGGATCATTCAGGAAGAGGTGTACATTGAGCACCCTGAAGGATTTGAGATCATCAGTAGTGAGTCGCATGTGTGCAGGCTCAAAAGAGAATTGTATGGGCTGAATCAAGCACCACGTGCTTGGTACACTCGGATCGACAGCTATTTCACTGGACTTGGCTTCACCAAGAGTGAGGCGGATGCCAACCTGTACCAAATTGTGGTGGAGGGTAAGCTTTTAATTATTGTTCTTTATGTTGATGATTTAATACTAACAGATGATGAGCAGTTGATACACTCATGCAAGGTAGATTTTGCAAAGGAGTATGAGATGAAGGATTTGGGCCTCCTTCATTATTTCCTTGGATTGGAAATATGGCAGCAGGAAGGTGAAATTTTTGTGTCTCAAGACAAGTATGCCCGGGAGATACTAGAGAAGTTTCACATGCAAGGCTGCAAGCCTATCGACACTCCTCTTCCAGGAAATTGGAAGAAAGAGGATGCTACATCAACAGAGGTAGTGGATGCCACTGCTTATCAATGGTTGGTGGGTTCGCTCATGTATTTAGTTAATACAAGACCGGACATATGTTATGCGGTGAACCAGCTTTCACAAGCGATGGTTAAGCCTACCAAGATCTTTTGGAAGGTAGGCAAGCATGTCCTAAGGTATCTCAAGGGCACATTTGAGTATGGTTTATGGTACAGATAGACGGATGAGGTGAAGTTGCATGGCTTCATGGATGCAGATTGAGCAGGAAGCCCAACAGACAGAAAGAGCATATCAGGAGGAATTTTCAGTATCGGATCTATGGTAGCTTCTTGGTATAGCAGGAAACAAAGATCCGTGGCACTCATTTCAGTGGAAGTAGAATACATGGTAGTAAGTCAAGCTGCATGTGAGGCTATCTGGATGAGGAAGATATTGGTCGGTTTTTTCGGTTCACATTTAGATCCTACAGTGATACATTTTGATAATCAGAGTTGCATTAAAATCTCTGTTAATCCTGTGTTTCATGATAAATCTAAGCATATTGATATTCGATATCATCATATCAGATATTGTGTACAGCGGAAGATCATGTTGCTTCAGTACATTCCTACGGAAGATCAAGATGCAGATATTTTGACGAAGGCGCTCACCAGGAGAAAATTCAAATACCATAGAGCCAGGATCGGGCTAAAGGATAATCCATATCTTTTTGAGAGGGAGTGTTTAGATTCAACAAGATGATGAGCTTAGTGAATAGAGTCGCCTTCACTAAGTGGGCCTGCAGGCTATTTTTGGCACAAGTCTATTTTTAGACTATGTCTATTTTTAGACATGGTGATCATATTTCAGAAGTTTGAGGATGCTATTTGTGGATGGTTGATCAAGTTGGAAAAATAGATGAAATTTTATTTTTAGAATATTGGGCAAAGTCTATTTATAGATCGTCGATCTAAAAATAGAAGTGTCAATTATTATTATCTCTTAATAATAATCCGACAATAAACAACAACTTATTATCTTGGAGAACTTAATTTCAGTGCACAGATTTGGAAAATCAGTGGCCTTAGGGAATTACGCAATTCCCAAGGGAAACTGGTGGTTCATGCATGGAGGACACAGTTATAACTAAAGTGGAAAATTTATGACAGAGTTGGAAGAGTAGTTCATGGAGTTGTATTCATTTTAACTTAGTTAGACTCAGTTGAGCTAGTTGTATCTAGTCTAACTGAATGATACACTAGTGAGAGTGGATTGAATTAATTAGTTAATTAATTCACAAATAATAACTCATTAATCAACTGAACAATATAGTAGTTAACTATAGTGCATGTCAGTTCCAGTGGAGACCTAGTGGAGAGATAGGTGAAAGGGCAAGATGGACTATCCGTTGTGACTATGGTGATGCATTGATTGCACCACACACACATTGGAGTTGCCAATGAGGATTGCACAGTCAAGGAAAGGGTAATTCAAATTCATTCTGAACTATTCTTTAGTAGGTATTGCGCAGTGGAGGCAGGCTAGCAGGAGGGCAAAGATCAGTGCATGGATTTGAATATTTTTCCTAATTATTGTGTGACTATTGATTGTACTGAGAGCTTGATGTACTAAGCTTTGTATGAGATTGTTACATGATCTCCATGATACATAATATATGATAGTTTGGGTTTTCAGCTTCAGGATTTCCCATTAAACAACTGTGTTATGTGCGATTTTTTTTATTTATGCTTCACATGTGTTTGTAATTAATTTTCTGCAAAATATTAACAGTGGAATGATTCTGTATTTTTCAAGAAGTTAAATATTGTGAGATCAGGGGAATCTGGATGTATGCATGCTTAGTGTTTACTAATTACTACAAAAATACATGCTTGGTGTATACTAATCAAGGCAGAAGTCAAAAAACTCTTACACGTTGGTTTCATCTATCTCGTTACTCTGATGGAATGGATATCCAATCTGATTCCCATAGATAAAAAAACAAGGGACAACCCGAGTCTATTTATTATCGTGATTTGAATGCATCTTGTCCAAAATACAATTATACTACTCCGTTCATAGATCAGATTTCGAAAATTGCACCGGATGTGAATATTTCTCCTTTATGGATGGATTTTTAGGATATAACCAGATAGCGATTAAAAAGGATGACCAGCATAAAACTTCCTTCATTTGTCCGTGGGGCACATTTTTGTATTGTAAACTCCCATTCGTTCTAAAGAATGCAGGAGAAACTTTTCAAAGGGCCATGGAATATGAATTTCACAATATCATACACATTGTACAAGCTTACTTGGATGACCTTCTTGCTCACTCCAAGAAAAGAGCCCATCACCTTGCACATATTAAAGAAATATTTTCTCGGTGTAGGTTCTACAACATATGTCTGAATCCACACAAGTGCGTATTTTTTTTTTAGTATGGACGTCTTCTTGGTTTCATTGTCTCCAAGCATGGGATTAGGCTTGATCCTGATAAGGTTAAGTCAATTGTTGAATTACCTGTGCCACAATCGATTCTGCAACTCCAACGTTTGCAAGGGAAGGAAAAATTCTTATGTCATTTCATCGTAAACTATACTGAGATGATGAAAGGCTTCATGCGCTTACTCAATAAAGGGGTACCATATCTATGGGATGATCAATCTCAAATATCGTTTGACACCCTAAAATGGGCACTCATTTCCACCCCACTTCTTAGTGCCCCCAACTATTTGCGTGACTTTATCCTCTCCATGGAAACCTCACCATCCTCGCTAGGCATGGTTTTGGTTCAAGTTCACGATGACGATAGTGAGCATGTGATTTATTATCTATCAAAAGGTCTCATCGGACCTAAATTACGATATTCACATGTAGAGAAACTATCTCTCGTGGTGGTCTTCGTTTTCACCCGCCTTCAACACTATATATTGCTATGACAGACTACTGTAATTTCTTTGGAGAATCCCATGCGACACATATTTTCTCGTCAGAACATTGGAGGAAAATATTCCAAATGGATTGTAATCCTACAACAGTTTGATTTGGTTTTCCCTGCTTCCAAAGCAAAGAAATCTCTAGTCTTCGCCGAATTACTGTTGGACCTTCCCAGAATTTACCTAGAAGAAGTAGTTCATGATCCATTTCTCGATGAATCTATATATCTAGTCGATTCTTCTGATCCTTCGTACGGGGACATTCTGTTCTACCTCCAAGCTTAACAATTTTTCCCAACTCTCACATCAGATGACCATTGTCGCATTCGTCACCAAGTGAAACATTATCTTGTGTTGAACGATACTCTATATCGTCATGGTGTTGATATAGTTCTTTGACGTTGTATCACTCTTAACAAGGCATAGCACATTTTAAATGACTTCCACATTGTGGCATGCGGTGGTCATCTTCCTGGCATAGATACTGCCCAGAAAATATTGCGTGCAGGATACTATTGGCCTACTTTGTTTAAATATTGTGTCACAACGGTCTACAAGTGAAATTTGTGTCAGATTTTTACGAATAAAATGCATGCCCATCCTGCCCCTATTCATCTAGTTATCTCCGTCGGTCCTTTCGCTAAATGAGGAATAGATTTCGTCACATGAAATCCCACTTTTTTTGATGAACACAACTACATCATATTTGTTGTCGACTACTTCCCAAAATGGACTGAAGCCATTCCCACTTTTCAGGCCGATGGATAAATTTTCACTCTCTTCCTGTTGGATCAGGCCATCTACTGTTTCGGTGTACCCCGCTCGATTGTCACAAATCATGGTTCACACTTTCATAACCAAATGATGATGGAGTTAACTTCCATGCTAGGTTTTCGACAAGATCAGTCTTCATCCTACTATTCATAAGCTAACATTCAAGTCGAAGCCATAAATGGCATCCTCAATACCATGATTCATTGGTTAGTCATCAATCATAAAACCACATGGCATCGAAAAGTATACTCCTCATTATGGGCATACCGAATGTCAGTGAAAACTAATATAGGCTTCATGCCATCCAACTAGCATACGGTCTGGAAGAATTTCTTCCAATCGAGTGCAAGATTCCATCACTTAAGCTAGTCATTGAACTCCTACCTGGTACCACTGTCAAAGAAGAGCACTTGCTCTCACTCGATCTATTAGATGAAACTCATCGAGATGCCACACTATTACTCGAAGCTCACAAGTGCTGAGTAAAAGCTCAATACGAAAAATCTATCAAGCCTTATTCTTTCCAAGAAGGTGATCTTGTTCTACTCTACGATCAAAGACACGACCTCTTGGGGGCAGGAACACTTCAGCCATTATGGCTTGGTCCATACGTCGTCACGAAATTCCTTTCGAAAGGACCTTATTAATTTTAGGACTATAATGGGATTCCACTCACTGAGCCCCACAATGGGCTCTATCTGAAGAAGTATTTCGCCTAGTGTCCCACAAGGCATATGTTTTGTAATTTTATGTATATAAGTCGTATTTTTTTGGTGAGTATGGATATTTTGGGTTTTTGAGTATTTTTTCTCATATAGGCTCTCTTCTTTTAAAAATATGTATTCGTCATCCTTGTCATACATTGGATATGCAGATGGTTCCATTCGTCACACACGACACATTTCATCATCTGCTTGGGTCCTCTATACACCTGAGTTGGAACTACTTGGTTCCGAGGGAATCTTTCATGGTGATGCCACCAATAGTATTGTTGGGTACATGTCAGTGATACAACTCCTCACAGAAACTGCATCTCATGGAATCTCCAATATGGTGGTCAGGTTAGATTCCCATCTAGTTGTTATACATTTGAACAACTTTTATCGCATCCATCATCCAGTCTTATTACGTTATTACTTAAGGGTACGACTTTTAGAACATCAATTTCAATTCATTACTTTTCATCACATTCCTAGAGAATATAATAAATTAGCTGATTCATTGGCAAATTATGTGTTATATTGGCATTTGTGGCATTTATTATAGAAAGAGTCGTACATGAGTGTATATTTTTCCATCATAAAAATACATAAAATTAAAAAATACAAGATCAAAATTTCCAAAATATGTATATGTATATATATATGTCATGTCCAGTTAGGTTACATCAAAAAAATCTTCAAAACTTGGTTGTTTTACAAAAATTGGCTCTATTAAGCCTCACTCTGACATCTATACATCTATCATCTAATCATCCTGAGCCCACTACTCATGGTAGCAGATAACTAATCTGGTTAACCTCCTTAAAGGCAACAAGAAACTCTTTGGCACACCCACTATGTGTCACTATAGGTGAATGGGGATTTCCCTCATGGGAAGAAGCGTCACACCCATGCTCAATCCTTCAAGGTTCCTGGAAACCTCATGCAAACTACGTGGATCATCAACCTCTTCGGTGGCTATTGCAGCCTCTGTTGTTGCTCGAAACCTAGGTAGCTGCATTCCTTATCATGCATAGTGAGGGCTATGAATAGACGGATGGGTGCCACTTCTGTGTCAAGAAATAAGCTTCAGGTAAAAACATTTTTCATCCATTAAACAAAAAAAAATGCATAAACATTCAAAAGATAGAAAATACTTGAAGAAACTGATTATTTTCCTTCTTACCATCTGGGCCCCACTTAGTGCCTGGTGGTAATATCATCTCTAGATCCCCTGTGTAGTTCAGCTCTACATAGGGATAATCTTCGATCATCAGGATCTGGCCATTTATCCACTCGAAGAATGCATCATCAAAAAAATTGCGGATCGGACCCTCTCTAGTTTGTGACATCAAAGTGGACCAATGACCCTGACTAGGCTCTCCTGGTCGCATAACATCCATGATCATGATGAGAAATCTCTCTGTTATGAAGGAAACTATCAGTGTACCAAACCCAAACTCTTGTTTGGACTGGGTCTTACATTCTTTTAGTTCTTCTCAAACCCGATGGACAACGCCTTCACACCAATCAAAAATATGTGGTTGCAGAAAATCCAACGCTAGTAATACTTGGGCCTTGGTGGCCATGTGCTGACTCTTGGCCCCCTCCAAGTGAATGATAATCCATAGAAGAGACCTCATTGGTCTTGTGGCCACCCGTGTTATAGGAATCTGGTTGCTTACCGGCGCAATATTGTTCATGTAGTGAACCTAGATTAATCCCATAGTAGTGCAGGGATCAGATCTTGAACCTGTCAGATTGGGCCTTGGTCCTCTATATGACAGGCCGGTCATAAATTATATGCCATCCTTCTCTATAGACAGTTCATGGCCCCCAATGTGGAAGACATGTTGTTGATCATCCCACTGCTGGATTATCCAGCTCAGAAGGTCTTCCTGCCCCCTCATCATCTCTAATCTGGTGTACTTCAGTAACCCACATCTTTGAAGAATAATAAAAGTAGCCAGATCGGTGACTATTTTGAGTTCCTCTCATTCATGCTCTCTCTCATGCCAAATACTCATGGTAGCATCTTCAGACCTACACAAAGCAAGTTTCTAGTGGATCAGTTTCAGGCAAAATCACTTCATGATTGAGCAGACCAAGCTTGATTTTTCTTTGGACTGGCTAACATGGGCCATAGTGCAAAATAGGGTGCTAACACACTGTCCCTTAATGAGAAATGTGTGTAACTCAACCCTAGCACTGGGCACCCGCGTTACCCTTCTAAATTATTTAGGCCTTGCTCAAAATCCCATTTTCAACCATTAAAAACAATAAAAATTCCAATGGAAAGCAAGATATTGGCTTAAGTTCTTACCTGGAACTCATAGAATCGAAAATCATTGTTCAAATTGCCCACACTCAACAACAGAAGTTTCACCTCTTTTTTCTCTCCAAAGCTCTTTCATAGCACTCAAAACGGTGAAAATGAAGGTATGTTGCCTTCTTATAGACATTCTGGCGGTATGACTCACTCATCTAGTCTGTTAAAATTGGTAAATTTCCATTATTTTTTTTTGAAACTGTTGGTTTCTCAAAGTCACTGATGCTCTGATGAGTTGTTAGTGTTCATGTGCATACATATTTGACCTGGATTGAGCCTTCTTTTTAGGCACTTTTTCTAGCTCGTAAAATTGAAAAAATGCTGAGCTTCCTTCGCCAGGCTCATTAAACTACCACGATGAAGAACTATGAGCCATTTTTTTCTAGCTCGTTAAAAAACCAAAAAAGTCACCGATTTTTTCTCTGTCGGACTCGTTAAAATTTCATGGAGAGGACCGAGTTTTTCTTCATGTGACTTGTTATAACTTCACGAAGAATATTTAGTTTACTCTGTCTCCTCGTGCTCATAAAAATATGAGGTAGATGTCCATTGAACATAGGTTTATCACTTTATACGGATTAAATGGACTAACTTACGGAAAAAGAACTGTGTCGGGCATAATATTCTCCCTTTGTCGTGCCCGATTATCAACGATGACAAAGGTATGCCCCTGGAGTTTTATTTTACAATGTTTTCCAGACTCCCTAAAAATGAAAAGATCACCTTGTTTACCCATCTGGACTCATCAAAACTTAATCAGATCAAGAAAAATTTGGACAAAGTGGATACTTATTCCGTTATGCTTTGAAATTCGATTTGGCAGCAAAAACCTTGAACATGGCACTTCCCAGAAAATTCACTCGCAATTAGCCCAACCCTACCATTCTATGAGTTTAGCCATCATATGTCGATGCCCCTACATTGGTCAATCCTGACAGTCTTTGGTGTTCATGAGCCTAAATTGCTTGGTACCCTATTACCGTGCCTTCTATTTTTAAACAAGATCTCGCTATCTAGTGCTTCCTGTATCAACAAAGCCATCATATGCCATAAATCATTTATCATCATCAGTTACTACCATTTTCTCTTGACAATCTTCAAAACAAAATCATATTTTCTCGTTTCGTGACGACTGATGTAGGATGCCTCATTTCCTACCTTTTGACAGATCTCTTCCTATCAACTTCAACATCTTATCTAGGAAGTTGATCCGGAGACACATCAGTACCCTAGAACTTGTAGACATGAGAGGCAGGTTACCTTGTGTTTGACTAGGGGTTCTCATCACTGGCTCCTAGTCGAATCATTATACGAGTGTTCGACATCAACACCATTTATTTACACTTGCTAGATTGTAATGTGCATCTTGGGGACCATCATCCTTATTGGTGGCGACCCTTGCATCTGTTAACAGTTTTCATCATTGATTGGTAATTAGATGATTTCTCTGACGTTCAAATACAACTCCTTCATTCACATGTGCAAAGATATGTAGTTTAGTGAAACGACGACCAAGACCTTGGGTTGAGGCTTACATCATTCAATTGTGTTTCATCTCCTAAGCTGCGATATTATTTTTGGAGAAAACTTATCAGATTGATCCTGTCATGACACAAGCTTCCACATTGTGCTTATCAGTGGACATACTGGTCATATATCTTTCTAAGAGAAATCATTTTGATACAGCTACTGAGAATGGGAATTCCTGACTCAGGACAGATACTTATATTTTTGACATATGTTGTTGTTTCAAGTTTTCCTTAGTCCTCCAACTCCTCTCGCTCTACTACACATATTATAAAGTATTTATGCCATCGTCTTCACCTCTAACCTCACACTTTAGGGAGAATCTGTTATAGGACAAATGACCTCCTCGTCAACTTAAAGGAGAAGGAAACATGGAAGGTGTTATCATTCTATAATTTTAAGATTGGAAAGAATAATCATAAAAAGACAACATAAAACCACTTTGGAGCCCATGATCTAGCCCTCCTAGACTCAGAGAGGGATCTCTCTTTAAGATTTTAGCTTTTTATTTTTATTTTTTGTGATATTAGGCTAGTTAAACTGACTATGAAGGTTTTTTTTATTGATAGGTTTGGTTGGATTAAGGGATCTCTTTAAACTATTTCCAATGGGCTATGGAGTCACAACAGGCTAGGTTGTTGCATCAATTTTTCTATAGCAATTGCAAGGCAAGCTAACTATATTTAATGGACCTTTATAACGGAGTAAATTGTGGAATGGAAAAAAGTGATTTTAGTAGTGGTTTAAAAGAAATTAAATATTCTTAAACCTCACATCAGAAGAAAAAACACTTATATTGTAAAGACAACCAAAATTAAGGTGCTCTGTATAGCAAATCTCAATATTTAGATTTCTATTTTACAATTAGAATTTAAATTATACATTGAAGGAAATAACAGTAGAAACATTAAACAGAGTAAATAAAATACATCACCAAGAAAATACAGCTCAAGAACCTTGCAAAATGATCTTTTATTATTGATGCTCCAGCTTCAAAATTACAATGCTCCAACAAAAAAATCTTACAATCTAGGGTCCATCCCCTAATACTAAACAGAAATGTAGTTTTTAAACTAATTCCTAGTGATTGTTGCATCAAGATAGGCAATATGATATTTATTACAATGATAACTAAAATTTGAAAAATGTGACCACCACGTGGACACGTTAGAATAGTTGTGACAAGTTGTTGAAATTTCCATAAAGTCGTTATTGAGTGTTGTAGACTATTGATGTGCTAGCAGATTTGAGGTTGATATGCTGAACTGATACAATGGTTTGCGGAATTAATTAATGAGATGAGGTGGTTGTTCCGTTGTTGTGCTGAGTTGTCACCCTTCCTGGTAGTCACATAAATTCTCCCATTCCTGTCAATTCAGAATCTTAATTCTAATTAGTTTCCTATATATTTCATCAGTCTTTGTATACTTCATGAATGTTTGCCTCAACTAGAAAATATGCTTAATTTCATACTAAATGTCTAGATCATTATCCATAGCCTCTAAGAAGGCTCTTACAGTCATTGAACCTTTAATTCTTGCAAATTTGGTAGTATCTTTGTAAATCTCCTTCAGTTTCTTGAAATAATCTGACCTATGCATGGGCTTATCATTTATCAAAAAAAGGGAAGGTAGTCCTCTTTTGATCAATGGTTTGAGTTTATTGAAGAATCTGCTGACACCAATTTGTAGCTGATGACATTTGTATTCTACCTATGTAACCAAAATATTTTTTTCTAGTACTTTCTTGACCTCCAGGATAGTTTCTATCCTATCCTCCACTCCTAGTGGTTCCAATTCAAAACTACTCTTGAAATTAAATAATTTGATGATATTTTTTTTAATTTCAGGCATGCCTGACAAATCTCTGTTTTCCTTGTCTATGGCAACACTCACTAATCCAATTATATCTCTCTGTTCAAAAATTATTTGGATGGAGGGACATATCTCATTCATTGAGTCAATAATACTGGTCCAAATAATTTCCTTGGCCTGGCCAATGGTCTTTCCAATAGTGGTTTCACTCTCTACCTCGATCACTTTCTCTATCTACTCTTGGGCCTTCTGTATCTCAATCTCATGTGCATTGTTTGATATTTTCTTCAAATTCTTCAAATTGTTGATTTCTACTTCAAAATTTTTAATCTTTGATGTTTGAAGGGTCATGTTCTCCATAGATTTTCCTAACTTCTCTGCACCACCCGATGAGCCTGTTGTTGATGGTGTTGCTGTAAGAATGGATGAAATTGGGACGGACTATAATGGAACAATGGAGATTTCTGCATTCTCCTTTTCTTTCACTAGTTTTTCCATCTCTGTCTCCATTTGCTTCAACTGTGCCGACTACTCCATGATCAATTTCAGCATCTCAACCTTCCGTGGTTCATTTTCTTCAATGTCCTTTATCAAGGGGTCTTAAGTTGCAAACATTTTGAGTTGTTTCCTAAGGGATGATATATCAACATTATTTTTATTCAATATTTCTTCTACAACCGCCACATTTCTTGGGTCATACCCGATATTCACTACTAAATCCTCCAAGGATTTGATGCTTGTGTATTTTTCTAGAGAAGATATATTCTCCATATTTAGCTATGATTGAAAGTTAGATAATGATACCTGCAGTTTGGACAAGCTCATGGTAGTGCTGGTCAAGGTGGAGGAAATCATTTCTCCAATTTTCTTATGCATCTCCATCTAATCTATTGGATGGATATATTTTACATCAAACTCAAATATAGTATGCTTGTAGTTTGCAGGTGTTTTGGGCTGAGATATTTGTTCTTTTAAGAAGGCCATTCTCATTTTCCCTCTCTCTGAACCAAAGGATGATAAAAGCCTTCTCAGTGTGATGCTTGTCTGTTTCTAGAACTAATTGTAGGTGTTGTTTTTGAGAATTTTATTCTTCCTCTTGATCTCTCTAAATGTATCAAATATGTATTCCCTCTATCCCACGGTAGTAGTAGTGGATGTGGGAGTTTGTATGTTCTGCTACTGGAAAGTAATGGTGGCTAAAGATGTGGAGAAAATGGTTTGGCCACTTGCTGGAGAATATCTTGGAGAGTCCCTGATGGTGATGACTCTCTGTTTTTCTTTTTCATTGCTCTGGTCAATGTCCATGTGGACTCTATCTCTTTTTCTATATTTCATTTTAAATTCTCTGCTCGATGTATCAGTCTCCATATCATATTGATCATATCTTTTCCTCTTTCCTGTCGTTTCTTTTTCTGGTTCATTTCTCGTGTCCTCTTTGTCTCTTGTAATCTTCCTTTCCTATGGAGTGGGGGTTTGAATGCTTGAGGTGGAGATCAATTGCTCTTTAGATTATTCCAGTGTATTTTCTATCCACTCTTATTGATTCATGTGTTGTTCTATCTCAGGACTGTGTATGGATGTATGGTGTTGACTTGTTCTCTTCCCTTTTCTTGGAGATGATCCCCAATGGATCATATGACCAGGTGAAGCTGTGACTGAATTTCGTGTCCTTTAGCACTTTATCAGCCTCCTCTCCTACTGCTCTGCTATTACAAATAAAAGGACCAATTTGGAATTTGTTCCTAAATTGGGATTTCTTCTTTGGAGAGACAAAGTGGACTTCATCTGCATTGATCATTTGTCTTATGTATTCCAAGTCAAAGATCCTCATGGGGAGGAACTTGGCAGCTTGTAGGGGGCCAACTCACATCCATATATACTAATATTCATATAATTTTTGTGCAAGTACCAATCTCCCGTTCTCACTTGATTTTTAAACTGCATAATCTTATTGATTTCCTCATTTATCCTTGGCTCTATTTTACTGCTGAGTATATTGATTTCTAGATGTACAAATGAATCCACAAAACTCTTGTATGTATAATTATTCTATTCCTTCATTAGAAAAGTGGTCCAAAATATGACTGATTGAGCCTGAGAGCCATCATTAAGCTTTATCATTTCAAACTGGAATCTGCTGGCCTGAAAATAAACAAACATATATACCAAAACTGAAGTGTATTTGAACACTTCCTCTGTATGAAACTTTAAGAATTGATCATGTATGGCATCAGAAAGGAATTGGATAAAATTGAACATGATTTAGCGATTATAAGTTGACGAAAGGGTAGACAGAAAAACTATTATGGCCTCATCTACCCACTGGTTTGTATAATACCCTAGAAAATATGAGAAAACAGTGACAATGTGTTGAGTTCTATCAGGGAAAGTGGATGAAGGATATGGAGGGGAATTAGTGGCCATTAAAAGCTTTAGTTTTTTAGTCCTACTGGCAAAGTCTAGCTTTTGATATAATTCTCTAAGAGCTTCATAAGAGAAAGGGATGGCTTCTTCGACAGTGGGAGTCTACATCATCTATTGGATTCATTGGGCATTAACAGTAAACATAACCTCTCCTTTTGGGGTCACTACAGCTCTTTGATTGATTACATAACTTGCATGGCATTTCTTAATGAATTCAGGAAAACTATGGGTCTTTGGGAAAATGTAATATGGAAATTTGGTTTCCCATAATCCTATGTCATCAACCTCATCTAGAAATTTATCCTCAAGCCAATAGTAGACATCGAATAAATCGAAGTTTGACTTTGTCTCATGGATCTTATAATCTATATTAACTAAAGCCACATGATCTAGGTCTACCTGAGGGTAAACCATAGAATTAAAGGGTTGTTGATCCCTCTTTGAAGGCATTCTCTCTTCTGTGAATAATCTAGGTATGCTTTTGATTGTTGCAGAGAAGAATGGGAGAAAAGAAGTAGGGAATTAAAAAAGGGATGTGTTGTAAATAAGAATAGGGAAGGGAAATAATGAGAAGGGATAATAGAAGAGCTCTGATCGATCCTGTAGATAACTAAATGTTTTTTTGCACTTGTATTTTACTGAAATCCTTCAAAAATCATCACCTGTAATAAAAATAATGCTCTGACAGTGGTAAACATTGCCACTCATTCGGGATTTTGGTTTTATAGCATGACTGGGTGACTGTTTGGAATGGCGTGGGCCTGTTGGGTAACGGCCTGAGCCATTAATTTCCCAACAAGTTTGTGGTGGGAGTGCATTTGATTGGATGGAGGGGACAGGCGGGAGGTTATGTGGCATGACGATAATGGTTAATGGTCATACAATGGTAAGATGGGCACAATGTTTTATACTGCAGTGAAAACCTCTTTTTGGAGGGGGGTGTACCCTGTAAGCTGGGGGGGGGTGCCAAATGATTTGGGCATGACACGTAGCAGTGGAGGCAGTATCGGAAACTGTTTGTTTCGGACCCCCCCCCTCGGGCGTTAATGTTCGGACACTGAGGGGGGGCCGAAAATATGTATGGCCCGTCGGATGAGGAGGAGAGCGCGGGGATGAATTAAAACTTGAGTGGTGTTTAATGGAGATGTGACGTGGGATTTGATGCTGGGGTCAGAGATATTTATTGAGTGGCAGTGTAATATTCCTAAAATTTAGCTTTTAGCTAAAATGAAAAATTATGGATTATTTTGTCACTAGGTAGGTGAATAAGTGGGTAGGGAGGCCCATAAATCTCCTTAACAGTAATAAAAACACTTCAAGTGTGAAAGGAGACCTTCTAAGCAGCTAAATAAAGCACCTTTGAGTGTGAACAGGGGCTGAATCATGTTGAATAGGTCAACTTTCACCAAATCAACAATGTTGTTATGGAGGAGTGGACATTATATTAGGAATAATGCAGTTTTGGAGGGAGATTGATTGCATGGAGGTAGTGACCTGATTAAGTGGGGAAAAGGTCAAGGATGCTCATAACTTATATAAGGAAGAGGATGGAAGCCATATTTTTTATGTTTTAGATTATTATTTTGTATGCGGTCTGTTTAGACTTCTTGCATTCTTCAGCTGTTTAGTTGAGTTTGCTGTGTTGTTTAGCACTGGGTTTTCCCGAGCGGGAATCCCATCTCTTTCCTTGAGAGCCCCCTTGGAGGAGCATTGCACTTCATCTCCACACTCAGGCTTAAGACCAAGCTACATCTTTCTTCATCAGCGCATTTTCTGCAGAATATTGTGTTGTGTTGCAGGGTGCACCAGTGGAGGATCATTTTGGGTGTCTTCAGAACTAATTTTGCAGTGGAGGAAGGTTTGCATCGATTGGAAGGCCTATAAAGAATCCCCTTGAGCTTTATTTACCTATTTAGTAGTATACTAAGGATTATTCATCCCCTACAGCGCAGTTTTAGTCAAGATATGTGTTATTTTAGGGAGGAGTTGCAGGGGTAGTTGCAGTGGTTGTTTTGGGAGGTGATTTCTTCAGTGCGAGAGCCATTATTTCATCTATAGGATCTATTGGAGAAGAGATGTAGGTTTCTACATCATCTTCAGAAATATCTTCTCATTTATGTTATTGCAACATATGTTCATCCCTAGGGCTGCAACTTACATTGGCACATTGTGTGCATTTACTGGAAACCCTCTTGGGTTGTCTTCGAAAGCTGATCTAGTGCCCAAATATCTATGTTTAGAATCTATTGGGGCCTATATCAGTATTTTTACATAATTTTATCATCTCTAACTGTATTTGTGATCAATATGACTGTGTTGTAGTTTCTCTCCGGCATTTTTTGTTGTGACAACAGTTCATATTTGGGAGTGATTGCTTATGGGAGGCTTGTTTATTCATTGTATATGATTTATGCCTCACTATTTTATATTGATTTTCTTCTCTAATACATAAATTTATGACTCCATATTGATCTCATGGTTTCATGTGTTAAATAATTTATGTTCCTTTCATTTTATGCACTATATTCCTGCTTTTCCCATTTTGGAATATTACAGTGGTATCAGAGCATAATCTTGGCTCAACCTGTGCATTCAGCCAATATGTCACCATAAGGAGAAGCTTCTCACAAGAAGAGAAGATGAACAGAAGAAACAAAGTCAAGACCATTATTTGGAGGAAGGGAGGAAGAGGGGCTCTCAAAGCTTCTTCTTCAAACTATGCAGAGCATTAAGGGATATATCAAGAATATGAGAAGGGAGATGTGTAGGGAATCTCCAAGAGGGTTTGAATATGAAGAAAACCATAGATTTTTACATGATGAGTGTGAGCATTCAGCCACACAATCTGAACCACAGTGAAATATTATTCCCACATTTACTACAAGAGAGATGGAGGAAGAAGATGCACCAGAGGAAACTTTGAGTGACTATCTTCAGGAGAATGAATCTCAAGCTTGGATATTTAAGGAGCACTTGAACTTCCAAGGGGTTTTCCAACTCAAGGAAGAAAGAAAACCCAACAATCACAACGAAAATATAAGAGGTAGATTCTTTCTACCAAATTTTGATGGGTCGTCCAAATGCATAGCCAAGGATTGGATAGATCATCTAGACTCATATTTACATATACATCAAGTTTCAGAAAAGGAAGCCCTTAGGATAGCAGTGCTGCATCTTGAAGGTAAGGCTGGTACTTGGTGGTTTTATGAATCTTCTTCATTTAATCATGCAAATATAGCTACTTATGCAGGATTCACTAAGAGATTAGTGAAGAGATTTGATGTAAAACAATATGAAACATATTTGATTGGGCTAGAAAAACATAAACATTCAAAACCTTTGCATGAGTTGGAAAGATCCATTATACTAACTCCACTTCAGATTCCTATTGAAGGGAATAGAAAATTGTATGATACCTTGCCAAGGGCAAGGTCCCCATTGCAGGAAGAGCTTTCTTCTCAAAGGGAAGACATGGAGATTCCTCCTTCAAGGAAAGACCAAGATCTAGGGTCTCTCATTGTTGATGAGGTATTCTGAAATATTGATAAGGAGGAAGAGAAGAAAGGAAGTAACAACATTGTCACTTTGGGAGGAGAATCATCACCACATGGATATGGGCCTAAATCTATTGCTTCAAGTGGAGGATATTTTGAACCTTTGTAAAAGGTTCCCAAGGAGCACCATGTGACAGTAGTGATGGGCAGTAACACCTTGATCAAAGGAGGAGAATAAAAGGTGGATCAACATCAAAGGATGGGGAGCATGCACCGTTGTTTATTTCAAGTGGTTTATATACAGAAGAAGGAGACTGATTTATGCAGTGAAGGAAGGAAAAAATTAGTCCACTCACCTATACAATCTACTTCAGATTTTGATGTCTTTTTACATGGAGGCATTCCACCAGGGAGAACCCCTGATTGGAATATGAATAAATAGTTCTCTCAACATGGTGCACCATTGAAAGGACCTTTGATGGGTTCAAAGGAGGGGTGAAAAACTTTCTGATATTGATATTGCTATCTCCCACTCAGCTATTTGCGATGAAAAATGATTTAGAAATCTATGATGACATGAGCATGGTGTCAAATCGCCACTCCATAGCCTTGGAGTAGAAAATGATGCTTCCCCACATGAGGAAGATTTCTTAATATGACAAGAGGTTATTAACCCTGTTGCATGCATTGGAAAAACTATGGGAGTTTTGGATGGGAAATGCCTTCCAAGAGGAGGTTGACCTCCATGTACTTCAATATTTTCCTAGGCAAGATCAGCTGCAAGGGAGGCAGCCAAAGTGGGGTAACAATCATCCAACATGTGGCTTTGGTATTAAACATGTCAAAGAGGAGAGTTATGAGGTGACATGAGCTTCATTTCAGAATTCTACAGTGTTGTCATTGTTGGGAAGCCTAGATCCATATTGGGAGTCCCAACTATTGGTGGAATATTCCAAGAACCTCTTCACATGTAAGGTTCTTGATGGACAAGAGATAGATGGGAGGTATAGAGTGGTTGATGGAGTCATCTATTTCCATGATTAGATCTACTTAACTAAAGACTCCAAGCTCAAGGAGGAGATTCTACATGTATCTTATGAGGAACTCTTTTTAGGACATGTAAATTCCATTGGGTCTTATCACACCATCATGGAGGGATTCTATTAGGAGGATCTCAAAGAATATGTGCACTAACATATCAAGAGATATGTAACTTGTTTTATGTATGAGGAGGAGGACAACCACCTTGCAATATTGTTACAATCACTTTCCCTTTTGATGGAGAAATGAGAAGGTTTATCTATGGACCTCTCTACCGGCTTGTGTACAATATATGGTAAAGGTTGTGTTTTGATACTTATTTATCAACTAACAATGTATGTGCATTTCTTTACCATGCATTTGCAACACATTTCTTCACAAGAGAGCAATCCTCTCTCTGTGTTTCAAGGTCCTATTGGGACTACATTCAATGATGGGAATAACCACTTCATGGAGGGATTTGGGCAAGGCATGTTTTTCTTGGTTCATATTCATCCAACATCGACTAATTTCCTCTACTATTTTCAAGCTTTTGAGAAGCTTTTGGTAGCAAGTAAGTGGTCATATGGCCACTTATCATATCATGTTTTGAAACAGCTAGAATAAGAACAACGTTGGTATCACTTGAGGGGCTATTGTCACCATCCATTATGCCATGTAACACTTAGCCCATATTTTTGGAGCCCATATGGTGATGATACTCTATTCACCAAAGAGTATTTTTGGAGCCCATATGGTATGATAATCTATGATACTCTATGGTGGATTGGGCAAGAGAGGTTCCTAGAACCAAAGAGTTGGATCATGAGATTCCAAGTACCTTTTGGCTTCTTAATGACCATATTATTGTAGCCCAACACCAGCAGTTCCACACCTATCATAAATGAAGAGAGAGAAAGCGTGAGTTTAATAAATTGATCTCTCCTTTTCAGCCATGCAACCCCTATACATTGCAGAAGCATGGGATTGGTGATTGTTTCTATGAGCTACCAAGGATATCTCACTTAATCTAGATGATAGCATGGAGGTGGGAGTCTATCATTAGGAATGAGATCCCCTATGATTGTCATGACTCCTACCTTGAGGAGGCCATGGGACAGCAAAAGGGCTTCCGTGTAGACCTTCCATTTTCTCATAATGAGAGCCATCTGGTTTATCCATCAAAGGCCAACTTGCACATTTGGGAGGAACCATTGGGAGACATAATTATTGAAGAATATCTGAAACAATGGTGAGGAATATTGATGAGGAGTC
This sequence comes from Pinus albicaulis, assembly GCA_034641835.2. Classification (NCBI taxonomy): domain Eukaryota; kingdom Viridiplantae; phylum Streptophyta; class Pinopsida; order Pinales; family Pinaceae; genus Pinus; species Pinus albicaulis. Next base: position 178,182,168 of record CM076577.1, read on the forward strand.
CACAAGAAGAGGAGTGGAGGAATTTATCCACCTTTACAGTTCCTTCAGGACAAGAAACATTTTTGAGGGGAGGACTGCAATATTCCTAAAATTTAGCTTTTAGCTAAATGGAATATTATGGATTATTTTGTCACTAGGTAGGTGAATAAATGGGTAGGGAGGCCCATAAATCTACTTAACAACAATAAAAAAACTTCAAGTGTGAAAGGAGACCTTTTAAGCAGCTAAATAAAGCACCTTTGAGTGTGAACATGGGCTGGATCATATTGAATAGGTCAACTTTGACCAAATCAACAACGTTGTTATGGAGGAGTGGACATTAAATGAGGAATAACGATGTTTTGGAGGGAGATTGAATGCATGGAGGTAGTGACCTAATTAAGTGGGGCCAAGGGAAAGGAATATCATAGCTTATATAAGGAAGAGGATTGCAGCCATATTTTTTATGCTTGAGATTATTATTTTGTATGTGGTATGTTTAGACTTCTTGCATTCTTCAGTTGTTTAGTTGAGTTTGCTATGTTGTTTAGCACTGGGTGTTCCCAAGTGGGAATCCCATATCTTTCCTTGAGAGGCCTCTTAGAGGATCATTGCACTTCATCCCCACACTTAGGCTTAAGACCAAGTTACAACTTTCTTCATCAGCACAGTTTCTGCATAATATTGTGCTGTGTTGCAGGGTGCAATAGTGGAGGATAATTTTGGGTGTCTTCAGAACTAGTTTTGTAGTGGAGGAAGGTTTCCATCCATTGGAATGCCTATAAATAAGCCCCTTGAGATTTATTGACCTATTTAGTAGTAGGCTAAGGAGTATTCATCCCCTGTAGTGCATTTTCATCCAAGATTTGTGTTTTTTAGGGAGGAGTTACAGGGGTAGTTGCAGCGGTTGTTTTGGGAGGTGATTTCTTCAGTGGAGGAAATATTCTTTCATCTAGAGGATCTATTGGAGAAGAGTTGTAGGTTTCTACATAATCTTCAGCCATATCTTCTCATTTCTGTTATTTTAGCATATCTTCAGCCCTAGGGCTGCATCTTACATTGGCACATTGTGTGCATTTTTTGGAAACCCTCTTGGGTTGTCTTGGAAAGTTGATCTAGTGCCCAGATATGTATGTTTAGACTCTACTGGGGCCTATATTAGTATTTTTACATCATTGTATCATCTCTAGTTGTAGTTTTTGTCAATATGACTGCGTTGTAGTTTCTCTCCAGCATTTTTTGTTGTGACAACAATTCATATTTGGGAGTGATTGCTTATGAGAGGCTTGTTTCTTGATTGTATATGATTTATGCCTCACTATTTTGTATTGATTTGCTGCTCTAATACATAATTTTATGACTCCATATTGGTCTCATGGTTGTTTAGAGATTTCATGTGTTCTTCAAAATAAGGGGAAAAATCAAAGAAAAAAGGGTGTATCATGTGCTCTAATACATAATGTTATGACTCCATATTTTCCCCCTTTTTTTCATGAACACATGAAATATCTAAACTACACTTTATAGGATAAAATTTTTGAGTTCATATTTCCTCCATTCATCCTTCTTTTCTTCATGTCTACCTACCCATGTCACTAATCTAACATTTTTGTTTCTTTTGCAGGGTGCATTTGGACTTGCAGACCCTAGAACATCTTTGCTTTAAAACTCTAACATACATCTAGCATTATTTCCTCCATTGACTCAGATTAAATAGTTGAGTCAATTTCATTTCTACCTATCTATTGATATGCCAAGATTAAATAGTTTGGAAAATCTTTATTTTCTAACCTATGAACATAAATTTAAAATTGTACAATCATGCTTAAACTGTATGATTGAACAAACCTATCTAATCAGTAGTGGCATTCTGATTTGCAGCACTTTCAATATTATTTCCTTTAGGGTTTTTCTTTATTTTTATTTTTCTCTTTTTCCTTTTTTATTTTATATTCTTTATACCCTCCTTTCTTTTCTTTTTTTATATATTTTTTGAAATCACTTAAATATTGAAAATCATTCTCAATATGAAATTGCAAAGAAGATGAAATATCCAATCACCTTGAGATCCTATGATTTATAGGATACCAAGAGTGGCTCTAGCTGGGGGTGGCACTTTTTAAAATGAAGTGTCAAGAACCTAAGACCAATATCCTTGAATCACTCCATTTTATGCAAAATCTTCATCTTATTTATTTTTCTCTTTTATGATTTCTCATCAAACCCAGCTTAGGGCCTTCTCTTTGGGCTTCAACCTTGGTTAATGAATTATTCAAAACAAAAACTATAAAACTGTGGTATTTACAGTGATGACAGACCAACCTGAATTTTTAAGAGAAATAATGTTTTAGCATTATACCATTGACAGGACCTCTAGGAAACTCTATACCATCCAACTCTTTAATAAAATATGCATTGTTTCCTCTGAAAGCATCAATGATGTATGGCCCTTGCCAAATATTGTCAAACTTTCCATGTTTTCCTTTATCTTCTCTTCTGGAATCCCATTTCAGAAATTTGTCTCCTAAATTAAAATCATTATCCTTTGTTCTCCTATAAAAAATCTTCTTGATATTCTCTTGAATCACTTGATTTATTTTATAAACTTCCTCTTTGGACTACTGCAACTGAATGGTTTCATTGATCCTTCTCTGTATATCATTTGGTTCATCTTGAATTTCATGAATAATATTCATGACTAGAACTCCTAAAGAAGAAGGAAAAACTACATCCATTCCATAAACCAGTTGGTATAGGGACATGCCAATTGACTTTTTGGTAGTAATTCTATCAGCCCAAAGAGCATTGATAAAATTGTTGTGCCATGATTTCTTATTATCTTCCAAGATATTTTTGATGATATTCACCAAACTTTTGTTTGAAGATTCAACCAATCCATTACCCTGAGGGTGATAGGCTGTTGAATGCCCCAAATTTATATGATACCTATGGCAAAAATCAACCATTTTCTTGAACTTAAAGGCTGCAACATTATATGTGATGATTTTTCTAGGACAACCATGTATAGAAACGATATTGGTTTCCAGGAATTTTATGATGATAGAGTCAGTGGTATTTCTAAAAGGAGTGGCTTCTATCCATTTGGTAAAGTAATCTGTGGTAGTGAGGATCCATTTATGTTGGGCAGAAAATGGGGGATTAATTTCTCCAATGAAATATAATCCCCATTGTTGGAAAGGGCTCTCAATAGAAATAGGCTTTAAGGGCACAGGTAATAGTTTTCTCTTTCCTTCAAAAATTTGACATTTGTGACAGGCAGTGACCATCTTATGGATGTAAGGAAAAAGGGTAGGCCAGTAGAAACCGGATCTCATGATCGTGTTAGCAGCGGTTTTCCAATAAAGATGACCACCGTAGTCACCTCCATGGAATTCCTACATAGATTTATCTTCATCAAATTTTTAGCAAACATTTGAGTAAAATACCTCCAATATATTTCCAATACAAAACATTTTCGAAAATGCAGAATTTGATAGCTTTCAATTTTAAAAATCTTTCTTTATTTTTGGATAAAACAGGAGGAGCATTCAAATTAAACAAAACATACAGGATATCTTCATACCAGGGAGAATTTAGGAATGCTTCATCATTTAGTGTAGTCGTTAGTTCCTCTTGATCATCCAATGAATGGGCCATGTTAATGTCGAGTGCATGAAAGTTTGATTCAACCATCAATTTGGCTAATCCTTCTCCTTTAATAAATTTGGTAGGTTTTATTTCCACATCATATTCCAAGATTACAACAATCCATTTGCCTATTTTTCCATCAGGACCATTATGTTTTAAGATGTCTTTGAGAACTACATTGGGCACATAATCAATGATATGTGAGTGTATAATGTAAACTCTGAAATCCTTTAATGCTTTAACCAAATAAAAATCTTGTTTTTCCATGATATTATATTTCAATGATGCGTCTCTTAATGCCTTGCTGAAAAATTCTATTATTTGTTCATGTCCTTCACTATTTTTCTGCAATAAAACAGTAGCAATAGTATGTTCAGAAGAAAAAGAAAAAACTATGAAATCTTTAGTAAAATGTGGGTTGATTAGGACTGGAGCTTTGGTCAATGCTTTCTTGACTAAATCAAAATATTTTTTAGCTTTAATGGTCCATTTAATTTTTGAATATTTCTTGATCATGTTTGTAATATTTCTCAAAATTTCCACAAGATTGGGTATAAATCTCCTCAAAAAGTTCATTTTCCCAATGAAAGATTGAAGTTCTTTGAGATTCTTGGGATGAATAATATTGAGTATTCCTTCTATTCTGGTAGGGTCAATTCCAATTCCATCTTGAGAAATAGTGTGACCTAGAAACTTTCCTTTTTCAAGTCCAAACAATGTTTTCTTGGGATTCAAGGAAATTCCAAAATTTCTGCATTTTTCAAAAACTCTTCTCAAACATGCTAAGTGTTCTTCATAATTTTTTGAATATACAGTAATATCATCAAGATAAATCACAATAAAGTGGCCAATTTCATCTGCAAATGCAATGTCCATGGCCCTTTTAAAAGTATCTTCAGCATTCATTAGTCCAAAAGGAATTTTCACATACATGAAAGTCCCCTAAGAAGCAGTAAAGGTTGTTTTTTCTTGATCATCGGGATGTACTAAAACTTGATTATAACCTGAAAAGCCATCTAACTAAGAGATCCTACTGGAACCTACTACCCTCTGCAATATGTGGTCCATTTTTGGTAAAGGGTAATTTTCCTTAAGAGATATTTTGTTTAGATTACTAAAATCAATGCAAAGTTTGATTTCACATGTTTTATTTCTTGTAGGTACAATGTTGGATACCAATTTGGAATATCTTAGTGGAACTATGATTTTTGACTCACATTTTTTTGATTTCTTTCTTAACCAAAGGCATCAAAATGGGATTTATTCTGCGCAGTTTTTGTTTGAAAGGTTTTTAATCCTCCTTGATTGGAATCTTGTGTTATATGATGATAGTGTCATAAGGTTCTAAGTCCTCATAGCTCCAAGAAAATACATCTATGAATTCTCTAAAAAGATCTATATATATTCTTTTTGTAATGATAGGCATTTATTTTGACAATTTTATGATTTTGGGATCTTGTTCAGTGCCTATGTTACATTCTTCAATGTTTGTACATGTTGGTTCCATTTTGGGTTTCTTAGCCACATCATTAAAGTCAAATAGTTCTTATAAAGGGACCAGCCCTCTAGGTAGTATATTATCTTTGAGTTGCAGAACTTTGAATTCCTCTTGTTCACGGTCTTTATGAATTTTTGTTTTATGTACAGTTTTATTGGTTGGAATATTTACATGAGTAGTTAGATAAAAAAAAACAGATTATTTTTCTACACTAATTTTTACATCGGCATGACTATCTTCCTCACAATCTAGGTCTATATTGGTATCTTCAAATTCATTCTTAGATTGTAAGAAACTTTCAATTTGTTTGTCACTACAAAAAACTTGCCAATATCTCATGTTATCTGAAACAAAAGGATGATGTTTAACCTCTATTGTGTATTTTTTATTTGGGTGAGGCAATTTACATGTACTTGTTGAAAAGGCTAGACCATTTGCTAAGACATTTTGATTTCTGGGGATAACTACTAAATCATATTCATCAAATTTTCTTAATAAATCAAGTACAAAATTTCTATAAGCTCTTAACCTGGGATGTTTTGCTGCGTATTGTCCTTTTATTTGTTTTATGACTAACTCAGAATCACCATGTACATAAATCCTCTTTTCTCCTAATGTTTTCAACAATTGTAATCCTAGGAGTAGGGCTTCTTCCTCTTCAACCTGGAAAACAAGAAATAACGTGCACGAAAATCTATTTTTACAGCATATATTGCTCCTAAATGTTAGTGTAATCCATGTGAAACATTATGTAAACAATAATAAATGCTTAAATGATAATCTTTTCACATAAGCAAATAAACGTTAACACATAAGTTCAGGAACAAGATGGTTCTTCATTATTGCAAACAGCACATACAAAAATAAAAAGTGGAGAGATCACCTTAATCCTTCCACGATCTTCGAACAGATCTTCGTTCGGATCCGTCCTGCCCTTGCCTCACTAAGATACTTTCAAGACTTGTGCACTCAAGATGGCATATAAATGGATGAACATCTTCAGGAAACAAGGGTTTCCTGTATAAATCTGGGAAAGTGCAGGAGGCACGAGAAATTAAACTTGAATTAGGGATTCCAATAGAGTATAATATCTATAAAATTTATCTCTCCCTTAGGCCATACACATGAGGGGCTTTTATACTCCCTCAAAGTAGTTTCAGTCAGTTGGAAACATTTGGCCACGTGCTGGGGTGGTTGAACTACTGGAGTAACCATCAACCCAACTCGAAAAAAGGGATTTTTTATATATTTTTTAATGATTTTAATGGAATACGCAGAAAAGTACATGTGGACTCGCGTATACACGCAGAAAAGTCTGGGCATACCCGCGTATGGGATTTTTAACACTTTTTTTTATGAATTTTGTTCAAGTCTGTGGGAATGGGTGCCCAAGGCCATAGAGACAATCATGAATCACATGAGGGTGAAAAATGATGCTATAACAATATTATGCTATGTTGTTTGTGCACTGAAAATTTGATTTGTATGAGTGACCTTGTGCACTATTGTTTCTTGCATTATACACCCCAATACTTGCCCCTAAGCCTGCATTGCCACATGAGCCATCAAAGTTCATATTCCAAAGAGGTTCATTTTCAGGATCTGGTTGTACTATTTTCATTTCACTGTCATCCTTTTCTATAAGGTCAACTTCTGCATGGATAACTTATGAATCAATGCCTCCATCATTATACAGAATGAAAGAGTCAAGATCAGTGTGTACATAGTACAAAGGGTAATTGTGTGGTTTTTCTTGACTACTCGCCATGTACTTCATTAATGTTTCCCTATACATTCTTCTTGGTTGACCAAAAACTAGTATTGTAGTATAATTCATGTCCATTTGCAGGGTCCCTTGTAATTTTTCTCCCCATGAGTGAGATAAAAGCATTCCATACTTAGGAGGGATGTCAGCTACTACTATATACATCACTAAACTCTTTGTTGATACCTGAGATAGAGTGACACAAATATATTTGATAATACCTAGACATCTAACTTTTCTAGAATCAAATGAATGCAAATCTTTGTACGGTCTAGTGATTTCAAGGCCAAGATTCTCCATAACAGCTTTTGGCATAAGATTATGTGATGCACCTGAATTCAACATGGCATTATGGAGAATTTTTTCATGAACATTAAGACTGACATAAAAGGGAGGGACACCTCCTTCTTGGGGTTTACCATCAACTTCTGGCCCAAACAAGAGTTCAGGTTGATCATCATTTAAATTAAAAATATCGGTAATCTCCCCTATGTTTAGTAAATTTAGGACCTGAGACCTATACACATTATTGTTGATCAATTCAGTGAGACGAATGGGTATTTTCAATTTAGAAAGTTCATTATCAATACTGAATGGTGTTTGAGCTTTTAGCATATTTGAAAAATCAGTTCTTCCAGCCACTACTTTTTGGGTGAGTTCAGTTTGTTTACTTGTACTAGGAATATCTGTATGATCGATTTTGGCAGGAATATCAATTGTTTTCTTAGTATTTTTTTCTGTGTTTTTATTTTCTGAATTATTTACATTTTTCTTTGAATTTTCTATTGTTTTCTTAAGATCAGATTCAGATACTTTCTTGGAAGAATTTTTTGAATTCTTCTAATTGGAAGTGTCTAATATTTTCTTACTTCTAAGGTTGTATTTTCTTGAACCTCCATGATAGCATTCTCAAATCCCAGTTTATAATCATTAGATTCCTCAGATTCTAATTCTGTTTGAGTTAATAAAAATAATCCTTGTTCTTCTTCAATGAGAAAAACAGAGTCATCTCCATTAATTCCCATTAAATTTATTTTATTTTATTCCACTTCCTCAACTACTCCATCTTCATTAGCATAATTCTCTTGGAATGGAGGCCTAATTTTTTGTTCAGGACCTCTTTTGTCTCTCTGTCTAATTTGAGGAGGGTTTCTTCTAGGATTCTGATTTTGAGGAGATGGTTGATTTTCTCTGGGAATAGCTCTCTCATTTAGATTAATCCTTTCCATCATTATCTCCATAGTTATTACCAAATTTTCAATTTTAGCATCATATGTAGAAGCTAAACGTTCATCTCTTATAGTAACTCTTCTCTCAGTTCTCATTCTAGCTCTTTTTTCTAACAAGTTGGCTTCTACAATTACAACATCCCTTTGCACTTCTTCTAAATTTGATGAATTTCTCTCCCTAAGTTGATAAGATATGTCTGGGTCAAAACCATATGGGAATTTAACTAATACTAAACCTTGTGGTGGCTTCATGTGAGCAAGAAGCGCATTGTATACACTATTGAATCTAGTGCAATGATCTTGAACACTCTCACCTGGAGACCTCTAGATACTTTCATATTCCGATAAAATATGAAGAGGATTTTTCTTAATTTCCCATTTGTTAATGAATGTTTGATGAAATGCATGGAGGTCATTAATATTGTTTGTAGTTAAACCCTTGAACCATTGTCTAACTTCACAACCTAAACTCAGAGAAAACATTCTCAATTTGACACTATCTTCATCAATTTATTGGAGGTAAAAATAGTCATTCATTTTGTCGACATGTTTCTGGGTAGTTACAGGACCAATCCCACCAAGTTGTGGAATTTTAGATTGGTAATCCTGGGGCATAGGTGGGAAAGATGCTAGCAGCACCAATGGAGCATATAAGGCTTCCATGATTGGTGGAGGTGTTGGAGGAAGGTGAAGAGTGAATGGATTAGGATGGGTAGTGGGAGAAAATGTTTCTGTAAAAGTTTGAGTATGGGGATGAACAAAAGAGGTGGTGGGAATTGTGGAAGCAGTAGAACTAACTGACTTAAGATCGATTGTTTGAGAGGTAATTGAAGAAGATTCTATGGTCAATGCAGTTAACTCTACATATTGTTGGAGGTAGGCATCATGAACAGTTGAAGTAAGCTCTGTTACCAAATCTTGGAGAGTATCAAAATCCTAGAGAAGCTGTATATTAGATTGAATTTGTGATTAAGCTCCTCTCACTAGAATTTGATGCAAGATAGATGGATCAAATACTGTATGGTTAGTCCAATTCTCAGATTTGGTCCTGAATAGACCTTGTTCAAATTGTAAATCAAATTGAATGTCCTGTAAAGTGACAAAGTTTTCTAGAAGGAAATTTGACCTATGGAGAACTCTGCTACTTGCTTGACTTTCAATTCTAGGACTCTTTCTTGAAATCTTCTCAGGATTTTCCACTATAGGAGGAGGATTTAGATCAGGATGGGATCGATTAGATATTATTTTAGGAGCCATAATCCATATCAGAAGCACATACAAACTGATTATTTTCAAAAACTGAAAGAAACCAATCTTGAAAAATACTTCTATCATATAGTTATTTTAACTGGGGTTTCTAAATTTGAATGAAATAATATTTTTTCAGTTTAGTTCCCAAGTATGGTCACCATTATGTTATCGTTCTATAATTTTATGATTGGCAAGAATAATAATAAAAGGGAAACATCAAACCACTTTGGAGCCCGGGATCTATTCCTCCTAGACTCAGAGAGGGATCTCTCTTTAATATTTTAGCTTTGTTTTTTAATGTTTTTGGATATTAGGCTAGTTAAATTTATTTTGAACATTGTTTTTTATTGATATTTTTGGTTGGATTAAGGGATCTCTTTAAATATTTCCATTGGGCTATGGATTCACAACAGACTGGGTTGTTGCATCAATTTTTCCAGAGAAATTGTAAGGCAAGCTAGCTATATTTATTGGATCTTTATAACAGAGTGAATTGTGGAATGGATAAAAGTGATTTCAGTAGTGGTTTAAAAGAAATTAAGTATTCTTAAACCGAACATCAGAATATCAAACACTTATATTGTAAATACAACCATAATTAAGGTGCTATGTATAACAAATCTCAATCTTCAGATTTATGTTTTACAATGAATTTAAACGATAAATTGAATGAAATAATAGTGGAAAAAATTAAACATAGTAAAGAAAATACATCACCAGGAAAATACAACTCAAGAATCTTGCAAAATGGTCTTTTATTATTGATGCTCCAAATTCAAAATTACAATGCTCCAACAGAAAAATCTTAAAATATATGGTCCAAGTCCTAATACTAAATAGAAATGCAATTTTTAAATTAATTCCTAGTGATTTCCATATCAACATAGGCAATATAATATTTATTACAATGATAACTAAAAATTGACAAATGTGACCAGCACGTGGACATGTTATAATAGTTGTGACAAGTGGTTGTAATCACCATAAAGCCGTTATTGAGTGTTGTAAACTATTGTTGTGCTGGAAAATCTAAGGCTGATGTGTTGAACTGATACACTGGTCCGCAGAATTAACTAATGAGTTGAGGTGGTTGTTCCGCTAGTGTGCTAAGATGTCACCCCTCCTGGTAGTCACCTAACCTCTCCCATTCATGTAGATTCGAAATATTAATTCTAATTAGTTTCATGTATATTTCATCAGTCTCTGTATACTTCATGAATGTTGGCCTCAACTGTAAAATAGGCTTAATTTCATTATGAATGTATATATCATTATCCATAGCCTCTAAGAAGGCTCCTCCAGTCATTGAACTTTTGATTCCTACAAATTTGGTAGTATATTTTTCAATATCCTTCAGTTTCTTGACATAATCTGACCTATGCATGAGCTTTTCATTTATCACAAAAAGAGAAGGAAACCCTCTTTTTATCAATTGTTCAAGTCAAGGAAAAAAGAGAAGGCAAGGATGGTTGTTGTCCTATCTCCACTCCTAGTGGTTCCAATTCGAAACTTCTCTTGGAATTCAAGAATTTTATGATATTGTTTGCAGTTTCAGGCATGCCTGTTAGCTCTTTGTTTTCCTTGTCTATGTCCACACTCGCTAATCCAATTAGATATCTCTGTTCAAAAATTATTTGGATGGAGGGCCATTTATCATTCATGGACTCAATAATACTAGTCCAAATAATTTCCTTGGCCTGGCCAATGGTATGTCCAATAGTGGCTTCACTCTCTGCCTTGATAAATTTCTCTATCTGCTTTTGGGCCCTTTGTATCTCAATCTCATGGGCATTGTCTGATATTTTCTTCAAATCCTTCAGATTGTTGATTTTTTCTTCAAGCTTTTTAATCTCTCCTATTTTAAGGGTCATGTTCTCCATATATTTTCCTAACTTCTCTACACCACCTTATGAGCCTATTGTTGATGGTATTGTTGTAGGAATGGATGCAATTGGGACAACCTCTAATGGAAAAATGGCCATTTCTGCATTCTCCTTTTCTTTCACTAGTTTTTCCATCTGTATCTACATATTCTTCAACTTTGCAAACTGCTCCATGATCAATTTCAACATCTCAGACTTTGGTGCTTCATTTTCTTCAATGTCCTTTGTCAACGGGTCTTCAGTTGCAAAAAATTGGAGTTGTTTCTTGAGGGCTGCTATATCATCATTATTTTTCTTCAATATTTCTTCTACAACCTCCACTTTTGTTGGGTCATACCCGATCTTCACTACTAAATCCTCCAAGGATTTGATTCTTTTGTCTTTGTATAGAGAAGATATCTTCTCCATATTTAACTGGGATTGAAAGTTAGATAAAGATAGATGTAGTTTGGACAAGCTCATGGCAGTGCTAGTCAAGGTGGAGGAAATCATTTCTCCATTTTTCTTATGCATCTCCATATGATCGATTGGATGGATATATTTTAAATCAAACTAAAATGCAGTATGCTTGTAGTCTAAAGGTGTTTTGGGCTAAGATATATGTGCTTGTAAGAAGGCCATTCTCATTTTCCCTTTCTCCGAATCAAAGGCAAATAAAATCCTACTTTGTGTTGCTTATCTGTTTCCAAAACTAATTATAGGTGTTGGTTTTGAGAATTTCATTCTTCCTCTTGATATCTCTGAATGTATCAAATATGTCTTCCTTCTTTCCCCCTGTAGTAGTAGTGGATGTGGGTGTTTGTATGTTCTACTGCTGGAAAGGAATGGTGGTTGAAGACATGGAGAAAATGGTTTGGCCACTTGCTAGAGAAAAGCTATGAGAGTCCCTAATGGTGATGATTGTCTGCTATTCTTTTTCACTGCTTTGGTCAATGTTCATGTGGACTCTAGCTATTTTTATATATTTAATTTTAAATTCTTTGCTTAATGTATCAGCCTCCATATCAGACTGATCATCTCTTGTCCTCTTTCCTGTTATTTCTTTTTCGGGTTCTTTTCCCCTGTCCTTTTTGTCTCCTGTAATCTTCTTTTCTTGTGGAGTGGGGGTTTGAATGCTTGAGGTGGAGATCACCTATTATTCAGCTTCTTGCAGTGTATTTTCTTCCCACTCTGCTTTATTCATGTATTTTTCTATCTCAGGCCTGTGTGTATGAATGTATGGTGCTAACTTGTTCTCCACTCTTTTCTTGGAGATTATCCTCAATGGGTCATTTGACCAAGTGAAGTTGCGACTGAATTTCATGTCCTTTATCACTTTATCAGCCTCCTCTCCTACTGATTTGATATTACAAATAAAATGACCAATTTTGGATTTATTCTTTGTGGAGACAAAGTGGACTTCATATACATTGATAATTTTTGTTATGTATTACAAGGAAAATATCCTCATGGGGAGGAACTTTGGCAGCTTGTAGGGGGCCAACTCACATCCATATATTCTGATCTCTATATAATTTTGGTACAAGTACCAATCTCCTGTTCTCACTTGATCTGTCAACTGCATAATCTTATTGATTTCCTCATTTATCCTTGGCTTTGTTGTACTACTGAGTATATTGATTTTTGGATGTACAAATGAATCCACAAAACTCTTGTATATATAATTATTCTGCTCCTTCTTTGGAAAAGTGGTCCAAAAGATGACTGACTGAGGTTGAGAGTCATGATTAAGCTTTAACATTTCAAACTGGAATCTTCTTTCCTGAAAATAAACAAACATATATACCAAAATTGAAGTGTATTTGAACACTTCCTCTGTATGAAACTTTAAGAATTGATCATGTATGGTATCAGCAAGGAATTGGCTAAAATTGAACATGATTTAGAGCTTAGAATTTGGTGAAAGGATAGATAGAAAACCTATTATGGCCTCATCTACCCACTGGTTCGTATGATACCCTAGAAAATATGAAAAAACAGTGACAATGTGTTGAGTTCTATCAGGGAAATTGGATGAAGAATATGGAGGATTATTTTTATGGATTGGGGCATTAGTGGCCATGAAAAGCTCTAGTGTTTAAGATTTGCTGGAAAAGTCTAGATATTGATATAATTCTCTAAGATCTTTGTAAGAGAAATGGATGGATTCTTCGACAATGGGAGCCTACATCATCTGCTGGATTGATTTGGCATTAAAAGTAAACAGAACCTCTCATGTTGGGGTCTCTACATCTCTTTGATTGATTTCATAACATGCATGGAATTTCCTAATGAATTCAGGACAGATATGGGTCTTTGGGAAAATGTGATATGGTAATTTGGTTTCCCATAATCCTATGTCATCAACCTCCTCTAGCAATTTATCCTCAAGCCAGTAGTAGACATCGAATAAATCGAAGTCTGACTCTGTCTCGTGGATCTTATAATATCTATCAGCTAAAGCCACATGATCCAGGTCTACCTGAGGGTAAACCATAGGATTAAAGGGTTGTTGATCCTTCCTTTTAGGCATTTTGTCTTCTGTGAATAATCTGGGTATGGTTTTGATTGTTGCAGAGAAGAATGGGATCAAATAAATAGGGAATTCAGAAAGGGATGTGTTGTAGATCAGAATGGGGAAGGGAAATAATGAGAAGGGATAATAGAAGAGTTTTGATCGATCCTGTAGATAACTAAAATTTTTCTTGCGCTTGTATTCTATTGAAATCCTTCACAAATTGATCACCTACAATAAAAATAATGTTGTAACATTGGTAAACCCTGCCACTAGTGCGGGATTTTGGTTTTATAGCATGATTGGGTGACTGTTTGGAATGGCATAGGCCCGTTGGGCAATGGCCTAAGCCATTAATTTCCCAACGGGTTTGTGGTGGAAGCACATTTGATTGGATAGAGGGGACGTGTGGGAGGTTATGTGGCATGACGTAAATGGTTAATGATCATACAACAGCCATATGGGCCCAGTGGTTTAGATTGCAGTGGAAACCTCCTTTTGGAGGGGGGTGTATCGTGTAATTTTTATTGGACGGGGGGGTGCGAAACGATTTGGGCATGATACGTAACAATGGAGGCAGTATAGGAAATCATTTATTTCAGACACCCCCCCCCCCCTCAACATTAACGTTCGGAGGATGAGGATGGCCGAAAAGTTGTATGGCCCGTCGGATGAGGAGGATAGCGCGGGAATGAGTTGAAAGGTGAGTGGTGTTTAATGGAGATGTGACGTGGAACTTGATGGTGGGGTCGGAGAGATTTAATGAGTGGCGGGGTATAGCTTACGACTTAGGATAGGGAGAAAATACAATTTTGAGACTTAGGATAAGGGAAAATACTACATAAATGTGTCATAATATACTTTCAAATGAACATTAATTCTATAAATTTCGTATGAAACACCTTTTATCCCATCTTTAGAATAAAACACCTTTTTTTCTTTGATTTTTCCCCTTTTGTTCTTGAACACATGAACTCTTTAAACTGCACTTTATAGGATAAACCTTTGGAGTAAATTTCATCTTTCCTCCATTCCTCCTTCTTTTCTTCATGTCTACTTACCCATGTCACTAATCTAACATTTTTTTTTCTTTTACAGGGTGCATTTGGACTTTCAGACCCTAAAACATCTTTTATTTAAAACTCTAACCTACATCTAACCTTATTTCTTCCATTGACTTAGATTAAAAAATTGAGTCAATTTAATTTGTACCTATTTATTAATATGCCAAGATTAAACAATTTGGAAAACCTTTATTTTCTAACCTATCAACAGAAATTTAAAATTGTACAATCATGCTTAAATTGTATGATTGAAAAAACCTATCTAATCAATAGTGGAATTTGGATTTGCAACACATTCAGTATTATTTCTTTTGGGGTTTTTCTTTCTTTTTATTTTTCTCTTTTTCCTTTTTTCTTTTATATTCTTTATACCCTCTTTTCTTTTCTTGTTTTTTTACATATTTTTGGAAATCACTTGAATATTGAAAATCATTCTCAATATGAAATTGCAAAGAAGATGAAATATCCAATCACCTTGAGATCTTATGATTTATAGGATACTAACAGAAGGAAGAAAATGATCCAGACAGAGACCCATTTTTCCAAGGTAACACACCATAGAGACATCTAGGTTGAGTTATAATGCATCCCAAACTTTCAAAGGGAGCGTTAGTGTTAGGATGAATTCTAATCGTAAGTGTACGAAAAAAGCTCACTTTAGCTATGCATAACAAACAACCCTAACATCAAAGATGGCTGCCAATTTATTTAGATCTACAGTTATTTGACCAAGATAAATGCTACAAAATCCAAATCTATGTAGTAAAATACATTAAGCAGTAAATAAAAGCAAGAGTTTCTCCATGCATCCAACAAACAAGACGAGAATCTTTTTAAAGATTTTTTTTATTTTTGACACTTGGGAAGGGAACATAGAAAGATGTTACCAGTCCCCCTCAATGGGATGGGTTCTTGTATGTCTTCAACACTTCAAATATAAGATATCTCTCTCTTGATGGTGTAGAAAACCCAGACAAAAAAAGGAACTCAAAGGGAGCTCACAAGAAAATGGTAGAAAAATATGACAATGATGGAGGATCAAAGTCAGACCAAAGGAATAGATCCAAAGTGATCTTTAGGAAACAAAAGGTAGTGAGTGAATGGAAAAATCCTTCTATTTATAAAAAAATATTGAGTTAGTCTAGATATTGGAGCATAATCAAAATATTATTAACCAAATCTAGATCCAAATTTTATGGAATATTTTGTTATATTTCTTGGAGGGAAAAAGAACTTGAATTTGGTCAAATCCCTTTATTTGTAAATAATAAATAAAAAAATTATTTATTTATTATTTTAAGGATGTGGTTGAGTAATAATTAAATAAATAGTGATTTATTCAATTATTTATAAATGATTTAGTCAAATTTAACAAGGAATATTATTTAAATAAGGTTTAAATAATTATTCCTACAAAATAATAAGAAAAATAATGATTTATGTAATTAATTTTCTTGTTTTGGGTTAAATATGACCAAGAATATTAATTAAACTATTGTTTAACTAATTATTCCTTGAGGAAAATCAAACAAATATGGATTTATTCAATATTTCCTCACGGGGTTCTGAAAATTTGAGTGATACATGAAAAATAAAGAGGCGCTGCAAGCGGCTAAGGCCGACACCATCAAATCTATGGAGCTGCATCCAAGGCTATAATAGAGAGGTCATCTGGGCATGTGGGGGGCTACCTAAAGGGCCACCCCCTCATAAGGTCTGAAACATATCACACACACCCAGGAATCACCGGTACAACCTACTGCATCAGTTAACCATCAAGTATAGAGATCTCGATCATGTCGTAAGGAGATGGAACTAAGAAACAATCAAGTCAAAGGGCAATAAGGAGTCCCTTTGCTTGATATGAGACATCGAACAAGAGTGGAAGCTGAAACCAAGGTACACCATTGTAATATTCCTAATTAGTCCTGAGCTAATTGGAATATTCATTTTTGTTTTTTGTCTTTGTTTAAAGAATAAAAGTGTGAAGGAGGTCCATAATACTCCTAAACAATGAATAAATCAATGCAAAACATAAAAAGGCTAAATCTTGGTTGTTTTAACAAGCACCCTTAGGTGTGAAAGGGGCTGGATATTTTGACTGGGTCAACCTTGACCAGATCTACAATGCTATCTTGGAGGAGTGGCCATCAATGAGGCACAACATGGTTTTAGATGGAGAGGCTTGTGTGAAAGAAGTGATCTCATTGAAAATGGTTTAGGTTTTTCAATCTCTCGACTTATAAAAGGAAGAGGATGGCAGCATGAGAGGGTTGTTTTTGATGATTATCAGGTTTCTGAATATATTTTATGTTTATACATATATCATTCTCTTGTTGTTTAGCTGAGAATAGTGTTGTTTAGCACTGGGTGTTCCTGATCGGGAATCCCACCTCTTTCCTTGAGAGGCCTCTTGGAATATTTTTCATTGTATAGTCCACTATCTGGTTGAAGGCCAAGCTTCTTCTTCCAACTACAATGTATATCCTGTTGAGGGTTTGGTTGTCTTTAAAAGATGCAACAAGTGGAGGCTAGTCTACTCAGATCTAGACCATTTAAGTGCTCCTTTTCAGTGGGGAAGGCTTCTATCCCATTGGCAAGAGAGTATTGGATCATTGGAGCATCATTTTCAGATCTTGGCATGTGTCCAATCACATTCTAAACCCTACAATGCATTTTTACTTCTAGATCTGTGTTTTTCCTGTACGTGCTGTTGCAGGGTCTTTTGGCATACCATCTGGAGAGTTGGTTTTCAAGTGTTGGGGATCTGCCCTTCACTTTGGAGATCCATTGGAGGGACCATTTTCTTGTTTGATATCATATCAGATCCAATTCTAGATATGAATATTTTTGCAGATTTACAGCCTTAAAACTCAGATCTACTCATTGTACATGGTGTAATGCTAAAAACACCAAGGGGATTTTGAAGAAGATCCAATATAGTGTATGGATATGTCATAGATCTAACTTTTCATGAATTTGTTTTCTCTAGGTCTGAAGTGTAATCAAAATTTGTTTGCAACCCAATAAAATAACGTTGTCAAGCTATTTCTAGTCTTAATACATGGTTGCAACACCTCTTTTTGAGGATTTTATTCTATTGATGACTTGTATTTCAAGTTGTGCATCTTATGGGCCTCATTATACATCTATTTTCTGCTAAAAATACATTTGAAAGGTCTCTTTATTGGCCTCCTTCTGTCTCTTAGATGAACTACGTTACTTTACTGCAAATCTGCTTTCTATTGTTGCATTCCCCATTTGGGAATATTACAATGGTATCAGAGCATCATCTTGGAACAACCTGTGCTTTCTAAGAAGCCAATATGTCTTCTGAAGAAGAAGAACCTCTTACTGACAAAGAGAAGAGGTATCTAAAGAGAAGACAGAAGAATAAATTTGATTACACAAATGACAATAAAGACAAGGGTAAAGCCCCTATATCTGGAAGTGAAGAAGAAGAAAATAATTTTCCTAAGATCCTTTTGAGAGCCATGCAAGATCTTGCTAGAGAGATCAAAGATATGAGATTGGACATAATCGAAGAATCCCCTAAAATATTTCATCTTGGAAAAGGCTCTAGCATGTCTCATCACTGGAATGATCAACCAGTGCATCAGACACAATTTTCCCAACACTCTACCCTGCCTACCTTTTCTGTTGTGGGAAATGAAGGGTTTCAAGAGCAAGAATCCCTTGAAGACTATTTTGAAGAATAGGAGTCTCAAAATCAGATATTCAATGATCAATTGATTTTTCAAGAGTTTTTTCACCTCAAGGACAAAAGAAGACTAGGGCACCATCATAGAGGTGGTGGATTCATTCAGAATCATGATCGACATCACTCTATGGGTAGATTCTTTTTACCCAACTTTGATGGGTCATTCAAGTGTTCTGCCAAATCATGGGTAGAAAAACTTGACATCTACTTTCAGTTGAACAAGGTTCTAGAGATGGAGGCTATCAATATTGCAGCACTGCACTTTGAAGGTGAAGCACATGATTGGTGGTTCCATGGCCTGTCCACATTGGGTCACTCCAATGTGACTATTTATTCAGAGTTCACTAGAAGGCTGGTGGAAATATTTTATATAAGAGATCCAGAGGCACCATTCATGAGCCTTGCAAAGTTGAAACAATTAGGTAATACATAATCTTACCTTTTTGAATTTTTAAGATTATCTTATATGGTTCCTGATTTGTCTGCAACTAGAACAGTGTACATGTTCATTGATGGTTTAGATGAACCTCTTCATGGGTTGGTTAAATCTACCAAGCCCACTACCTTGCATGATGCTATTGAAAGGGCTAGAGGCCTTCAAGATGCCTTGCCAAAATAAAAGGCAAGCTTTCAGCATAAGCCCTCTTTTCCTTCAAAGGGAAAGGAAGAAAAATATCATCCGTCCAAGGAGAGCTCATACAATAAGCCTCTTGACGATGAACTCTGGAGAGATCTAAGAAGAAGGAAGCTATGCTTCACTTGCTAAGAATCATGGGCACCTAGACATAGATGTGCTATTGGAAAATAACATTACATAGAGGTATTCTCAGATGATGAGGAGGAAGAAGAAGATGAACCAAGAAGAGGTCACATCGCTTACACTGTAGGAGGAGAGCCAACACCATCCGGAGATGGGAATGGAGCATTTTCTCCTATTAGAGGGGCTCTTGCATCTTTGAGAGGAGTACCTAAGTACTTTACCTTAAGATTTCAAGGTTCCATCTTGAATCATAGGGTTTATGTTTTGATTGACAGTTGGGCTACCCACAATTTCATTGATGCCCAACTAGTACAAAAGAGGTGATCCGAATGGAAAATGGCATCAACCCATGGTATTCATCTACCCATGTTATCCATCCACCCATGGAATTTACCCATGGTATTTGATCCGGAATGATCCGAATGGAAAATGGCATCAACCCATGGTATTCATCTACCCATGTTATCCATCCACCCATGGTATTTTAAATGGCATCGACCCATGGTATTCATCCACCCATGATATTTACTCACCCATGCTATTGTAAGTGACCCATGGTATGTATCCACCCATGGTATTCATCCACACATGGGATTTACCCATGGTATTGTAAGTGGTATCTACCCATGGTATCCACCTATGGTATTATATCTCAAAAAAAGGCTAAAAATAACAAGCCTCACTTTGTAAAAGGAAAAATTGTCTGCCACAATGTAGCTTCTTCAGTTATTCTTTATTTTAATAAAACAAGTTTCTTTGTGGTTTTATTTTCTTTGTGTTCTCTCTTTTTTCTGGCATTCTAATTTTGCAGATCTTATCAGATCCATTTCAAATTTTTAGATATTGGGGGTCTCCCCCCAAGATCTGGATCAGTGGTATCAGATTCAGATTACGCCTCCATGGGAATGAGGGTTTGAAGCATATTTCAGTGTCAATTTTTGGCAGCAATCTTTAGCAAACTCCATGAATTTCTTGGGCGGGGGGTTTTAAGATCAGATCTGAAACTTTTGGTGAAAAAATTACAAATAAAAATACCATATCTGGATTCCTTGTGAAAAAATACTCAAATTTAAAAAACAAATCGGCCAAATTAGAGTTCGGATGAGGGAGATATCGCTGATTCAAAATCAGCAATGTTGAAGCAATTTTTCTGACGACAATTCATGGATGGCGGCTCTCCTGTCATTTTTTGCAATTTTCATTGCAAAATTTTAGAAGAATGGATATATATCTGAGCTCCTCTTGAAAAATCACCCAAGGTCAAAAAAAAATTGCTCGAATCGGAGTCCGGATGTGAGAGTTATTGTTGATTTAAAATCAACTATTTTTTCAGAAATGTTGTGACGGCGAGACAGTTCCAGCGCGAATCTGAGAGTCTAGAGTCTCCAAATAGTGGTTTCAAATACACAAGAAGATGCATAATGATCATTCCATTTCCAGAAACAGGTTATAATAAATATTCTGAGTTATATTGACCGAGTTATGCTCATTTTAAATTTGGAGCAGCATTCAGAGCGGGTTCCCTTTGGAGACGTGCCCTCCCACCCTACTTTAGTAGGCACCTGCTTCACATTCATCAGTTTCATCATAGCAGCGTTTGGCTTGGGTTATTTGGAGACGTGCCCTCCCACCCCAAGCTATGTAGGCACCTACTACTTCATCAACAATCAACATCACAGTTATGGGTCAACCGCACAAAATCACTTTCATCGAAGTCCATTTGCTAAGCCGCACACAGTTAGTAACATAGTTGGTCATAAGTATTATAGGGTATCTATATCCTTGGATCTTATTTTTTCATGGTTTTGGTTCATCCACAAACCCACACTTCATCGAAGTCCATTTTCTAGGCCGCACACTGTCAATATCACAGTTGGTCACAAGCATTACAGGGTATCTCTATCCTTGGATCTTCGTTCATCACGGTTATGGGTTAACTACACAAAACCCTTCTCTTCAGTGGCTCTTCATATTCAACAAAGGCTTATTAGGAGGGAACTTCATGCAATGGGGACCATTGCTTCTTAAGGAGGGAGGAATGATCCGAATGGAAAATGGCATCAACCCATGGTAATCATCTACCCATGCTATCCATCCACCCATGGAATTTACCCATGGTATTTGATCCGGAATGATCCGAATGGTAAATGGAATCAACCCATGGTATTCATCTACCCATGTTATCCATCCACCCATGGAATTTACCCATGGTATTTGATCTGGAATGATCCAAATGGAAAATGGCATCAACCCATGGTATTCATCTACCCATGTTATCCATCCACCCATGGAATTTACCCATGGTATTGTAAATGGCATCGACCCATGGTATTCATCCACCCATGATATTTACTCACCCATGCTATTGTAAGTGACCCGTGGTATTCATCCACACATGGGATTTACCCATGGTATTGTAAGTGGTTTCTACCCATGGTATCCACCTATGGTATTCTATCTCAAAAAAAGGCTATAAATAACAAGCCTCACTTTGTAAAAGGAAAAATTTTCTACCACAATGTAGCTTCTTCAGTTATTCTCTATTTTAATAAAACAAGTTTCTTTGTGGTTTTATTTTCTTTGTGTTCTCTCTTTTTTCTGGCATTCTAATTTTGTAGATATTGTTAGATCCATTTCAATTTTCTTAGATCTTGGGGGCCTCTCCTCAAGATCTGGATCAGGAGGGCAATACCCACTGATGATTTTGAGGGATTCTCTATTTTGGTCCTAGGAGATAGAACAATGCAATGCATGATTTATGTCCCATCACTTTCAGTCACTATGGGGACTTATACATTGGTTGATCACTTCTTTGTGGTTGACATATCTGACACCAATATGATTTTGGGCGTTCAATGGCTAATTACATTGGGAAAAGTCACCACTGATTGGGAGGCTTTGCAAATGGAACGGGTGGACAAGAAGAGTGGTGAAAATCAAATGATCAAAGGCATGCATACATATCCCTCACATACCACTTCCACACAAATAACAGAGATGTATTTGTGCAATGGAAGCAAGGACCTTATAGTCCCATCTATCATGCTCATGAGATTGCTGCATGGGACACTTTTATCTAGTGACAAACCACCTAGGAGGCCACCTGATTCAGTTTTTGTGGGAGATGTCTCACAACATGATGCTCCAAATTCAGATCCAGGAGGGATGGGAGCATTGGAATAGTTTCTGTTATTATTATTATCTTTTTTCATTGAAATAGAAAAAGCCTCAATTTCCATAAGTAGATATACATGTCATTTATTTCCCTTTTACTGAATCCATGAGCTCAATGGTAGTGAAATATTTCCCATTTTTCACCTACAAATCAAATAAAATAAGACACTCACAGAGTTAGACGTCTGTTTTAATTCCTAATTGAGAAAATAATTATCTAAATTAAGAGAGCCCTCTCAGGCTGAAGAGGCTAATCCTTAGTCAAAAGATGGTTTGAAAGAGTTACACTAAGTTGTTTGGTGGAGAAGCCCATCAGGATAAATTTATAAATAATAGGTCCTAGTAGTCCCGGGATGGGATGTGCGGTAAATCCTGGAGAGTGGGTCTCAGTGCGGGCCTAGTGATCCCTGGATCAAATTGTAGATTACGGTAAATCTTGAGAGACTAGGAGGTAGTAAAATTCTTCATGGTGTTGGTGGAGAAATTCGGTAGCATTCATGCTTATTTGGTTCTTTTTGGCTAGTTATGAGTCCCACATTCATGCTTGGAATATGGCACGGGGGTGATTGGATGACTAGATATTTCCTGAATGAATCTATGGTCGAGTGGAATGTGGTAGTCCCATACACGGTTGGTTTTTACATTTATTAATGAGAAGTTCGTTTCCTTGGAATTTGATGTGTAAGTGTATTGGTTTTTATGTAGACCCTATGGCTGATGTATCCATGATAGTTATGTTATTATTATGTTTTTTATGAGCATGTATTCTGATAGTGATGATGTATGGCACTCCTCATGTTTTATTTGTAAATGAATAAATAATTGCTCTATGACCTAATAAATGATACTACAAATAATTATGTAGGGGAAAACAATTTCTTATCTATTCTCAGATAAGTAAGAGACCCCTATGTTCATATATGTTTTTTACACTTATAGATTACATATTTGTGATATGTTTGACGAAATTCCTGTCATGGCTAGTAGGGGTCCAATCAAGGTTTTGTCATGGTTTTTACAAATACATCATTATTTCAAAGTTTTATTTCATTTCTGAACTTTTCATTGAATTTTGGGTAGTGGCCTCGACTTTGGGCCTAAAAATGTGCCTTAAATACCGCGGATGTAGGCACATGTCTGGGAAATTTAGTCCTTGGACACAGGCATGCAGGCTTGTGGGAAAGTCTAAAGCCTCCTAGACGCAATCATGCCCATACTGTGAGTTAAAATTATGCAACTGCAGTAAAATTTCACTATGGACAACTGCCATTATTGAGATTATAATTGCATTATATTCTTATTTTCTAGAGGACCAAAATCGACCTATAGATCACCCCAATCGGTTAAGTAGAAGTGAAATTATAAATTATTTTAATTATTAAAGTGTAATGGAATGGCTCAGCCTAACCACGTGTGGAATTAGTCAAGTTGGCCTTAACCCCAAGTGGACCCATACAAAAGCTATAAATAGAGGTGATCTCAAGCTCATTCACATACTTTCTCAATCGATCATTGATTTGCATCCATTTTATTGGTTCATCTTATTTTTCTTGGCTCACTAAGGTTTAGCGGAAGAAGCTCACACAAGGTTCAGGATCAAAGGTGAGAGGCTCGCTCTAAACTAAGGCTTTTGAGCCATAGTTGTGGGCACAAAACTGCAGAGTTTGGGTCAAAGCCAAGGGCATAGCATGGCAAGGTAGCAACTAAGCTTCCATATCACGGGTTGAGCGTATTGATGTCACAGCTAGGGTTCCTGGGCTAGATAGGGCTTATCAGGACCTCAGCTGTGGGCACAATGAGTCTAGGTAGTGACTAGGGAAGCTTCAACCATAGGAACAACGTCTTGAGGTTTTGGCTAAGGTTTTCTGTGCATATCTGAGCTTGATCCAATCACCAGTGCTCATGTAGATGATTACAGACAGCTTTGACAATGTCCTAGATTCAAATCTTGGACTAGACAGTTGTTTTTAGTGAGCTTCAGTGATAAGTTGTATCTGGGGCTCTGTGCCATTGTAGATATATATATATATATATATATATATATATATATATATATATAGTATGAATCTTAATCGCAAGCGTACAAAAAAGGCTCACTTTAGCCGCGCATAACAAAGAACCCTAATAGTAAAGATGGTTGACAATATCTTTAGATCTACAATTAGTTGACCAAGATAAATGCTGCAAAATCTAGATCTATGCATTAAAAGACATTAAGCAGTAAATAAAAGCAAGAGTTTCTCCATGCATCCAATAGACAAGACAAGAATGTTTTAAAGAATTTTTTGTATTTATGACACCTGGGACGAGAACATAGAAAGATGTTACTAGTCCTCCTTAATGGGATGGGTTCTTGTAAGTCCTCAACACTTCAGATCTAAAATCCCTCTCCCTTGATGGTGTAGAAAACCTAGACAAAAAGTGGAACTCAAAGGGAGCTCACAAGAAAAATGGTAGAAAAATATGACAATGATGGTGGATCAAAGTCAGACCAAAAGTACAGATGTAGAGTGGTCTTTAGGCAACAAAAGGTAGTGATTGAATGGAAAAACCCTTCTATTTATAACAAAATATTGTGTTAGTCTAGATATTGGTGCATAATTAAATTATTATTAACCAATTCTAGATCCAACTTTTATGGAATATTTTATTATATTTGTTGGAGGGAAAAATAATTTGACTTGGGTCAAATCCTTTTATTTGTAAATAATAAATAAATAAATGATTTATTTATTATTTTACGAATGTGGTTAAGTAATAATCAAATAAATAATGATTTATTTAATTATTTATGAATGATTTAGTCAAATTTAACAAGGAACATTATTTAAATAAGGTTTAAATAATTATTCCTAGAAAATAATAAGATAAATAATAATTTATCTATTTAATTTTCCTGTTTTGGGTTAAATATGACCAGGAATATTAATTAAACTTTTTTTTAACTAATTATTCCTTAAGGAAAATCAAACAAATGTGGATTTATTTAATATTTTCTCATGGGGTTTCCTGTTTAGACCATAAACAACTTAATAAATGTGGTTTACTAAGTTATTTTTCATAGTGAGAGCAATTTTACTTAGGGTAGAATTGGTCTTACATGGTGTACTTAGGTCCATCTAATAGTAACAGGTTAGATGACCAAAAAAATGGTGTAACATATATATATATATATATATATATATATATATATATATATATATATATATATATATATATATATATATATATATGCTACAAGATGTATCTATGGTTCTCACTCAGTATTAACAATGTTCATCAGTATGCTACAACAAGTGTTAATACATTTCAGTTCTCAGATTTAGGCTCCTTCAACAGAAGTATGTTTATGGTTTTATTGTGCATATGCTAGTTTTTTTGTACACCATGAATATATGGATCTATGGATCATTGTACTCTTCTTTGTTGAATCATTTGATGACGATCTAAGAAGAATAATTTGCGTGGCTTTTTCCCTAGTCTTGGACCAATCCTGGTGTCACTATGTGTGCATGCTTTTCTTCCTATCTTCCTTTACGTTATGTTTCTTAGATGATGATGGTATTGTTATTTCTATATATTTTCTCATGTTGATGGTTAATAATGTAAATATGTATAATGATATAATGATTTGGGGTGAATTTATCATGTTATTAACGAAATTCAACTATCAAAGCGAAGAATAATGTAGGTCTATGAAAAATTAGCATTGTGGGAGCATCCGGGGGTTAAGTGGGCTAAACTCTCAGTGATACCTAGGGGCTAGTTAGCTGAGTGTTTGGGATGGTTCTTGGGAGTCTTGTTGCTGATGTGAAAGTTTTGTATGATGTGTTTCCATCGGTTCCACTTCCTTAATGTCACATAGGAGGTTGAATCTGATCATAGTAGCCTCTCGTCATACACTTACCTCGGTTGGCCAATTATTTGGGTAGATATGGGGGGAAGGTGTTAGATCCTCGTAGGTCCAGGAAAATAAATCATGAAATTCACAAAAAAGGGTTTTATAGGTCTCAATATCGGATGGAGAGAAAGACTTACCAATGTGTATATTTTCGAAAACACATGGTTTAACAAAAATGTCAAGAGGTATCGTCTCTTCTATATTCGAGAGATTGTTCTCGGAATCAACTTCATGGATAAAAATAAAACTCGCAAAATATTTGATAAAATTGGGAAGATAAACATCACTAATATTACCCTTAATGTAATATGGTAAGGAGGAACGATGGTGATGATCATCCCATGACGCATTTTCTGGAATCATCATCTCCAAGGTACTCTCTTCGTTAGAAAATACACGAGAGAATGAATCAGAAGACATTCCATAATCCAATGATCGATCAACCCAATTAATCGAGGTAAAGGTATGAGCCACACAGGCTAAATAGATAGATTCCTAATAAATTTCATTAGGGCTAAGCGACATTCGGTCACCAAAACTGTTGATGTCAGTTTCTTTTGGTATTATCCATCGATTAGTCTGGAAAGTACAATATGATATCATGTTTATATAGCAAACTAGAGATGGTCTCTTAGGAAGAGGATGAGGAGGAAGCGAAAATGTCCCCATGAGCGAGGATTACTTCAACAGTCCAACCTCGACATGGTGCTAAGAGTGTAAGGCTTCCCCTACAAGTTGTACACTTCCAGTAACATGGGAATTAGAGGCGAAAAAGGTGAGTTGTTCGATAGCCAGAATCCTGCCTTCATGAGGAAAGGCAATCATACAGAATTAAAAATCCCACAAGGCTTATATGTTATTCCATTGAATTCTTTCAATGCGGTGGATGACAAACTTAGTTGAGGAGAACCAATCAAATTCTAGCGAGACATATACATGATGTAGGTCAAGGCTCCCTCATCCATAATAAAATGATGGGTGTTCTTACCGCGGATGATAACTTTGATCATAAAGGCCAATTGTGCTAGAAGTTGAGGGGAATATTTCTCATGATTGAAAAGAACAAGGTTGAAATCTGAAGGATCCACACATCTAATAGCTGAAAGCAAAGCCTTTTTTGGGTGGGGTCATTTTGCAACACCTTGAGGGTTGACATAGCTGATGACTAAAAACAGACTTATGAATAACACCCTTTGGAGGCTTAATTGTCAAATACATAGGAATCAAAGGTGGAGGAGGATCAGATGGAGGAGATGTTGAACTGGTAGGTTGATTAGTACCTTGGCCGTTCAGAAGATTCGCATTACCATATTCCTTATTCCAATTAGCCACAAAAACATAAGTTTTATGCTTTGAGGAAGAAAGCATTAAAACCTTGTTAGAGGAATATGGGTCTTGGGAAACCATATGGGTCTCCTATTTGGGAAATGAGTCAGTCAACCCGGCAGGAGAAGTGGAAGATTTCATAAACTGATTCACTTATGCTTGGTGAGGACAGTCACAAGTAAAGTGCTCCTCATTTCAAATCGAGCATGGGTAGCGATGATTTCCTTTATCATCAAAGGAATGACTTGTTTTTTATCTTGTAGTGAATAATATTTGTTATTTTTTCCTTTCCCTTTCTTCTTACTTCCTAGTTGTTGTTGAGATTTTACTTTATCAGATGAATGAAATTTATCTTAGAAGAAGAAGCCACAAGAGGATTGAACTAAGCATTTTGGGAAGAAAGAGTGAGAGCAGCACCAGATGGTTTTCTCATTATCTGCAAATTGGGAGAACCAAAAATTTTGTCAGAACCATGAGATTCTTTATCAGGAGTGGAAGGAACAATCTTCAAAGGTCTTGGATCATTTGGTATCTTTTCATAGAGCGTGCCATATTAGGTATAGATGAGGTCCAAATACTGAGCACAAAAAATTACTTGCTCTTCAGTCATGACTCCGCCTTTGGATACATCCACTTTGATAGATGGAAATAGGAATTTAATGAACCATTCTTCTAGCAATTGATCTGGAACAAGGGTCTTAACCAACCGGTGACGATGCCGCCACTCATGAATGTGATCTAAAATGTGAGTGGCTTTAGATTTTTTAAAGTTGGTCATAATTTATGTTCTAGTTTCATATCATTTGGGTAACTGGAAATGTGTGAGTAAGGTGGTAGCTAAGGATCTAAAATTGTGAAGCAAAGCTCTAGGTAACTTAGTGTACCATCTAGTTGTAGTACTTGTAAGAATACATTGGAAAAGATGTAATCGTATCGAATCATCATTAAGGGAGTTAGAATAATATCACAGATGATATGTCATGACATGGATCGATGGGTCTTCTCTAAGATTCCCATTGAATTTTGGGATATCAAAGGGAAATTTGGTGGGAATTATCAGCCACCAAGGCGAATGAGTAATGGGATCATTCGTAAGCCAAGTTAAATATGGCAATTCGAGAGTTAGCATAAAAGATACTTTTTGGGTGAAATCTAGTGTAGGATAGCCTAGATAAGAAGGAATCACCTTAGAAATAGGTACTTGCATTCCCAAATAAGGAGGGTTCTGATAAGGATCAACCTAGGCACCAAAATAAGAAGGAATAGGATACGTGTAACCTTGTTGACCAACTCTAGGATAACCCTACAAAGGCTAGAATGGTTTGGTTTGGGTGTACTAGCCTTGAAAATCCACTTGAGGAATACCTTGATGGGGTATATATTGTTGCCCAGTGGGATTTTTCATCATCCTGACATAAGGTGGGTTTTATTGGGACTGTGTAATATCCCAAAATGGGAACAACAACAATATTAAACAATACTGCTCAGAAAATAACGCAATTTAGCAAAGTTAGAGCAGGAGACCAATATGGAGGCTCAATAATCACTTATACATCAGCAAATCAGATCAATAATGTGGCCCATACAGTGTACAAGAGAAAGATAGAAGACTTTTATGAAGAAAACCCTCAAAAAGAGGTGTTGCAATAATGTATTACACTGCAAAAAGGATTGACAACGTTGTTTTAAAGATAATATAGCAACTATAGATTAAAACTTAGATCTAGAGAAAAATAATGCATGAACATTCATATCTATCACAGATCCATACACTATAGTGTCTCTACTTTACATACCCCTTGGGGTTTTCAACAAAACATGAACCACATGGAGCAGATCTGAGATCTTATGCAGCAGATTTTCAGATTGATTCAGAATTTATGAAGCATATATAGGAGTATTCAAATCATATCTGAATATGACATGGATTATACCATAAATCTATGTATCACCAGAGTGAAGGGCAGATCCCCAACACTAGATATCACTCCTCAAAGTTTTCCAAAACACCCTGCAACTTTCATCTTTGCAGATAACGCAATCCTGGAAGATAAACTACACTGTAGACTTGATGGAAATTTTGGCCTGATTCCAAGATGTAGATCTGAAGCTCCAATGATCCAATACACTCTTGTCAAGGGGATATAAGACTTTCCCACTAAGAAGAGGCACTATATTGGCCTAGATCTGAGTAGATCTGGCCTCCACATGCTGCAGCTTACAAGGACAACCAAACACTCAATAGGATCTGCATTATAGTTGGAAGATGAAGCTTGGCCAAATTTCTGATAGTGGAAAAGATCAGCAAGACTCCTCCAAGAGCTACTCAATGGAAGAGGTGGGATTCCCGACCAGGAACACCCAGTGCTAAACAACACTATTCTCAGCTAAACAACAAGAGAATGATATATGTCTAAACAGAAAATATATTCAGAAATATAATATGTTCAACAACCTTCTTCTGCTTTCCTCCTCTTCCTTTTATAAGATGAAAGTATTGCAAAACCCTAAACCATCTCAATGATTTAGCTCCTTTCACATGTGTAGCCTCCTTCTAAAACTACGTTATGCATCTAGGAGGTTCATTGCATCTAGAAAACACTATTGATTTGGTCATGGTTGACCCAGTCAAACAGCTCAAACCCTTCCACACATAAGGGTGTTTTATTAAGATAGCCCAGATTTAACCTTTTTCACATGGGGCATTGATTTATTCACTGTTTTTAGGAGTTTTTATTGTCCTCCTTTACACATTTATTCTTGCAATAAGAAAATGAAACAAAATTGTATATTCCCATTATCTTGGACTAATTGGGAATATTACAGACTGTGCCATACTATACACATTTTTTCCTATTGGAATTTTAGGAGTACATTTTCCAAGTGTTTGAGACTATAAGGTACCTTGTAAAGGTCAGGAAAGTGTAACTTGAGAGGTACCAGATACCAGTGATGCAAAAAAAAATTAACTATTTTCTTACATATATTTGAGCTTTTTTGGGTACAAATGGGTGGATAGGAATTTGAGATGAATATGGCGTAGGTTTAGGATTCAACAATCGATCCCAAAATGAACTAGGTTGAACGAGAAAAGTAGGTTTCCAAACATTGGCAGGAATTCCAAGATAAGGAGGACTATAATAAGGTTGATCACCAATTTGAGGTATAAAAAAAATAGGTTTCCCCTATGAAAGGAGGAGGGGATGATGGAGGCAACTACGATCCAAATGTAGGGAACCAACATAAGGAGAGTTAGGTTATTGAAGATGACCTAGACCACTAACATAATGGCCAACCTGCTGCTCAATCGTAGGTGTAGGTGGAGGAGGAGGAGCATACTTTGTGACATTAAAAAGAGAAGTACCAGATGTAATTCCTGAATTAGATGACATGGCAGACATCCAAGGAATACAAGTCACACCATAGAAGGTACTAGATAAATACTGATAACCAGGTGGGATGGACAGACAACCATACAATTGTGTTTCTGGTGATGTCGCAAACATAGATGAGGAATCGACATTTGATGTCTCAACCATAGTGGTGGAAATGGGCTGAGAGGTTAGAACAGATCATCATCTCATACATCACATCACACATTGTCATTTAGAGTCTTAGGTCAGCCACTCCATCTCCATCTAGGTCTGTTGTCTAGGTGTCCTTATTTTTCCACTGGAAAGTCCAAATATGTCACCAATAAGGGCGAATAATGTTTCATTTTAATCATATCATTATTTTGAAGGGAGCTAGCATAGTTAGGGGAATAAAGTAAGACAATTTTTCTTATTTAAAAACTTGTTTCATTGTCAAATTGTTCCAAAAAGGCAAAACTATCCTCAAAGTTTTTGGTTTCACAAAAGGACAAAAAGTCATTTCAAGATGTTATAAAGAGGAAAAAGAAGGCTTCTTTAACTCATTTTGTATTTTTCATGATTGGTAGAGCTCCTCTCTTACCTTAATATTGCTCTGTAATTTTCAAAGGTTTGAAGAAAATAAAGAAATTTTCTCCAAGAAGGTTGTGTTACGCATCTGGACACCTACGTTATGCATCTCGACACCTGCGCTACGCATCTGGAAACCTCTACTATGCAGCTGTGAGTGTGCTACGCTTTTGGCTTTCTACTCCCAAATCACTCATATAAGCTCCAGAATCACTGTAAAAGGTTTATACAGCTTCTACAATATTAATTGGACACCTCAAATCCTCCTCTAAGTCAATTTATCAAGCAGGGAATTAATTTTCTTGTTTACCTTCTCTCTCACTACATTTTTATCTTTTCCTATGATTGAGTTATTTTAGTGGAATAAACCTTAACACTGTCATTTAAAACCCTCATACACATTTCACAGGCCCTATCCTATCATTCCCCACCAACCACACCCTCCCTGAGCATCATTTAAATCAAACCCTAATTCCTTACTACTTTTCCAATGGAAAAACAAGAAATTATTGTGTTTTCCTAATTTAGCCACCTCCATCATACCCTCTTCACCAAATTTCACTTATAATATGAAGCTAACATACAAACCTAGCTCCTGAATTTTTTTGGGAATCTATCTTGGCTACATTACCCTTCATCTCACCCTCCAAACCTACCCTATCCTTGTACTCTTTTTTTCCAAATTCACTCCACATACCCACTACATCCTAAACACATATGGCTTATCCTTCTAATAGATATTCTGGAGAGTGAGAAGAAAATCCACAAAGGAGGGTGCTACTTCAGATTTTTTCCCTCCACCTTGCAATAAGGCAATGCCTCACCTTTTTCCAAAAGATTCTTTGAGAGGACTGGATTCTTGAGATTCTGTGAGAAAATCATGGAAGAAGGTTGTCACTCCAATTGACAAGCTTATTTTCCACTAGTTTCAGTATGGGAAAGGCCATCATTGCAAGTGTAGAGTTAAAATTATCAGCATATGTGATTTCTTCAGAAAAAAATATACCTAGTCATGGAAAATAGTTGTTTAAGGGCATGGAAATAGACCTTTAAGATTACAAATTGTTCCTCAAACCTCATGCTAGAGAGAACCCTAAGTACATTTTCCCTTTTAGGCACCTCCTTGACAAATGTTCTCCTTTGATGAGGTTATTTTTTAGATATTTCACATGTGAAGGGAGATTCTCTAGGTTGAACAGGTACCATATCAGATTATTTATGCACATTACCTCTACTAAACCACTTGACTTGCCAAATTACTTGTACATAAGTTTTCTTAGAATGATTGAGAAGGTTCAGAGAAAAAACAAAGATCACTACCCAAGTCTGTCCAGCATGGTCTAGTCAAACTCATTGTTTTGCATAATCTCTTAGCCTTCAACATGACTTGGGAAACCTTCATGGAGAAATTAGTAGCAATGCCCACCACTAGTCCTCCTATGATGCATATCACACCATCACCGCCAGTATCAACACAGTGAATGGAGGTTGGCTCTTCCAACATGAAAACTCATATTTCAAAGGCTCCTAGGGTTGTGGAGGTCACTC
The DNA here is from genome assembly GCA_034641835.2 of Pinus albicaulis. Taxonomy (NCBI): domain Eukaryota; kingdom Viridiplantae; phylum Streptophyta; class Pinopsida; order Pinales; family Pinaceae; genus Pinus; species Pinus albicaulis. The sequence continues at coordinate 178,215,350 of CM076577.1, forward strand.
ACACCTATGAGAAGGGAAAGAGACAGGTCTTTGTGGTTAGCCTTAGTATTGCACCAATAATGCTGCAACTCCCAGAGGCTTCTGTAATATACTTTATCAACCTAGGGTTCATACACACTTGGAGGTGATAGTGCTATATACACAACAAATGCCATCTACTCATGTCATCCTCTTCTGAGCTTTACGAAAGGGTTCTACTTCTAGGGTTTATGGATGAAGTCTGACACACTTCTTAATTTAAGCCTAGGGCTAAAAATGATTCAAAGCCATGGCGCTATCGGTAAGTGAAAAAATACACTACAACAGGAAAGTACATCTAACTACTCTACAATGAAATAAATCTTCACATTAAGTTATGATAAGAAATGAAATCAAACTAGGCATCTTGCATGAAGTAAATTAATGAATTGAAATTGCATAAAGAAAAATAAACTATTCACACCTTGCTGGGAAAAATTTCTAAACACACTCTGTTCATTCTATGTTCTATCTATCATGCTTTTAATCATGCAACTAATCATGACCTAACTATGCTTGTAAATGTGTTTTTTTGCAGCTATGAGAAGAAAGCACTAAGGTGGATTATGGAAGGCTTGAACACATGGGTGCAAGGCTGAAGGTTTATGGGAGGTTTTGGTAGACCTAGAGGATGTAGATGTTGGTTTCTGGGCTTAAGGAGGGGCCCACTAGTGCTTCTATAGGTTTCCTATAGTGCTACAAAAAATTCTTGAATGTTTACAGGATACAGTCTGAGGGAAATCTGAGGCAAAAAATGGGTGTGAAAAGGGTAGGGAAGGTGGATTGAAGGTGGATTTAGATGAGTGGAAGGTGGTACACCCCTTGGCCAAGCTCAAAACCTCTTGGGAGGCATTTCTTGCACCTCTAGGGCTTTCTCACGGTGTAGGGATGAAAAATCTGAAAATAGGGCTGATAGCGATTGTGATCAACAGAGGGCTGGTGAAGGGTGAGGGATGAAGCTGAAGGTGTTGATGAAGTTCACCTTGGCTATGCTACCTAAACCTACAATATAACTAATTGTTCATGCAATAAATATGGACAAATTCATGATAAATACAATGGAAAAATGACTTGAATTTGGAAATAAAATATACTTTAACCTACAAACAAAGATCTAACACAACATTCTAAACATATCCATGGAACTACATCAACCTAGTTTATCCATTCCAAGAAATCATGATCTGAAAAGAAATTTTGGCCTGTGGGGAAGGTCTACCCTCCTCAAGCTCCAATGAAAGAGATGAGAGGGGGAGGCTTGACTCATGGCTTTATAAATTTAGAACATATACTACCAACATGTAAGCAAGGTAAATCTACAACAAAATACAAATGGAAGTAGAATGAAAACAAAGAATGAAAATGCAAGAAAACTAGCTAAAATGACATGAAAGTAAAGAATTATTACACAAGAGAGACTAAGGCACATGGATTGGGCCCTAATCCACAAGCATTTCTCTCTAAAAGTAGATCAGTGAAGCACAATCTGAATACTCATTTTATTGCAAAAGATAGCCTCATTACATCAACATGAAAGTATCAACAACTTATTACAAGAACACAGAGCCTAATATATATCTCCAAATTTAGAATCCTAATGAGCTCTTGCTCAACCCTATTTAACATAAAATGGTAGCTACCAATATCTCCCTAAAAGGTATGTGATGAGTCCACTTTGACTGCAAGTGAAGTGTAGCTTTGGTGCACTTGATCTTGAGTTTGCTTGGCTTTCTTTGATTCCGATATATTGGAAGGAATTTCGAGGATACCTTGGCTGCCTTTGGGAGTTGAGGGTGGAAGATCCCACTAGAATCTCTCCTTGTTGTCTACTCCGAGTCTTAATGGAAAAAACTTCACCAAAAATTCAATTTCTTCAGGATTTTCCTTCATTTAACTCATGTTAGGCACTCAAAGTATGATAAGCCTCAATCACCATCTACACTAGCATCATAAGACCACAATATAATTAAAATGCAAGAAAAAGAGACTTAATAAGGAAAAAAGGTGACCATTAACCCCTCCAAATGCACCTAATGATGGAGCTCACCATCACCCCCCTACTAAATGGTTTCTCATTCTCTAAGCAACTAATCCTCCTTTTGCATTTCTTTCAAAGATTGGATGTACCCTATGACTTCCCAAATAAGAAGTCTGGAAGTCACTTTAGGAGGGTAAAAACCATCATTCTTTGTTTCTTCCTCCCATTTTCTGTTCTTCTCATCTTGGCCCTTTCTATCACTTAGCCCCAGCAGCAAGGGTGGACTAATCTTCAAACCAATACACTAACTTTTTTTGGCCTCCATGGCCCTCTTGTATAATGGTGCTCTCTCCAAGGCACCCCTCAATCTTTCTGGTGTGTGGTACTTCATGTTTCTAAGGTTGTGAGGGAGGTTGTTCCATCTCCTTTGGCTATCCATTATGCACTCATCTCCCAACAACCTAGAAACATTATCAAAGTGATACACTTCTTGAGCTTGTGTGTGGAGGTATTTTTCTGCAAGTGTAGAACCCTTTTCAACCTTTAGATGGTTATTTATGACTCCCCTAGGGCTGAATAGTTTTTCCCTAATGTGTAAGGGTTCTATATTTTCTCTCCTCATAACCCTCCTCATTTCTTGAGCTCTATTCTCTTCATTAACCATCCATAATGCCAACACCACTAATTGCATGTCTTCCATTCTAGGATTGGGGTCCCAAATGTTTAAGTATGTCAATACAAGGTTATGAATGTAAAACTCTGTCATTTTTTCCTTGTCTGCCATACTTGATTCATTGTAGAAATCAATGAAATTTCTACAGTTTTTGAAAGGTAAGGATTCATGGGAGGCTAATGTTTTGACTTGAAATAGGAGCCACTTTTCCTTGAGGTAAATTTCATATGAATCTGAACGGATACCTATGTTGAATGGACTCCATGCACAAATCTGCCATGGTGACCACTTTTTTATCCTTTTGTTGAAGTTGCTCTTGTAGTGCTACATTATCTACCTGTGCCTTTTGAAGCTGCTCTTTCAACACTAATTCTCTGAGCCAAACATTAGATAAATCCTTCCCCAACTCATCTACTTCTCCTTCCATGACCCCTATGTCATGCACACCTTTATATATGGCAAGCTTTATCCAATGATGAGTGTGTTCCCTCTCCTCTTCCAAATGATAAAACAAAGGCATTGTGAACATTTTAGGAATTAATCTACCCCTCTCAATGTATGTGTAGTAGGAGCTGAGATTGGGTTGAGGCCTAGGTATTGGCACTACTGCTACATATTTGAGGACCGGTTTTGGTGAGGTGGCCTCTTCCTTATCATATTTTACACCCTCTTTTTGATTTGTTTTTTCCTCTTGTGCCTTGTACTCAAATTATTTGACCTCTTGCCCCTATGTGGTTGTCTTTTCCTCCTCAACCAAGGCCTTTTTATCTAAATTTGTGCTTGTTGGAGTTTCCTGTAGCAAAAACAAAGTTTCCTCTAGAAAACTCTATTTTGCTTGCTGAAGACCCTCTTTTCCTTGCTTTCAACTATTTTCAGTCCTTGGAGGGTCTATGGGGATTGCATGAGTTGTATGGAATGCCAATCTAGCTTAATGTCTTCTTATATATGTTACTAGGGTTCTTATAGGTGAAGTGATATTTTGCACCCTTCCTTCCTCTAATCTAATTTATTTGTCCTTCTTTGGTGATTATTCAATGGCAATAGTGCTCTTGGTGGGAGTTTGTGATTTTCCTGATAATTTTTAGTATTGGTAGGTCTTTCAAGATGATAAACACATCAGCAAATTCTTATAGACAGAAGAGGAATTTGTGAATTCACAAATGGATAACCAATGCTATGAATATGACTAATAATTCCATGCAGCATAAATGCAAGTACTCCAACAGAAAGACAACTCCATTCCAAGAGGTCTAGTGCCTTTGGAGGATATTTTTTATCAAGATGATTTTGCACGCAAACCAACCATGCTACCAACATAAGTGGGAGTGGAAGACCTCAATATTAGCACTCTTGAAAAACCAAATATGGTCAAGATTTCAAAATCCTTGAGCTCATAAATGAAAGGTAAATATGAAGTGCTCATGTCTCAGTTTGTTGATATATTTTTTTGGGAATATTCTAATCTGAAAGTGTATGATAAGAGTATAATCTAGCATAGAATTCCCTTAAATCCTAATCAAAATAATTTCCACCAGAAGTTAAGGAGAATGAATCCAAAGTTGTTGCCCTCCATTCAAAAAGAGGTAAGCAGATTATTTATTGCTGGTATTATAGTTCCACTTCACTTTTCAAATTGGATTTCTAATTTAGTGCCAGTAAGGAAGAAGACAGGAGAGATCCATTTGTGTATAGATTTCAAAAATCTAAATAAATTGTCGCTGAAAGACAATTACCCATTACCAAATATGGACCATATTCAGCAAAGGGTAGTTGGATCTTCTAAAATTTCATTGTTGGACATATATTCTGGGTACAATCAAATTTTAGGACACCCAAATGATCAGAAAAATACAACCTTTACAACACCATGGGCCACCTTCATGTACGCCAAAATGCCCTTTGGATTGAAGAATGCAAGGGTGACTTTTCAGTGAGAAACGAATATTTCTCTCACAAATGAAAATGATACATTTTTGGTCATATATCTAGATGACGTCATTGTTTTTTCCAATACAGATGAGTAGCACCTACATTTCTTGAAAAAAAAAATTTAGAGATGTAGAAAGTTTAGCATATTGTTGAACCCAAAGAATAACATTTTTTCTATGAAGTAAGGTAAATTTTTGGGCCATATCATATCAAAAGATGTTATTCGGATAGATGCTTTAAGGAATGAAGTAATTAAGACCATGGAATATCCTAGAAGAAAGAAGGAAATCCATTCGTTCAATGGGAAAATCATTTTTTTAAGAAGGTTTGTTCCCAATATCGCTGAACACTTGAGGAAAATTGCTGACATGATGAAGAAAGATAGTGAAGTAAAATGGTCTGAAGAGGCAAAGAATTTATTCAATAAAGTTAATTTTCTTTATCTCACACTCCTATTCTTATTATTCCATATTACACACTTGATTTCATCATTTTTTCATTTTCTTCATAGCATACTGTAGATGTTGTCCTTATGAAAATTAAATTTTAGAACACAGAGAAGTCCATTGCCTTCTTTAGTAGAACCATAAGAGACGCAACCTTGAAGTACAATATCATTGAGAAACATGCCTTGGTGTTATTCAAAGCATTAAAGGATTTCTGGGTCTATATTATTCACTCTCATTTCATTGCATATGTCCCAAACACTGTTGTCAAAGAAGTGCTTACGTAGAATGATCCTTAAGGGCAACGTGCCAAATGGATCGTTGCTATGTCGTATTATGACTTGGAAATCAAGCCCACAAAGATGATCAAGGGACAAGGCCTAGAAAAGCTTATGGTTTACTCAAATCTACATGCTTTGGACATTAATTTTATTGTTGCATTATCTTAGGAGCAAGAGGCTGAAGTATTACCTGAGGTATCAAAAAAAATTTCTCCATCGCCATGGTATCCTGATATTGTTTATGTTTTGCAACACTTGAATCCACCTCCCAGATTTCATAGTAATAAATCTAGATCTTTGAAGTTGAAATATATCAAGTATTGCATCCTTAACAATGTCTTCTATTGGAAAGATCTGGATGGAGTGTTGTTGAATTGTTTGGTTGAAGGAGAAGTTGAAAAATTGATGAGTGACTTTCATAAAGGTGCATGTGGTAGTCATATTTATTGGAAGACTACAAAAAACAAGATATTTAGGGTGGTTTTATATTGGCCAAGTCTGTACTATGATGTTTATAAAATATTCATGAGCTATCATGAATGTCAAATATTTTAGGGAAAGAGAAATATTTTTCCTTTTCCCTTGCAACCAATAGAAGTGCAAGTGTCATTCTAGCAATGGGGACTTGACTTCTTTGGAGAAATACATCCTCCATTACCAACCCAACATAATTGGATAGTCACTGCCGCTGATTACTTCACTAAATTTATTGAAGCCATCCCCACGAGGCAAGCTACTGATACTGTCATTATTCATTTTCTAGAGAACAATATTTTGTCTCGTTTTGGCTGTCCATATAAAATCATTATTGAGAATGCAGCTGCCTTTAAGTCCAAAAATATGATTGAATTTTTTTTATAAGTATCACATTAGGCTTGGTCATTCTACAACATATTATCCTCAAGGAAACGGGTTGGCTAAATCGTCAAATAAATCTTTAGCGAACATAATCAAGAATATGCTGCAAGAGAAAAAGAGAAATTGGCACAAAATTCTCACCAATGCTCTATGTATGGACATAGTTAGCACGAAGACATCAATCATCATGTCACCTTTCCATATTTTGTATGGTGTTGACATAGTGTTCCCTACTTCTTTAGTTGTACCAATTATGAAAATTCTGCAAGAGATCGACAGTGAAACAAATGATATCCAGTGAAGAATCAACCAAATGATTCATCTACAACAATCAAGAGATGAAGAACACTTCAAAGCTTCAAGAGAAAATCAAGAAGATTTATGATAAGAAGACCAAAGATGATGATTTTAAGCTAGGAGATGTTGTTCTTCGTTGGGATGCCTGAAATGAATAAAAAGGTAAGCACAAAAAATTGGATAATTTATGGAAAGGTCCTTATTATATTACTTCATTCAGAGGTCAAAAGGAATTTTTATTAGAAGATCTTGAAGGGCAGGAAGTTCTGGGATGACCAGTCAATGGTAGGTTCCTCAAACATTACCTTACATGATCATTGAAGAACAGGTTCACTTTCATTGTGCATATCATTTTTATTTCATGTCCAAGAATAAGGAAGTTGTTGCAGAAGTTTGAAGCCCGAGGAGAAGGCCATGAGACTTCTATATTCAGCTCGTGTCTTTTATTTCAAAAAGTCCAAAAAGTTTCAATCGGTTGTTAAGTTAGAGTCAAGTTATTTTTTTTAATTCAAATTCATTTCCAGTTTTATTTCATCATTTCAATATTGTCAAAGTTTCTTAGTTTCCAGTTTTGACTCCATCACCCAATGGGTAACACTGCCTGATCTATGGTGTTCTTGAAACCCCTTGAAGGAGCTTCCATCCCCAGCTAGAGCGAAATTTAGTGTCAATATGTTCAGTGATCAAACATTATCTTTCAATTTATTTGCTAGTAGTCCTAGGTCAAAAAAAATTATCCTTTTAAACAAGTTTTCAAATAAATTTTGGTCACTGCATATGGTCTAGGTGAGAAATGTTGCTCCCACCATTCCATCCATGGACATCATCATCTCAAAGGTCATGTCACTCATTTTCTTTTATAGTCTTAGGTCAGTCACTCCATCTCCATCTAGGTCTATTGTCTAGGTGCCCTTGTTTTGCCACTGAAAAGTCCAAATATGTCACCAAAAAGGGCAAACAAGCCTTCATTTTCATCATATCAGTATTTTAAATGGATTTAGCATAGTTAGGGGAATAAAGTAAGACAATTTGTCTTATTTCAAAACTTGTTTCATTGTCAAATTGTTCCAAAAAGGCAAAACTATCCTCAAAGTTTTTGGTTTCACTAAAAGACAAAAAGTCATTTCAAGATGTTATAAAGAGGAAAAAGAAGGCTTTTCCAACTCATTTTGTCTTTTCATGATTGGTAGAGCTCCTCTCTTACCTTTATCTCGCTCCATAATTTTCAAGTGTTGGAAGAAAATAAAAAAACATTCTCCAAGAAGGCTGTGTTACACATTTGGACACCTGCACTACACATCTAGACACCTGTGCTATGCATCTGTGAGTGTGTTACGTTTTTGGGTTTTTTATCCAAAATCACTCATCTAAGCTCCAGAATCGCTTCACAAGGTTTCTACAGCTTCTACAATGGTAAGTGGACACCTCACATCCTCCTCAAAGTCAATTTATCAAGCAGGGCACTAATTTTCTTGTTTACCTTATCTCCCACTACGTTTTTATATTTTGCTATCATTGAGTGCTTTTAGTGGAACAAACCCTAACCCTGTCAGTTAAAACACTCATACACCTTTCATAGACCCTATCATATAATTCCCCACCATCGAAACCCTCCCTAAGCATAATTTCCATCAAACCCTAATTTCTTATTACTTTTCCATTGGAAAAACAAGAAATTCCTGTGTTTTCCTAGTTTAGCCTACCTCCATCATACCCACTTCACAAAATTTCACTTATAAGCTGGAGATAACATACAACCCTACCTCTTGAATTTTTTTGGGAATCTATATTAGCTTAGTTACCCTTCATCTCACCCTCCAAACCTACCCTATCCTTGTCCTCTATTTTTCGAGATTCACTGCACATGCCCACTACATCCTAAATGCCTAGGCTTTATCCTTCTGATAGATATTATGGAGAGTGAGAATAAAGTCCAAAAAGGATGGCACCACTTCATATTTGAGCCCTCCACCTTGCAAGAATTCAATGCCTCAGCTTTTTCCAAAGGATTCTTTTATAGGAGTGGATGCTTGAGATTTTGTGAGAAAATCATGGAAGAAGGTTGTCATCTCAAATTGAAAAGCTTATTTTCCAGTAGTTTCAGTATGGGAAAGGCCATCATTAGAGGTGTATAGTTCAACTTATCAACAGATGTGATTTCTTCAGCAACAAATATATCTAGTCACGGATAAAAGTGATTTAAGCGCATGGACATAGACCTTGAAGATTGCAAACTATTCCTCAAACCTCATGCTAGAGAGAACCCTGAGTACATTTTCCCTTTCAGGCACCTCCTTGACACATATGCTCCTTTTATGAGGTTAATTATAAGACATTTCACATGTGAAGGGATATTATATGGGTTGTACAGGTCATACCATATCATTGATGCATTTTACCTCTGCTAAACCATTTGACTTGTCAAATTACTTGTACAGAAGTTTTCTTAGAATGACTAAGAAGGTTCAGAGAAAAATAAAATATCACTACCCAAGTATTTTCCACCATGGTCTAGTCAAACTCATTATTTTTCATCATCTCTCAGTCATCAACATGACTTGGGAAACCTTTATGGAGAAAGTAGCAGCAACACCCACCACTAGTCCTCCTGTCATGCATACTGCACCATCACCACCAGTATCAGCATATCGAATGGACGTTGTCTCTTCCAGCATGAAAAATAAGATTTCAAAGGCTCCTAGGGTTTTTGAGGTCATTCATACCTATGAGAAGGGAAAGAGAGAGGTATTTTCTCCCAAATCCATCAAAAGTGTATTTACACTTGACATTATAACTGAGTAAAGAGAAATAGAGGAGAAGCCACCCATGCATCAGATTGAATCACCATTGCACCAACATGATGAACAAGTGCCCTTGGAAGCAGGGAAAATTTTAGGGGCGAATTTTAGCTCAAAGGCGAATTTTAAGGGATTTTCAATTTTAATAGGGCGAATTTTTTACATAAAACCCATTTTCTATAGTTTAATCAAGTTAGCCCAATAAATATTTTAAAAATAATTAATTATTAAGTATTATCCCACCAAAAAAAGGCGCATAACACTGGAAAAATGAAATTCACCCCGATTTTTTTCTTATGGAGCAAATTTCCATGGCATTCGCCTGGATTTACAGGGTCCAAATGAGGAGTTACAGTGATTCTCCCCAATTTTTTCAATGGTTAGGAGAGGTGGCTGGCCGCTGGACACCGATCTTCTTGCTGGCTGAGCGAGCCGACCCTCTCTGGTCCCTCTCTGGTCCGTTCGGTGTTGTTCGACGCTCCTATGTAGTGATCCAAAAGCATAGCAGAGGGAAGGAATCATGAACATGGAGGGATTCATCTTCCTCTACCAAAATTTTCAACTAATTCTTTTATTTTTTGCCATATTTGGATTGCAACCATTCAGGTTTGTTCTGCCCCGTTTTTAGCTTCTGTCTGCTTTCTGGATTTTGGTGAATATCTTAGATAATTAAGCTCACTTGTTAGATGATATATCGCTTCCCAAAACTACGAAGTTCAATGTAATTCCTAGGGTTATTGTGCTACCCTGTCCAACCCGATTGAATATAATCCTCTGGAGCAATGTGGGCTTGATTTCGGAAGTTTTTGCATCCATTTCCCTTCTTGTTGTTTACACTGATTTCCACTACTTCATTAAAATCATTGACTAGCAATTGCAAGATAGAATTATACCATAATTGTTAATGCCTAAAGAACTAAAATTCACTCCATCCATTTTAGACAATTCTATCTACCCTTTAGCCTTTTAATGTAAATATTTTTACAGACAGTGACCTGCAGAATTTTCACCAAACTATTCTTACTAGAACTTACTTCGCCCCATATAATTTTCATCATATTAATTCTACTATTAAATATGTAAATCTAAATTGCACCACTTCTTCGACCGCAGAGGTAAGATTTAAGGCAAGAGGTTCACAACAGTTGAAATAGGTTCAGAAACTGTTATCAGTCACAATGTGTCTGCAGCCTCCTTTATGACGATAAGAGTCACAAAGGCATCAGAAAGAAATTTTCTTTCATAAATGCCGAATCTGTAAATCTTTAAATAAATTTCAAACTTATCTGCAAGGAGAATCTATGATGCCAAGTTTTATAGTCAACATATGCTGGACTGTTCCTTGCATAAATAATTTGGATCTCGATATTTCCTTTAACATCAATGAAAACATGACGAAATTAGTTCAAATTTCTTCTCTATATAGAAATGAGCTTTATATACATTACGAAACTTGAAAGGATTAAGTGGTTTCTATAATCAAAATATGACACTTAAAAGTGCAAAGCCAGGAGTAACTTTTTCCATGCTCAGGTTTGTGATTATATTCATAGTCTAAATGTACATAAGGCCTCTCTATGTTAGGAAGAGATTCTAGTTTTTCCTGAAGCGTTACTCCAACATCATGATCCTCTTTTAAAGGCATATCACTGGGCAGCACAATGTCTACCTCCACAAAATAATGAGATTCAAATGTGTAAGCTTTCACTGTATCAGTATTCTGTATGGCTTGGTGATGATTCCAACAGAGATATGTCAATTTCTGTAAATAATCAGGTGAAGCCGATTTCCCAACTAATGAATTCACATTTTCCAAAACTTTGTTCGCCCATGTTCTCATCGTGTAGAGAGCCAGCTGCAGAGAAAGTACACTATCAGCTTTACCATGCCAATTATAAAAAGAGTATAAATTATGTAACTCATTCAAGGACCACTAGAACTACAAAGCAGGACTGCAATAAAAGCCTAACATCATTTGAAGTGTTGGTGATGTCAGCATTGATGTCAAAGGAGTATTCATTGTGCAGAAGTGATCCCAATAGAGTTCTCAACTTGTGAAGGTTGATTTGCTTGATAGCCCTCCAACTTGGTTGAGGAGGAGGATGCTATTTGGTAGCTTTTACCATTCCAGTGAAGTTTACAGTTTTTGAAAACCTATCATACTGTGCCCTTCTGTGTAACTGGTATGATTTGCATGGAGCATGTGACAAAATTGAAAAATCCAGTGTCGTAATATCACAATCAATTGTGTCAATGAAAGGTCCAATAGGAAAAATGAAAACACTTTCATGATATGTTTGGATGAACTTGCTTTCTTTTACTCATCCAAGATGATATTAATGTGGATGTAGTGCGGTAATGAGCTGGAGTTAGCTGACCAATTTCTGAGAAATCATGTTCTTATGATTTCCACTAACCATGATGAGTTTTCCATGTTTTAGCTTGATTTAGAATGTCTAAGTGGAGAGATTCTTCCTCGAGACCATGCTGGGATAAGAGGACAAACATAGGGTTTGAGGAATAGATATAATAAAACTTGGGTTCCTCTAGCTGTTTCATGGAATAAGTTCTTGAGTTATCCATTGCAGTTCAGGAAAAAGAGCCTTGGCCCTTTTCACATGCAAGGAATGGTATTCATCTGAACGCCCAATTTTCAATCATAAGAGCAGTAGATTTGCTTCACTTGGCCAGTGGAACTGGCTATCTCTGGGGAAGAACAAATGGTGGTTTGATTAGCCTTGGCTTCGATTTTGGAAGTTGGTTGGAAGGCATGATCCAATGAGGAGACATGGAAAAGAGTTCTATTTTTGTTCTAATGTGAGGAAGCACACTATAAATGAGCTTGATGTGGAGGGTATTTGTAGCATCCCTTACCTTAAGCTTGATGGAGAAACTGTTGAAGTCCTCCATGAATTGTTACATTAAATGTCTGAGAATTTTTCAAAGTTGCAATAATTGTGCCATGTGCAAAAAATTGTGTCTTTTGAATGTATCTTTCCTATCCATTCTGGAATTTAGCATCATCTAGAACCTGTTTTTAAACACCTTAACCATCCAGTGATGAAGGCACAGTATTGGCATGTAATCTGGTAATTATTTGTATACAGGAGCTCTCATCTATCATTCATACTAAGAACATGGAGCTCTCACATTTTATTTACCAGAGGTTGAGAAGGTATACTTCCAGCTCTAAGTGCTAGTACCAACAATTTGAATACATACATGACTGAAGATCAAATAAGAAAAGAGATCCTTCATTGGAAAACGTGGCCAGGCCACCCAGTTTGAATGCACCAATTGCTGAAGTAGTTTATTAGCTTTAAAATTTCCTGGGACTAAAATGCTAGGTATCTCTTTTTGTCATCTCTGGGAGAGGAATTCACCCCATTACAACATATAACAAAATCTAAGAGCTGCAGGCCTGTTTCAGTGTTTGGCATCTAAACTGTTTGTTAAAGTACTGTAAAAGAAAATCTTCCTCATTTGCATAATATTGATTCATGCAGAGGTCTGTTTGTATGTCTCTCGTGGGCCTGGAATTAATTTAGGTGATAAATCCGAGTTTTGCATCAGCCTGGGAAGTGCTTTGTTTCTTCTTCATTTTAAATAGCTTAGGCAAGCATAATCTAATTTGGTTTACAATTGGAATAGAGAATCACTTTGTATAAAACATTTCATCATAATGTTGAACATTCTTAAAGAAAAGATCCATATTATCTTACTGGTGGACTGATCTAGGCTAGTTGAAGCTTTGTGGTTTGATCACCAAAATTTATCTTTTAGAACTCCCCTCACAAATTACTGAGATAATATAGCATAGCTATCATAAAATACCAGAGCTATTATGGGAGGAAAGAATTAGGTGGGGAACTTCAATCAAATCAAACTGGACCATATTATAGACAGAAAGAAAAAGCTACAGAAGCTAATGCAGTTGGAACAGAGGATGGTTGAGGAAGATGGCAGTCTCATACCAAATCAAAATAAGACTCATCAGAGGAATTGAGTTGGCACTGGGCAGGGAGAACACTGGCCATGTATATGAACTATAGCCTGGAGCATAATTTTCAGATTGTATGCTGACTGTAACTTTTATGGGGCGTACAGATGGCTTTATTAATCCCAAGAAATAATGCAAACACGGAACACTGAATTATTGATCATTATCCATGGCAACTTGTGCACTCATTGGAGTTGGCTTATGTTACTCTATTTTTGAATATTTAGGTCCATTTGTTTTGCCTTGATCCTTAAATTTTGGAAAAATGTGAAATGAATGGGTGGACCACATTTTCAGATTCAAATCACTGCGTTGGAATGCAAAGAGACAAGAAGTTATATAAAGATGAATATTTGGAATGCAGAGCTGCTAGTGAATTGAATTTTTGTGAGACCTAGTTTATGAATTGGCTGGAAAAGAGAGAAAGAGGAAGAGGGGCAGAACTAAAACAGAATTGAGGAAAAGGAGTAGAGGAGATAAACAAATGTAAAAGGCACAGAGACAGAGTAAAAAACAGAGTCAAAGAGAAGAAAGAATTCAGAATCAAAGACCAGGTAAGCCAGCAAAATAAAATTTTCATGAATTAGGGGATTGGTGTCCCCTTTCAGGTAGTAACCTGAAAAGGAACGGGTTGGAGCCTGTAAGAAGTGGGAGTGAGTGCTTCCAAGAAGTTGTAGTTTGCAAAAGAAAAGAGAGGTTGAAGCCTACAAAATTGATGTAAAAGAGGGAGTGGGTGCTTGGCTTTATATCACAACAAAAATTTCATGGTTTTCTCCTTTTATGGGTTTCCACCTAAGTCACTTGATACGGGGATTCGATGAATCGGATTCAGGTACGGTGACCCCCGGACAGGATACTTCTTTGTTAAATTTATGAGCTTACCCTAATACAAATGTTTTTTTGTGCAGTTTTTACACTTTCTTGATAGCTGTTTTTGAAGGATTGGACAATCAACTCACAACATAGTCTTGGAGAGCAAAATCTCACTTGTGGCATGAATAAATAACCTATGAGCATAGATAGATTTTCTATGAGTGGGTGTGGTAAGTTATTTATGAATGCTGGAAAGGAATGCAATTAATTTATTTAGTGTTCATAATCAATGGAATTGAAAGCATAGGTGGAATAAATAGAACCTTTTTTTGGTAGATAAAAACATCAAAATTCATATTCTATCGTGAAAAAAAAACTGTACAAATATGAGAGACATGCTACCAGAAGATGTACATGAACAAATTACAATAAAATTTGTACAAATATGAGAGATATGCTACCAGAAGATGTACGTAAAAAAATTACAATTTTACTCCTATCTACCTAGACACAAGGTTTGACATTCATTTCTGTAACCTTTTCTCTGAGCCAAGTTTTACAATACAAAATTTATTGAGATAAGGCTAGTTTTTGTAAAAGCAGGTCTGCCTTGATAAGGCTAGTTAATCAGAACAACAAGCACAAGGCTGTCCAGGAGGCAATGCGTCGTGCAGTACTAAAAAGATAGATATGGATGGATCACAATCTGGAACACAGTAAAGAAGTAATCATCACGTAATCAAATGGTACACAAATGCTAAAGGAAAAATATTAATTATACTGTGTAGTTTTCTCAACTCATAGCAGATTGAGTTAGTGGGTATGATATCAATAATGAATCTAATATTACAACTATCACCGTTGCTCTTACATTTTTCCCTCCCCAATGGGGTAACAACTATAAATGTAAATGCATTCAATAGAATATTTGTCTCTTAGGAATGTGTACAACAAAACTCCCGATTGCTTCTTGCTTAGAGCTCTAGATAGCATTTACACATATATATACTTCTCATAAGTAGTCATTTATGTATATAAATATAGTTCTCCCATCTCATTCTTGAGCATATGTAACAATAGGTAGGTAATGATGGAAAACTAATCTTCCATTCCGTACTAGACCCTGACCTGGGCCTGGACCTGGACCTGGACCAAGAAGTTCAATATCATTTACTGCAGCCTGAAAGCTCAGTGGTGCTTAGGATTGTGTGTTTTAGGTCCACTGTAATCAACGTGAAAACTAGGTTTCTCATATATCTGACGAGGATTTATTTGCATACTTTTTGCAAATAACGTATTTGGCTCATTTGCAGTCATGCTTTTCTGTTCATTTTTTGTAGATATATGGTTCAAGCTGGCACCTGAAAACAACAACTCATGCTGATCATTTTCAATCCCTGCACTGGTCTTAGAGGCCAAATATCTGTCAGGCACATGCAAATCACTGTCATCTGATTCACTGCGTTCTGTTTGCAATCTGCCATGCTTTCCTTTCTCTAGCTCTGTCAATGCTCTCCCCATTGAGCCTCTTAGTAATTTCCTGCTTACCATTTCCTGCAGTGGCAACACCAAAACATTAGGGATATGAATTTAGAACAAGTATCCTTCCAATATCTGACATAATTAATTAAAATTCTATCTTAGCAGGGCACTACTTATCTCAAATTCAAAGCAAGCAGATGCCATATGTCACACTTACTAACAACAAAATTTTACCCTAGATCTAGCAGTTTCTTCATAACTAAGTCGAAAAGACTTTGCCAAAATATAGTGTACAGTACAGCATACCTAGTGCAAGTCTTAATCTTCTGAAAACATAAAAATCGTACACTGCAGACATTAACAATATAGTACGTAGCTATAGCTAGGATTTGTGTAGAAACTTACATTATGCTCTCCAGAGGATTGCTTGATCAATTCATCAACTCTAGAAGCAGGCATATTGTCCAGTGGTAATGTGTTCTCTCCATGTATTTACTCTCTGCAAGAAGATGATCCCCACATTAGAAAACACATTAAATAAACTTACCCTAAATGCATATATCCCAAAGTTAGAGAACCCAAATTTCTGCCCAAAATTGTTTAAGCCTTATAGCATAGATACACTGAATGAACATATGATGTTCATTGCTCAAAAAGTTACCTTTGGTATTAGTGTATGCTGCATGTATTGAGTTGCATGCCAGTAAAAGAAATCCCAAGAGTGAAGCCATGAACTTGTAGGCCATATTGATGATAGTTATTCCAAGATGCAGGAAAACCTATAACCAAAACTATGAATCCCAAGTGATTGATCTGAGAATATTTCACCAGACTAGCAAGTTTGAAGGCTCTGAAATGACTTGATAAAGCTCTGGTCAATACATTGCCATGAAGTGAACTCCTTGCAGGCTGTGTACATGAAGTGTGTTTGTGTATACCCCATACCCCTTCAGAGCATTATATAGAGCAGGAATGGAGGAGTCACAGTGACCTCGGATCCCACAAACACCAAAATGCAGCATTCATGAAAACTTCAGCTGCATTTACATAGGGAAACTGTGTGTATAGTAGGCTTGCCCAATGTCTGCTATGATAAGACGTACTTGTATCAATTTTCCTTCCTTTGTCTCTAATTATTATATGCAACCTTCACACCTTGTTCTTATGCTACTCTGAACATAAGGCACAGAAGCAACTGTACTGCATGTCAAAAGCGACCTTGTGGTTGTTTTCCCCCGTTTTACCTTTAAGAAGATGCAAGTTAGGTCTAATATATATAAGGGATTTTAATGGTGGAACTCCATGAAATTCTGAGGGTGCTACAGTGGCACCAAGGCGGTTTAAAATTTAAATTATTTCTAACAAATTAGGGGGACCTTTGGAATTGGACCATATTTTAGTTTGAAAAAACAAGACAAAAACATTGCAACACCATGGGATCCCACCAGTGTGTAGTGATTCACTGCCTTTGTCTGCAATCCCAATCAAGGCAGACCTGCTATTAAAATCCTTAACTACAAATGAGGATTTAGGAGAAGTTAAATGTCCTGCGTGTAGTTGGAAAAGTTGCAAGGTAGTGAAATTTCAAATGAAGCTAGATACAATACAAAAGCATGTAGGAAAGGTTTATGAAAATAAAATTGTAAATGGTAAAGATAAATCTATTGTCAGATGGAAATCTTTGGAGGAATGTCGACATAGCCAATGTGTGGAAGAATACAAAAAATATTTAATAAGTAAGAAGAAACTTGAGGCAAGTGGAGGAACCATCATATCTCAATTTGAAAAGACAATGGAAAGAAGTTTGTTATCCAAGACGATACAATTGAGCACTGTAATTCACATCTTATGTAAAGGTTGTCCTATGACAGATTATCCAGATCAAATGAAATTTCTATCTTTTCTTCACGTGCCAAACTTTCCATCTTCTCATTGGTCCGTAACTAGTGGTTGGGAATGGGCAAGATATCTAGCTCAAGTAGAAATTGATGATTTGAAACAGGAGATTGCAAATGCTAGGTTTTTGGCATTGTCTTTGGATGAGGTTACAGCTATTGATAATACTTCATGGATTTGCATGAGCATTTACATGGTTAATGACCATATTAGGCATTCCTATCTACTTGGGATTAAAAATATGAGAGAGACTTCTACAGCTGAAAATATTTATGAACTTGTTCTTAATACTTTGAAAGAAAGTGAACTTGTTCACCTTTTAGAATATAGTAAAATATTTTTCTTATTATAGGTTTTTCTTGGAAAAGAATTATTGAGAGTTGGGTGCAAATGCACAATGTTGTGTAGCATTAGTGTGATAAATATGGGATAGTGAAAAGCATAGTTTTGAAGATTAGTCTAAGTTGACTCGTACCTAATCAACTTAGTCAAGTTGATTGTTGGTTGAACGGTTAATTGTTGGTTCAATGGACAGAAGATCTTGCAGGCACAGATACCAAAGGGAAAAATGGAGCCCATCATGGGGCACTCTTTGTAATTCTCCACCACTGCTACCTTCCATGCTTCCTCAAACTCCTCTCCAACCTCAATATCAGTGCTAGTAGTAGCATGAGCAACAACACTACGCTTAGCAGAACTAGAAGAACGCGTTTTCCAAACTACACGAGAACTACTTCCCTCACAAGTCACCATGTGCCATGCTTGGTCTCGGTGGTTCTCTTCCTTCTACATCTGGTTCAACTACCATATCTTCATTGGAACCAACACCCTGAACTCCACTAGACAACGATTCACCATTTTGTAGTAGTGATTCGCTATTTGTACTAGTGATTCGCCATGATTTTACAAGATAATATAATCTCGTGAAATATTCATTAAAAAATTATATATACATATTATATTATTAATAAAATCGCCTTCCATTTTTCCTATGTATCATGGGGATTCTCCTATTTATTATATATATAAATTTAGGGGGGTTCTTAAAATTTTCCCTGCTTGGAAGTTGAGGTGGAAGAGAAGGTTGAATTCAAATAATCTGACGAGGTCATGAGGGAGAAGGATGCATAAATAGTAGAGCTTAATTTCAAACTCTACAAGGCTAATGTCATGGAAACCCTACTACAAATTGTGAATTGAAGGTGAAGAAATCGATACAAAGTAAACCTAAGGCAGACCTAGGAGAAGATAAATGTAAACAGAAGAAATTAATGGATGTTGATCAAATTTATGAAATGGAGACTGAAACACAGCTAAGAAGGCCAAAGACAAGAGGCCTGAAGAGAGCGCTAGAGATAGAAAGACAGTCATCTCATCCCCCTGAACAATTGACCTTTGATGAGCTAATAACTATGGAGATCAATCAAGACAGATAATATTGGTTAGGAAGGGTGAATGGAAATTTGGAGAAGCTCTTGAAAAGAGCCAAAAGAGACAACAATATCCAGAGACACACGGTAAATCATTATTATGCCAGAAATAGGATTTCACAAATCAGGCTTAAACGGTTGAGGAAAAGGCTAAAAGAAATTCAAATGAAGCTAAAGGACAAGGATAGTTTAGATTTGCTGGTTGAAGCTTCATTGGTTTTTTATCACATCATCCACAGGTGCCACAAAACAAATTTGGAGAATTTTTGAGCAATTTGGTATTTTTGGTGATTTTTACACTAATCTAGAAATTATGCCTCCATAGATGGGTAGCACCAAGGCGCTACACTTTTTCCTAGGGAACCTAAATGATGAATGGATTACATGGTTAGATGCTTTTTTATGATTAAATCACATATCAGGAACACATTTTTCATGACAAGCTCTAATTTTGCATAAAAAGCCAAAAAGCCACCAATTTTCTATGCTTTTTCCACTGTTTTTGACATGGCGCTATGCATTTGGAGTAAGGTTGGGAGAATTAACTTTTGGAGGCCTTTTGTGGGTGTTTTTTCAAAATTAAATATGTTATAGAAACTAGACACACAAGGCTATTTGACCTATCTTCTAGATTTGGATTTGGAGTCCTAAAAGTCCCTTAAAATCAGCTTCAAAGGGGCATTATGCATCTGTAAAATGGCGCTATGCATTTGCATAGGATTCCTCAGGACACTTGTCAAGCCTAGAAAAATTCAGATTTTCGAGGTTTTGTTGTCCTTTTAGTTGCAATTGGAGTAATTGATTTGTTTTTTTTCTCTTATCATGAGTAAACGTTTAATTTAATGTGGGGCACAAACACTCCTATTCTTTAGCTGAATTTGAGGGAATGGTTTCTAACCTCCCTAGACTCTAGGAAGTGACTCATATTATGTAATTACGATGCATTTTGGATGCCATTTCGACCCTATGAGGTTTCATTTTTCATATTTTCTATAAGTAGACCACTTTAGTCTTTTCTTGGGTTGGATAGTTATTTTCTATAGTGGAGATATTGTTCAAGCCTTTCGGAATGAAATCAAAGACAATGTTGCCGAGTTTGTGTTGAGAATCCTATGGTATGCCTTAGATCATTTTTTATTTATCTGTATGTTTATCTTATCATGTTTAATGATATTTTTTCCTTTTTCATATACATGCTTCTATGTTTTTATCTTGTCATTCTATAAGCATAAATCATGCCTTTTCATGCTCTTTCTTAACAAGATTTGCATTATATGTATATGTTCTTCTAAATGAATGAATTCACCTTAGTGATCATTCAATTTTTCTATCATTTCATCCTATACACAATGAAAAACTAAACATGCTTTCAAGCTACCTACCTGGCCTCATCCATATTCTCTCTGAATTGATCTTGAATTTAGACCTTAAACTGTAAACCTAGTCTCGTTACTGTCATTCCTATCCAACACAAAAACATCAAACAAAAACCCTAATTACTAAGCTTACATACCTAGCCTAAGATCATTAATTATTCAGTCATTTAATTGACTGCAAAGTGACATTGAGAGAGCCCTCTCTGGTCCTGGTAGAGCTATCTACCTAACCTAAAGCCTAGTCTATGGTTATCTTCCTTCAATCCCACTCTTAGCCTTGGGAATTTGGGGGGAGTGATAACAAGTACAAAGAATAAATAAAAGGAGTTTGTGTTGGAGTCTGAAGAGGAGGAAAAGGATGAGTCTAATAAAATTAGAGTCCACTCTAATTAATAGGAGTATAGGGATGGGGCTCTTCTTGCAGGATCTCTTCAATACTCACAAGTCTGTATGGAAGAGGTTCACCATCTGGTCCAATATATACATGTGGAGGTTCTGTCGAAGAAAAAAGAAGAGAAGGGGAAGGACCTGAAGTGACAGGTGAATATGGTTGAGGCTCCTTAGGTTCAACAACCTTGGGAATTAAAGTATCTAACTCAAGAAAGTTAGGTTCAATAACTTTAGGAAATAAGGTTTCATAGAATTTTGTTTCAATTGTGTCAGATTCACTTACAAGAGTAGATGTAATCTTGGGATCAAAAATCAAAAGGACGAATGATTCTAGTGGATCGATATCAAGAGGAGGACCATAAGTGGTTCCAAAAGTTCCAGATTCAGTATTTTTGATCTTTGTATGCTTCTAACGATGGCCAAGAGTAGCCTCTGGTGGGAGAGGAGGCTTATTTTTCATTCTACACGAACGACGAGGTGGGGAATTTTTTTCTTCCACGTTGTATGAATAAATTTTAGAAATTGACACAAAAATAAATCAAAAAGAGGGTAATATAGGCATAAAGGATTACCAAGCAACCATGAGCTGCAATATACACATTGGCAAACCAAGGACTTAACGTACGATAGTCAATCTCCTCGAATGTTATGTTCAGTGTATCATGATATACAAGGCGGTTGACTCGGTTACCTATCGCGAGCATAGAAAACTATAGGGGACTCCAAAAATATACTCGACAGTATGTGGGAGTGCAGTTCACAGTAGTGTTGTCTAATGCGTAACCATTCGATGAGACCGTTCCCATATACATTACTGCATGGAGAACCCTCAAATATATCCAAAGGTACTTGGATAACAATCCTATACACTCACGTGCGTGGAACAGATTTCACCCCCAAGATGAAACACTGAAAAGCAACGAAAACTCCTACTTTTAATGACATTGGAACATATCTCTAGCCTGGACCTCTAATTGTTCGTGTTAACGTTGCAAATGGTCCTTAAGTTGATATAATCAATTTTACTATTTATCTTTGATTAAGTTTCAGTTTTGGGGCTCACCGCGAATCTCACCTGAATATCCCAAAATGAAAACTAGCATGAGGAAATGGAATCTTTCTCATTCAATGAAAATCTATTTAAGGAAGGGAAGAAAAAAAGTGTATGAAAAAAAAAAAGTGAAAAATGCAATCCCTTTCCAATGAAACTATTCCAATTTCAATGCACATACAAAACCCTAAATGGAAATGCAAATATTTTTCTTTTCAAGTCTCTTAATTTTCAAAAATATAGAAAATTAAGATGCAAATTTTAATCTCTTATTCAAATAATTTTTATTTATTTATATATTTATTTATTATTTTATTTTATTTTATTTTTTCCTACAGGGTCTGTGTCGATCCTTGACTAGCAACCCAATCCCATTATGTGTCAATTTGATAGTTGATTTTAAAGTGCCAAAAATATGCCTTAAATAAAGTGTTCATGTTTTTCAAAATCCAAATGAAAATCACCAACATTTTAAAAAAAATATTCACACTTAATACATTAGAAAATTTAAAATGTCAAAAATAAGCCCTCTAAAAAAAGGGGTTGATGTTGCATCATCACTTTTCAAAATTAGCATGAAAATCACTAAAATTGAAAAAAATTAATTCATACTTTATGCATAAGAATATTTAAAGTGGGAAAAGTATGCTAAAAAAATGTGTTTTCTGAATGAGCCTTTTCAAAATAGAATGATTTTTTGCTACCTCAAGAAAATAGGTACTCAATACAGTTCACATTTCAAAGTTTACATTGTTATGTGTGGTTGATATAGGAGATGACGGAAGTTCACTATCAAAGGTGGTTGAGACTACTAACACAAACTTGGCCCATAAAACCTCTTATTTTATGCATTGATAATACTTTTTAAGCTAATATAAGTTCATGAGAAAGTTTTAGGGCTTTGCATACCTTAGCCTTACCTAGTTATTCTCTTATTGGTGGTGTTGTAGCTGGTGATTTGACTTATTGGTGCTTGCATGAGGTTGCTAGAGCATCGATGTGGTTGTTGGAACTCCTTTTGATTGTTGGTAATGAAACTTGCACGCTTCAAACGTCCTTTCATTGGATTTGGATTTTTTGTAGTGTTTATTGTTGATGTAATTTTATTGATCCAAGTTACCATAGTACAGGTGCTACAACCAATTTGATGTTGTTTCTTGATGACCAAGGGTCCTATAGCAGTATACAGAGAATCTTGTAGTTGCTGAGGCCTGTTGTTGGAGTCCCTTGGAGCTATGTGGTTTTCAAATTCTCAGACCGATGCTTCAAGTTTGATCCTATAAGGTTTCTACAGGTTGCTATAGGACTATGTTCCTTCCTATGATAGCCACATAGGTCCCTCCGAATCACAATTTAGAGTGTGGTTTCCAAAAATATTGATAATTCATGGTCAAACTATTGGAGGTGGATAGATATTCTCCCTTTGATGGAGATGGGTAGAGAAGAGGTGAAGAATCAATTTTTTTATGGATGGTGAGTGGGATAGGGATGAAAAAGGTAAGGTCTAATGGAGTTGATGGGTTCTAGTACTCTCATGAGCTCCCTCTCTTGCCCTAAAGTGAAAAAATTCTAATATTATCATTTTTCTATGCTTATAAACTTCCTATAGCAATACATGAAATTTCTTGTAGCATTTCAAGATGATGGAAGAAATGAGTGAGAGAGACTAGGTCATGTTAGGGAATGCTTGGGAAAGGTTAAGAAATGAGTGGAATGGACATAGGGGGTTGACTGGAGCTCTTGAAGGTGAATGCATGGAATTTTTATGTTGAATTTATTTGACTTTTTTGTCATTATTTAACTTTTGTTGGGATCCTGTTGCACCTGCAACAGTGCTATCACAATGGTTTCTTTCATTCTTCTTTTTTCTCTTAGTTTTGTTACTTTCCTTCTTTTTCCTATTTTTTTTTTTTTCATTTTTTCATGAGATCTATAGGCTGCCTCAAAGGAGTTTTTCAACCTACTAGGCCTAGGTGACTCAAGGTTGGTTTTCACCCAAAGGTCTTTTTATTCTCTTCTTTTTTTCTTTTTTAGGCTCTTTGGATACCTCATGGATATTTTCTGCCTAAGAACTTGCCTGAGGTGCCCCATAGAGGTTTTCCCCTAGGGATTTTTCCTCTTTTTTTTTCTTCCTCTTTTAATTTTCCTCAAGGGTTGAATGGATTGGGAGATTCAAGGCTCTCAATCAGATTCATTTCTCTACTTATTGAATTGGTAAATTGTATGTTTGAAAAATGATTCTTGGAAGACTTCAACCTACGATCATTGACTAGATGTGGTATATTTTCCTCATCAAGTTCTCAGATCTGAACAGAGCAATTGTCATGGAATTTATCCACTAGGTAAGGACCAAACCATCTAGTCATGAGTTTCCCTTTAAATTTCTTGAATCTAGAATCATATATGAGGGTCAAATCACCCTCCTGAAAGGTTCTCTACCTGATGTGTTGTCATGCCAAACCTTTCTTTGTAATTGAACCACTTTAGTATGCATAAGAGCCTACAACCTGAGTTCATAAAGGGAATTTAGTTTTTTCAACCTCTCTTCTTGAGCTCTTGTGATGTCCAGATCAAGTTGTGTTTCCATTCTCAAGCTGTTATATTCAGATTCATTGGAAAATAATTTTTTCTTGCCATAAGCTAGCTTAAGGGGGTGAATCCAATGGTGTTATTCCATGTGGTATTGTAGGCCCAAGTGGCCTCCACAAGCATAACTCCATAATCCTTTTTTTCGCTACTAAAAACCTTGGTAAAGATTTATTCTAGTGCTTTATTGGTCACTTCCACACTCCCATTTTCTATAATGTTCCAAATATGGAACTTGCTGCTCCATCAGGAATATATTCAGATATTCTAGTTTCCTTTTTCACTGAGCCATCACAAGTCCATTTCAGAGATTGACTGTTGGGGAATTTACAGGATATGTCTCCTTCCAAAGAAGGGAGATATCCTGAGGCTAGTTGGCCCTTCACAGACTCTGTCTATGGATATGCAATATTCCACCTCGGGAATTTCTGCTACAGGGTCCTTGAGGACGCTTTATAAGGAAGTATCTGCAAAAATAAGACAAACCACCACTGGGATGCCCTAGAAAAACTCTAATACAACTCCCTTGCAGAAAATGAGCTCAAAGAAATGATTCTAGATGGGTTATTCATATCTCCCCGATCTAGGTCTCTAAAAAAATGCTCAATGAGAGAGCTTAGAGAAATATGAGATATAATCATAAACTCTGCAAATATGAAATGCACCATGAGAGGGAAAATACTACAGCCATCATCATATTATAATATCAGCAATAATATACATAAAATATCATGAGGAATGAATCCCATTTGCTATGGGAATCAATCTCCAATGATTAAACCAGATTTGATCTCTCACCTAGTCCTGATGATGAACCACACTGGTTCGTTAGAAACACATCAAATTTTTTCATTATAATGTGAATATTACTAAAATATTTGTTCATAATTTATCGATGGATCACAGAAGACAAAAATCTATAAATACACAAGTTGCTGCAACTACACAGAATGCCGAAGGACCATGCCTGCGCAGTCTCTATGAGAGTAGCAACTGCTGAATATGCATATAAAGTAAATATGGCTGAAGGAATTCAAAAGAATATCCCAATAACAAGGAATGGGCTGAAATACAAGATTTCTAGCTAATCTATGAAATATTGCTAGAAATGTCGGAGAATATCAAAATGTGACAACTAGGTTGTCACTGCAACTGGAAAAAAATGAGAATGAGGCTATGGCTGATCTGAAATTTGATTTCCCTCCTCTGATAATGTCTCTAATACAAAGGGCTGATTCGTTTATCTCAAAAAAATCCTCCTGATGAGCTCAAGAACCCCTCTCTCGCTGCCTCCTCTAAAATAACGCAGTTTCCTCCATGGACTGCGCAGTGGGAGATGATGGAAGTGTGGCCTGATGCCACTGATATGAAATGCAGCTCGGGAATCCTCCTTGCAGCTCCTCCAATGAATAGATCACTCCTGCACTAAATAAAAAAACTCAAGAGAGACTCCATGAGTTCCTCCTTTGCTGCCCCCAGCAACACAACGTCCTCTCTGCTACAGAAATAATGTTGTAGCTAATGGTAGTAGCTGTGGCCAATGCCGGATTGAGGAAAATCATATCATTCCTCATCCTTCCTTGAGGAAGAGGTAGGTATTCCCGACTAGGAACACCTTAGTACCTGAGGGCACCATCACCCTGCTAAACAGCCCAGGGATGTAAACCTTTGCAAACCCAAGTCTGAAACTCCAAAACATGTATCCAAATGGGCTGCCATCTCCTCCTTATAAACAAAAGGAAATATTCTCCACCAAGGTACCACAAATTAGGGTTTCCACCCTCACATGAGTTTCTTCCCTCCAAAACTATGCAGCTTCTCTAGGAAGCCTCTCCTCCTTGGGCAACACTGTTGACTTTAGTCAAATATGACTAATCCAAGTGAGCTCGGTTCCATTCACACCCTTGGGTGTTTATTTCAGCTACTTATTTGTCCTCCTCTCACACAAGGAGTGTTATTTATTTATCTAAAGTGGGCTAATGTGTCTCCTTGCCCATTTTATTAATCAAAAATAAAATGTGCAACTATAATGTTCCATTTTAGCTTGAGGCTAAAATTGGGAACATTACAGTCCTCCCCTCCCACATGTTGCTTGCCCTCAAGCAACTACATAGAGAGAACAAAATTTTCTCCCCCTTCTTCTCTTGTGGCCTCCTCATCAATGGTCCCACCACTGCTCAAATATGCTGCAATAAATATGTCCTCCAATGCTCTCTCCCAAGTATGCAAGCTAAAAATGATGCTCCTCATGGAAAGATAGAAGATGTAGTGGAATCCTTCTTGCTAGAATGTGGCCTCTTTAAGGTAGGAGTGATGATATGCATGGGAAAAAATTTTCTCCCAATGATGATCCTCTCATCCATGCTATCATCCAAATGAAAATCTCACCCCTAATTTTTGCAATGTGTTGGGGATGAATGGAGATTTTTTTTGGTTTCCCATGATAGCCCTCTCTCCATTTGCTACACATATTGGGCTGCCTTTGTCTTTGGGCTGGAAAATTATGGCCTCCAAGAATGGCCCAAGCTACCCCAGTAATAAAAATCAGTCATGAAGTGCCTCTGCAAATTCTCCAAGTGGTCCCTCCCACAAGAAGGTACAAGTAGCAATGTGGCAATCATGGTTTTCCCATGGTATCTCCTGCAACATAAAACATGTATAATGGGGAGAATCATGCTCCCAATGGGCTATACATACAATACTCTCCAAATAATTCTCCTCATGAGTGTACAAACATCAGAAATGCAAGGAGCAATATACAATAGAAGCAAGTTGTCAAATGACAACCAGAGAGTGGTTTAAAGTTCCACTCATGGAACCTGCATAGTGCCTCCTTGGCCTGCCTCAAAATGAAAATAACAAGTGATGTACTAGCCATTTTTTGCTGCCACATCATCTCCTCATAAGATGAAAACATGAAATCACAATTTGGTGCCAATGGTGCACACCAAGAAGAATGTGGCTTCCCCCACAAATCATCATAAGAATAGCCAAAATCAAGGCTACAAGTAGCTGCAAGTACATCATTTCAAATGCAAGAAGGGATGATCCTCCTTGAGACAATAGGCTGCTCATATGAAGTAAAGAGGTACAAAATGGGAGATGATACCTTCTCTACCATGTACTTGAGACCTTGAGCTGAAATGGATCATTTGAATGCTCTCCCTCTCCTCCAATGAGTAAGGGAATGGTTGTGCCAACCTCTCAAAAATCAACCGGGCTATGCATCTATCCATATGCTAATGTATATCATACTGAATTCCCTCCCAAGTGAACTCCTCTAGCAAAGCAAAGTATGCATCCAAGTGCATAGCTAGGAAGTCCTCATGTGTTGCATGCAATAGTCTATCCTTGAGACTAGAACCTCTAGTCAAGAAGAGTCTTCCATGATGATAGATGATCATATCATCCACTAAGTATCTACCATATCCATTAAGGCCATCCAAGAATCATGCATGCACCAAGATCCCGGGGAATACTCAACCAAAGCTAAGTCCTCCATCCCGGATCAATCCTCCACATAGACAACACTGGTAATCTGCAATAAAGTGCTCCCATCACGTTGCCTCTTGTTACCTTGACATCCCCCATGCCAAATTCATCCTCCAAGTTGCTACCATGCCATCATGCAGCTACTCATGCTCAAATAGAAATGATGCTCTCTGAAAATGAGCCTCCCATGAGAGACTATCACCTCCAAATAATCTCCCGATCCTGGCCAATGTAAGCATGAGTGGCCTCCATCTACTCCACTGCATGAAAGAGTCCTTCCTCAAAGTAAGTATCAGCTCTCTCACTAAATATATGGAGAATCCATCCTTCATCATGAAGATGCTATCCTCCATCTCTTGCAGCAACTCTATCTGCGCAGTGAAACTGATGAGAATGGGTGGTACTGAAAACGAGAGAGTGTATCCCTCCTCCTTGTTCTTATCCCTAAACTCTCTGCGCTGTGATGGATTCCTCCAATGTCTCCACCTCTCTGGAATCCAAGAGTGATGAACCAAATAGCATGATGCCTCTCATCATTTCTAGACCAAGTGGCCTCCTAGGTGGAAAGCCTCCAAAAAGTGAGACATCAAGATCTGAAATAGACTGCATGTATGAGTGGACTGATTTGTCCCTCTCTCCTTTGTGCAGTGCAGTCTCTTTCCTATGTGCAGAAAATTTATGAAATAGATAAGGGAGAATGCTCATCATCCCTTCATGCTTATCCTTCTGCTCTTCTTTCTCCATCTAATGGTGCAACGTTGTTGTTTCGGGGAAAAACACTCTAGAGGTTTGTTGGGTCAAAACCTCCACAGATCAGGGCATGCTATTCAGAAGGACTCACACACAACCACATTTAAATGCTAAAAACTATATAACAATGATAGTATAACTCACTCGTAGTCCTACGTTCGATGTAGATCCCGCGAGGTCCAAACCCCTAGCAACCCTTCTTCCTCCTTCAACCTGGAAAACAAGAAAGAATGTGCACGGAAACCTATTTGTACAGCATATAATTCTCCTAAACGTTAGTGAAATCCATGTGAAAAATTATATAAACCATAATAAATGCTTAAATGATAATCTTTTCACACATATAAGTAAACATTAACACATAAGTTCAGGAACAAGATGGTTCTTCATTATTACGAACAGCATGTACAGTAGTAAAAGTGGAGAGATCACCTGAATCCTTCCACGATCTTCGAACAGACCGTCGTCCGGATTCGTCCCACCCTTGCCTTGCTAAGATACTTTCAAAGACTTGTGCACTCGAGATGGCATATAAATGGATGAACATCTCCAGGAAACAAGGGTTTCCTGTATAAATCTGGGAAAGTGCAGGAGGCACGGGAATTCAGACTTGAATTGGGATTCCAACAGAGTATAATGTCTATAAAATTTCTCTCTCCCTTAGGCCATGCACAGGGGGGGCTTTACTCCCCAAGTAGTTTCAATCAGTTGGAAACAATTGGCCACATGCTGGGGTGGTTGAACTACCAGAGTAACCATCAACCTAGCCCGAAAATAGTGAATTTTAATATATTTTTTAATTATTTTAATGGCATACACGGAAAAGTACATGTGGACTCGCGTATACACGTGGAAAAGTCTGGGCATATCTATGTATGGGAATTTTAACACTGTTTTTTAGTGAATTTTGTTCAAGTCTGTAGGAATGGGTGCCCAAAGCCATAAAGACAATCATGAATCGGAGGTGAAAAATGATGCTATAAGCAGTTGTAGATTCTTCTATGCACCTCCTCTCTACCAACATGTTAGTGTATCTCCTTCTTAATGAGAGGCCTTGGATCTTGGCCTTCCTTTGAGATAAATATATCCACACCCTCACAAATGGAAGAGTGCCCTTCATACAATGGGGGTCTTTCCTCTAGCAAACCATCCTCTTGATTCCCTCCCCCTCTAGAAAGATGGAATGATCTTTGTTTCATGGTCCCCTTCCATCCATGAAAAGTGTTTGAAGTTTTGTCACACCATGTTTCACATTGGTTTTCATCAATCCCCTTTGAAAAAATATTTGTGACTTCAACATATGATCTCTCATTTGCATGAAAACATGAAATAGAATTCTGAAACCAATCATCATGAATCATACCTTTGAGTTGCAACGCTGCTCCTCTAAAGGCCTCAACTCTTTCCCTCCATACTTCTTGCAGTATCTATGGGAAATATACTGCATTGTGGATCTGCATGTGTGGATGAATGCTCACACCCTTCATGAGAATAGCTGGGGCTTGCTTCATCCACAAACCCTTTCAGAAAATTTCTCCAAATTTTCCCCTTTCATTACATCTTCAATGATGTTCTCAATGGTCTGGAAAAGAAGAAGGGAGACCTCCTATTCTATCATTCCTTTTCCCTTGTTTCCTCTGCAAATCTCCTCTCCTTGGAGAGAAGCTCCTCTTACTTATGGAATTAAATCTTTTGCACAAGCTAAGCCAAGATTGATGTTCTGATACCACTATAATGTTCCAAATCTGAAACTTTCTGCTCCATCGAGAATATCTTAAGATATTCCAACTCCTTCTTCAGTGAGGTATCACAAGTCCATTACAGAGATTTATTATTGGGGAATTTACAAGATATGTCCCCTTCAAAAGAAGGGAGATATCTTGAGGCTAGCTGGCCCTTCACAGAATCTGTCTATGGATATGCAATATTCCACCTCGGGAATTTCTGCTACAGGGTCCTTGAGGATGTTGTATAAGGAAGCTGTTGTAAAAATAAGAAAAACCATTGTTGGGATGCCTTAGAAAACACATCATAAAACTCCTATGTATAAAATGAGCTCAAAGAAATAACTCTAGATGGGTTATTCAGATCTCCCCAATTTAGGTCTCTAAAATAATGCTCAATGGAAGAGCTTACAGCAATATAAGACATAATCAGAAACTCTGCAAATCTGAAATGCACCATAAGAGGGAAAATACTACAGCCATCATCATATTAGAATATCAGCAATAATATATAGAAAATATCATGAGGAATGAATCCCCTTTGCTATCAGAATCAATCTCCAATGATTAAACCCTGAAATACACAAGTTGCTGCAACTACACAGAATGTTGGAGGACCATGCCTGCGCAGTCTCTATGAGAGTAGCAGCTGCTGAATATGAATATAAAGTACATATGGCTGAAGGAATTCAAAAGAATATCCCAATAACAAGGAATGGGCTGAAATACAAGATTTCTAGCCAATCTATGAAAGATTGCTAGAAATGCCAGAGAATATCAAAATGTGACAACTAGGTTTTCACTGCAACTGGAACAAAATGAGAATGAGGCTATGGATGATCTGAAATCTGATTTCTGTCCTATATAATGTCTCCAATACAAAGGGTTGATCCCTTTGTCTCAAAAACATCCTCCTGATGAGCTCAAGAACCCCTCTCTCACTGCCTCCTCTGAAATAACGCAGTTTCCTCCATGCACTGCGCAGTGGGAGATGATGGAAGTGTGGCCTGATGCCAATAATATGAAATGCAGCCCGGGAATCCTCCTTGCAGCTCCTCCAATGAATATATCACTCCTCCACTAAAGAAAAAAACTCAAGAGAGACTCCATGAATTCCTCCTTTGCTGCCCCCAGCAACACAACGTCCTCTCTGCTGCATAAATAACGTTGTAGTTGATGGTAGCAGTTGTGGCCAATTCCGAATTGAGAAAAATCAGCTCTTTCCTCATCCTTCCTTGAGGAATAGGTAGGGATTCCCGACCGGGAACACCCTAGTGCCCGAGGGCACCATCACCCTGCTAAACAGCCCGGGGATGCAAGCCTTTGCAGACCCAAGTCTGAAACTCCAAAACATGTATCCAAATGGGCTGTCATATCCTCCTTATAAACAAAAGGAACTCTTCTCCACCAAGGTCCCACCAATTAGGGTTTCCACCCTCACATGAGTGTCTTCCCTCAAAAACTGCGCAGCTTCTCTAGGAAGCCTCTCCTCCTTGGGAAACGCTGTTGACTTTAGTCAAAGATGACTAATCCAAGTGAGTTGGGTTCCATTCACACCCTTGGGTGTTTATTTCAGCTACTTATTTTTCCTCCTCTCACACAAGGAGTGTTATTTCTTTATCTAAATTTGGCCAAGGTGTCTCCTTGCCCATTTTATTAATCAAAAATAAAATATGAAACTATAATGTTCCATTTTAGCTTGAGGCTAAAATTGGGAACATCACATTTTTGTGAGGGTGATATGGGGTGTAATTTAAATGCCTGATGTGAATTTGGTTCATTATCCCCTCTAAAAAGTTGGAAGTGAATTAAGTTCCTTGGTCAGTGACCAGTTCCCTTGGGAAACCAAATTTGTAAAAAATATTCTCCCTTAAGAACTCTGGCACTTTTCGTTATGTTTATGCTTTCACAAAATTTACTTTAGCCCACTTAGTTAGATAATATATGCATACAATAATATACCTCGTATGTCCAAATGGGGGGTTAATAGGCCCAATGAAATCCATGACCCACTTCTTAAATGGCTCAAGTCACTTGAGGTTGTTGTGTCATTTCATCCATTTATGTATGCTTCCCCATCCTTTGGCACTACCACCACACCGAGTAGTGTACCTTCTAACATCTTGATGTAGGGTAGGTGAATAGTAACCTGCCTGAAGAAAATTAAAGGTTGTCCTCTTGGTAGAAAAATTTCCCCCACAGGGTCCATCATGGAATGTTGAAAGGATATCAAAAACTTCATCTTTTGTCACACATCTCCTCAAAATATGATTTTCCCCTAATTTGAAAGGGTGTCCCCCAATCCAAGTGTAATGGGCACTCATTCTAACAATTTTTTTTTATTTTATTTGGAAGAGAGATTAGGAAAAAATTATCTAGCAACTAAGAAGTTTGTTATGTTAGCAAACCAAGGTGACAACAACGATATGGAAAAGAGGTTCTCATATGGGATCTGATCATCTATAATATCTTCATTTTCTGTAGATATGGTTAGTATAGACAAGAAATCTACAATAACATTTTCTTTCCCTTTCATGTCAAAAATGGTTAGATCAAACTGATATAATAACAATAATTTATAACCATATAATAATTATATAATTGACATCAATTTTGTTCATCAAATACTTAATGGTTGCATGATTGATGTGCATAAAAACTTCATACCTTGTAATGTAATGACTAAATTTACTAAAGGAGTGTACAATAGATAAGAGCTATTTTTCAATGAATGTATAATTGAGTTCAACCTTGGACAAATTATTACTAATTAAATAGATAACATAAGGAAACTTACCTTCCAAATATCCCAAGGTTTCCCCTACTTCTTTATCCAATGCATTTGTGTGAATATGTAAAGGCAAGGCCCAATTTTGGACCCTGAGAACTGGTGTAGTTATAAACTTCTCCTTGACATCTTAAAATTCCTTTTGAGAATGATTTTTCCAATAGAAATATGATTCTTTTTTCACTAAAAAAAAAATGTGAAGTTATTTTACTGAAATCTTTGATAAATCTCCTATAGTATCCAGCTAGTCCTAGGAATTTCCTAACATCCTTTTGTTTATGTGGAACAAGAACCCTCCTAATAATGGAAATATTCCATTCCTTAGATATGAAGTGGCCTAGAAACATTATTGCATTCATAGAAAATTGGCACTTTTCTAGAGTTAAAGAGAGATTCCTTTCAATGCATATTTTCAAAACATTACGCAAGTTAGAGAGGGCTTCCTTGAAAACATCTACATAACATGTGAATTCATCCATATCAATTTCAACTAAATAATGTACAATATCAACAAAAATACTTAATACTTCCCTTTGGAAGGTTGCAGGGGAATTACACAAGTTGAATGGAAGGACCCAATAGGAAAAATCCCCCCATGGGCATGTTAAGGTAGTCTTATCCTGGTATTCAAGACTAATTTGGA
The DNA here is from genome assembly GCA_034641835.2 of Pinus albicaulis. NCBI lineage: Eukaryota > Viridiplantae > Streptophyta > Pinopsida > Pinales > Pinaceae > Pinus > Pinus albicaulis. The sequence continues at coordinate 178,249,049 of CM076577.1, forward strand.
TCTAATTGTACCCGTTGAAACCATCCAAAAATGAAATGAACTTTTGTTGTGTAACCAGCTCCAAAAAGAGAAGAAAAGAGATATCAACGCCTTAGAAATGAGCCACTTCAAGGGGGCAACCTCCAATACATTACATAAATGAACAATTATTGGATGATACAATTTACAAAACCTCCTTTATATATATAGGAGTCCATGGGGCCATAATGTAATCCTAGTGGGCCACAATGTAATCCTAACCGACCTAACAATAATAATTTAAGGGCACAATAATAATAAAATGGGGGTTACAAGGGTACAATAATAACAATAAGGGGGTTACACTAACAACAATAAGGGACTATACTAGTAATATAGGGACCTAACATGCCCCTCTCCTTCAAAAAAGTGTTATCCTCAATGCTTCAGTAGCTCTGGGTGCTTCTGTATAAAATTCTCATCCTCCCATGTAGAATCTTCAGTGGGTAAGTTCTTCCACTTGATGAGATACTCTGAAATTGATCGATTCCGTAGCTATCGAGTTCTTATTTCCATGACCACTTCAGGTTCCAATATTATTTTTCCTTCCTCATCAAGTTCTGGCAATATTGTTTGAACTGGAAGATTTTCACCTATAACCTTCTTTAAGCATTAAACATGGAAAATTGGATGTACTCGCAAAGAAACATGAAGCTCCAATTTGTATGCCATAGAACCAATCTTTTGCAACACCTTGTAAGGACCATAGTACTTTGGTGATAATTTATTATCCTTCTTAGCTTGCTTGAGGGACATTTGTTTGTATGGTTGTAGCCGTAAAAATACCTAATCTCCTACATCAAAACTTCTCTCGCTGCGATGTTGATCTGCCTGTTGTTTCATTCGATTTTGTGCCAAATTCAGGTTATCCTTTAAGAGTTGGAGAACTTCTTGCTGATGCTCGATGTGATCTTCCACCGCTTGAACCTTAGAATTTTCTCTTAAAGATGATGTGATGGATGGTGGATGATATCCATAAAGTGCCATAAATGGGGTCATTTTTGCTGCAGTATGGAAGGAAGTGTTATACCACCATTCAGCGAGAGGTAACCACTTGACCTATTGTGTTTGTTTATCAGATACAAAAAAATGAAGATATCCTTCCAAACATTTATTTACTATCTCAGTTTGACCATCGGATTGAGGATGATAAGATGAGCTATGAGCTAATTGAGTACCCAAACAAGAAAATAACTCTGTCCAAAAATTTCTAGTAAAATGGGATCTCTGTCGCTCACAATAACCCTTGGGTTTCCATGTAGCTTTTGAATTGTGTCCGTATAAAATGTACCAGCAACCAGATTTGCTTTAAGAAATGGATACAGATAATGCAAGCATACAAAAATGTGCATACGGTAAGTCTATCAACTACCACCATGATGATATCCTTCTTCGGACTTAGGTAACCCGTGATAAAATCCATTGAAATTCCTCCTAACGTTGACTTGGAATGGATAAAGGTTGTAGAAGTCTCTGGTCTTCTTCCTCGCATTAAACCGCACCAATTCCATTTCCGAGGTATCACATTCCACAACAGTGTTTGTAGTCTCATGAATTCAAGACCTATGCATTGGTAAGGCCAAAAGGCATGACCAAAAATTCATAATGACCCTCATGAGTTCGAAATGTTGTTTTCGGAACATCTTCAGTCTTCATTCTAATTTGATGATATCCTAACGAAGATCCAACTTGGTAAAATAAATTGCTCCATGTAATTCATCCAATAATTCATCAATCACAGGAATGGGAAATTTATCTTTAATGGTGAGCTTATTGAGCTCCCTATAATCCGGAGACATTCGCCATGATCCATCCTTCTTGTGTACCAATACTACAGGAGCAGAGAAAGAACTTTGACTAGGTTGAATTATACCCGCCTCTAACATTTCTGCAATCATACGTTCAATTTCTCTCTTTTGAAAGTAAGGATATCTATAAGGCCTAATATTTGGAGGAACACTTCCTGGAATCAAATGAATAGCATGATCATGATCACGAATAGGTGGGAGTCCTTTGGGAGTTTCAAACACCTTGGAATGATTGTCCAAGACTTGTTGGAGATCTGCAGAAATAGATGATTTTGATGTCGGAACTTCTAGTGAGTATAATTGTGCAATTACGCCTCGTTGTTCTTTCTTTAGAAGCTTTGTCATGACATTAGAGCTTATTATCCTTCCCGGCTTCCCTTCAATACCCCGTAATTCGACTTCCTTTCCTTCTGAAAAAAATTTCAAGAAAAGTTCTTGAAAAATTAAAAGCTACCGTCCCCAAAGATTGTAACCATTGTACTCCTAGTACAACATCAGCACCTCCCATAGGAATGGAAAGCATTGGACTAGTCAATACATATTACCCCATGGTTAGCTTAATATTATGGCATTTTCCAGAGCAATTTATAGTTCCTCCATTTGCAACCATCACTTGACATTCTGGTGCTGGGTATAGGAAACAATTTAATTCCTCGGCTACCTTACAATGAATAAAATTATGGGTGCTACCTGAATCAATCAACACTATTACCTTTTTCTTCTTGATTTGTCCTTGTATCTTGAGAGTTTGAGGAGTGGTAATTCCTGCCAGTGCATTACACGATATGGTCGGATTCATTTCTTTCTCTTCTAGGGTTGGTTCCTGGTGTATATCCTCTTCTTGTTCATTTTCTTCTTCCTCTTCACAATCTATGTAAAATAATTTCTTCTCAGCACACTTATGACCTTTAGTGTATTTGCTATCACAACTGTAGCAAAGCCTTTTTTCTCTTTTTTCTTCCAATTGTTGTGGTGTCAACCTTGTAGGTTGTGGAAATCTAGGCGTAGCAACACTTCCTTCTTTATAGAATTGAGTGGTAGGTTTCCTTGTCGCCATTATTTTACATTCAAATTTTCTTGCCAACCTGAATGCCTTCTCCAATGAATCCGGTTCCAAAACACGAACTTCATGTTGGATGTTATCCTTTAAAGTGCCTATGAAGAGATCGATCCCGTGTTCCTCTGGAATATCAGTTACCCTTATATTCAATTTTTGGAAGTCCTCAATGTGCTGCCCCACTAAACCCTTTTGTTTGAGATTTATCAATTGGCTAAAGAAGGTGTTGCTCCTTGTATCCTCATAATGTGCTATCATTTCCTCCGTAAAAATTGACCAAGTGACAATTTTTTTACGGGAGCAAAGCCATCGATACCATACAAATGTATTTTGTTCTAAATGTAAAGTTGCAATGCGTACCTTTTGTGTGTTTTGCACATTATGGAGATCAAAATATTGCTCTATATGTAGTATCCATGTTACAGGATCCTTTCCATCAAACTTCCTCATATCCATTTTTGGAATATGTTGGTTCTTCCCGCCAACATTAGAGTTTATCAAATCACAATTAACATTGATTTTGTTCTCATCGTGAGGTTCTTCTACTATCTTTTCACCATTAGGAAATCGTTCTTGTATCAACTTTGTCAAACCTTCGATGTCTATTTTTAGATCATTCTTCATGTTTTCCATCTTAGCTTCCATGCCATCCATCATCTCTTCCACGCCTTTCTTCAAAACTTCCATTTCATTTTTTGTTGCTCTTTGCGAGAGTGAAATTTGTTGCACTTGCTCCTGTAATTTTGATAGATCATGTCGCAATTCTTCATCTTCATGAGTCATAGTAGACCCTTCTAAAGGCTTAATGGGTGTTGAATTATTTTTACAAGGCATATTTTAGAACCCAATACTGATATGCCCTTGGAATCAATTCAAATTGATTCTTCAAACAAGACTTATGCAATTCGGAAAAAAAAAAATACACACCTTTTTCTTGCTTTTGAGGAGCTCGATATTGAAATTGGATTATCTATGTAATTGAAAATATTCGATATCTGAAATCTAGCCCTGTAGTAGCCCTCTAAAGCTTCTTTCAAATGCCACAGGTCTGACCTGATTTTGATTCTCCAAGGCAAATTTGTGTCCAATCTCCCACAATGACCTAATTCTGGACTGGTTCAGTAGAGCGAACTTGTACGACTTGCCATGTGTCACTGTTTTGTCCTTTGTCTCTGAAATTGATAGACAAGAAACTACAGGCTGTGTAATTGCGACCACTTTTTACGGAACTCCAATCCAATCCCCAGAGAGAGAGTTATTGAACTTTTCCCACGATCACCTCTTTAAGATGAAATTCAGGAGCCTGAAAAAGCACTACCTTCCACAAATCATATCTCCAAAAATATTGCGAACCAAGCTCTGAAATGTTTTGAAGAATTTCCTCAGGATTCCAGCTTCACACCATATGAATTTCAGATTCTGAACCTTCATAGAAAAAAATTTATAGCGCAAATGCCACGATGACCTGTTTAGGAGCCTGAAAAAATACCTAACTTCCACAGATCATATCTCCGAAAATATTGCTAACCAAACTCTGAAATTGTTATACAAGCTTCCTCAATATTTTTTCTTCACACCCTAAAAATTTCAGCTTCTGAAACTTCGTAGAAACAAATTTATAGCGAAAATTCCACGATGACCTGTTTGGAGCAGCGAAACCCTAGAATCCAAAGCTCTGATACCAAATGTTGTGTAACCAGCTCCAAAAAGAGAAGAAAAGAGATATCAACGCCTTAGAAATGAGCCACTTCGAGGGGGCAACCTCCAATACATTACATAAAAGAACAATTCTTGGATGATACAATTCACAAAACCTCCTTTCTATATATAGGAGTCCATGGGGCCATAATGTAATCCTAGTGGGCCACAATGTAATCCTAGCCGACCTAACAATAATAATTTAAGGGCACAATAATAAAAAAATGGGGGTTACAAGGGTTCAATAATAACAATAAGGGGGTTACACTAACAATAATAAGGGACTATACTAGTGATATAGGGACCTAACAACTTTTTTCCTGAAAATCATCCAAAACTTTCAATAAAAGGAAAAGGAAAATAATATTTATTGGTAGACTTATTAAGCTCCTTGTAATTAATGAAAACCCTCCATTTACAATTTTTTTTGGGTACAATAACTAAAGGTAATACCCATTCACTATCTTAAATAGGGTAAATAAATCTCGCATCTAACAATTTCTACAATTCCTCTTTTACAATGTCCTTGAGTGCAGGGTTCGTCTTTCTCTGAGGTTGTTGAATAGTTTTGTGGCATTATTTGATGTAACACCCTCCTCCCACATCTACCCAAGTAAATGGCCAACCAGGGTAAACATGTGACAAAGAGTTACTATGATCTGATTCAACCACCTAGGTGACCTTAAGGAAGTGGAATCGATGGAAACACATCAACAATAGAACTCCAAGGAGCCAACCCAACCACTTAGGTATCCAGCCCCTGGATCCCACTGAGCTTTTAAAATATTTAATCCCTAGACGCCTCCATAGTATAGGCATAAGTGCATATGGGAGGCTCTAGACGCTCCCACAACATAGGCATGCGTGGATCTAGGGAATTTTTCCCATGGACCTATGCCAACATCCCTGAGATTTGAGCCACTTTTTTAGGACTATTTCCTTGACGGGGCCTAGACCCATGTTCAGATATGGCTATGCGAACCAACAAAACCCACTAATACCGGCCCTTTTAGCAACGATTTGTTGCTCAAACCAAAGTCTCACTCGAGAAAATATTAGGGGATGTTAGGTCTAGGTTTTTTCATCCAGAGGGACTATGGAGTGTGATTTTAGGGCTTATATTCTCTTTAACACTTATCAGAGCTTCGCAGAACAAATTTTCTCACTATGTAGTTGTTGTTCAATACTTCTAGTTAACTAGCTTTTAGACTGTGTGATTCTGCTTGAACATGCATTAATCAACATAAGAAACTATAATCCATACTTCTCGATGCAAATATATATAAAAACCCTGAATTGGCACAGATAACATCAAAATAAAAGATAAATAAAAACACATAATTAAAGGACACATATTTGCCTTCAAGTCTTATTTTATTACGTCAGATCTTCTCAATAAAATACTTTTCGCCTTGCACACTCAACTACAAGGGTCTGCGCAATCAACTGCAGACTTTCTAAGGTCTCAATTCACTTTGGTGCATGAGCCTTCCCTTTCACACAAAACACAGAATACAGACTCAATACAACCTTACATCCAAATGCATTCTATGACAAAAGATACTAGATCTATATTCTTATACTCACTAAGATAGCTCCTTATATAGTTTTTTATTTTACAATACCATGGTCCAAAAACCATGGTTGAAGCTCAAAATATACCAAACATTCCCATCCCTTTAAAAAAAAAGGATGTTTTCCCTCCCCAAATACCCTAATATTCTATTGCATCTTCATGCAGCGCGCTCTGCTCCTCAAAACACCGATTCTTTATCAAAAAATTCAACCTAGGGGTACCTTGTCCAATAGGCCCCCAACACAAAAATGTGACTCGTCCTGAGTCACTCTGTAGGTGAGCCCTCAATATTCACTTTGATGTTTCTCAACGCATCCTTCAGTGGCGGAACTATCTCGATACATTGCTTCTCAAATTCATGGATTTCGGTAACCAAATTCTCAGTCATTGGCCCTGCGATCTTTGTGGCAATATCCTTCTATGTCTGGCACAACACTTTCAACTGTTTCTCCACAGCCTATGATAGATTACTAGCTTTGGCTTCCCATGGATTCTTTCTAACTATGATACTTTTTTCCTTTCTACGCATCTCATCAATCTGTCCCTACAAAAATTTACCCTCTTGGAGACGGGTATACCACAATACTAATGCTAGAGTCTTCGCGGTAACCTTAATATGGTCTAGTTGTTCTAATTTCTCACGGATTTTTGCCTCAATATTCTACACATGAGGGTCCTCCTACAATGATTCTTAAACTTCCATAGTGTCTTCAAAGACTTGGAGGCATTCCTGGACTATGGATTCAATATTTTCAGTGGCAGCCTTAATCTCTACTTTGCGTTGCTCCCATACCTCTAGTGGAGTAGTTGGCTCCAACTGCAACTGTAACTCAAAAATCTTCATCTTAATCTCAATTCATACCTTGTTAAATTTGGCCTTGGAGTCTTTCACAACCATCGCGAGCCTTTCAACTTTTTCCTCTAGTGCTACCTCGGCCCAAATCTATAGATCTACCAATTTAATGCATAATTTGGTGATGGTTGCCTCCAATTTATGTGTATGCGCAGCTTCCTCATTGTGTGCCTACTGGCCTTCTTCTTTTCCTCGGCAATTTTCTTTCATTCTCACTTAACATCCTGGATAATTAATAGGGTGTGCTGCCCTCAGATCTGCAACTCTTCTGTGACTCCCTAGTGGAACTCGTGTAATGCCTTCAAAGGTATTGCAACAAGGTTGAGCCTAGTTTTCTATCAATCTGCCTCCTACACCTAAGTCTCAGTAGTGTCAAAGAATAAGGTACCTACAGGTATCGGCACCACGCAAAAATTAGTCATAATTTCCATCTCTTTCTCTCGTGTACTCGCACATTCTGCTACCCTGCTCGCATGAGTCGTGCTCGCTTCAAGCCCACTCGCTTGAATCACGCTCACTTGTACTGCGCTCATTTGAACGTGTAAATATTTAAGGCCCTTATGGACCTCTACCAATACCTGCTTATACTGGTCCTCGATGTTTCCCCACAAATTTTCGGTGATAGGCTGAGTAGTGTCACCAATTTCATCGAAATCTCCCTCTCTAAGAACTAATGCTTCTGGGCTGGCAGACCTGTCTGATCTGACCTTCTTCCACACAACTCCACCACCAAGGGATTTTTTCCTATCTATAATTTAAGAGGAAGGGGGGTCTTCTAGATCCGAAAATGTCTTCTCCACCCTGATCATCGCCCCTTCCCATCTCTGGATCATTTGTCTCTATTTCCTCGCTCAGACCCTTTTTCAGCCTCCTTGTCAGCCGTGAAGGTGACGTGCTTAGGTTGCTTCTTGGTGTCCTTCTTTCCGGTCTTCACACTAGTACTCATGCCACCTATGTCTGCCTTCTTTGTCTCTACTCCTTCAGTGGAAGGAGTTAGCAAATCACTTGGCCATTCACTTACAATGCTCGCTACATCAGACCAAACCTGTACAAGGTCCTTCTTCGCTCGAATGTGCACATGGTGAAATTCCGCTTTAAAGTCAGCGACCCATCAATATTCTGCAAAAACACTTGGTGATTATCATGGCTTATGTTTGATCACCTTGTGTAGACTTATCTGAAACCCAACCCAAAATAATTTATTCGCCATTACCTAAGTAGGCTCCTTTGAATACAACAACAAGGCATACCGCGCAACCTCGTAGATATCTGGGTCTAGAGTGGGGAACTGTGATTCGTCAGGCCCCTTCCATGCCATCATCATGATTAAGAGAAAGATCCATGTGTATTGGAACTTATTTCCATTCTCTTGTGCTTCTCTGCAATCATCTAAGAAATCCTTCCAAAAATATCCCACCCAATTGTATACTATGCCTTTACTACACTACGGAACCAGAGAGACTACTGGTGCTGAAAATTCTTCTGCACGGAACTTCCACATGATCTTTCCTATCAAAATATGTGTTGAAAAGTGCATCAACCTATCTTTGATTGAGTTAATAGAGTAACCCCTGGTTCCCTTTGTCAGGCCATAATCATGCTTCATCTTATCGACCAAATTCTTATCATGGTCCTTTCCTAAAAATGCTTCAGAGGGGTCCAATCCTAGATAAGTAAGTGTAGTGGTCTTCCTAACCAACATTGCATCAATGGGGACTCATTCCCCCAACCATAAAAAATCATCGTGCACTCGATATAGTAGTTGGTGCACATAGATTGTATTGATAATATTGTGCCCAAAGTGCGGAACATATAAAATTTTTAGCAGCCCTGCATTTTGAATTCTTGCTACCCACTTCATTGGTTCTACCCTTGTCACTATAGTAGCTTCATAGTATACATAGTGCAGATACCTTCTCGGCTAAAATTGAGGGTACTTTTTGTGGTTATTGAAATCCCAATCCTCCACACACAACTATGGCACTTTTCCCAACAACTCTCCTTCAACTGGTATTTCTTTAGGCGATAAGGGTGTAAAAATATTATACTTTACTACGTCGAGATCCTTCATAGGATTCAAAATTGTTGATTTCCATGGTGGAATATAATGGGGCAACCTGGAAACAGGTTCCGCCTCTTTTGCATCAATGTCCTCTAATCCTTCGGGCAAGACTTCTTCCTCTTCCAACTCCTCTATCTCAACATCCTTCTTCTCTATATCTTGCATCACCTTGACCATAGTTCTTTTGTAATTTTCTTCCTAGGTGACCTTGGCCCTATTACATTGGTTGGTGGTGGTGTTTTCATTGTGTGTTCCAGCCTTCCTTGATCAATTCCTTTTTAAGTGTTTTGAAACTATAATCTGACATGCAGCGGAATGCTCGACTCTCTCTTAGGATAAATATCTCAATTCTCAGTATTAGAGCACAAAGTGTTCAAATGTGGAGTGGTTTTCCTGATTTATAGCAAAATTCAAATTCAAACTCCATGATATCCTTCAGATACACCTTATAAATGCCTATTTGGTGGCAGATCCACCCAGAGATACCTATTAAATACATCAGCCCGCTCCTTTTAATGGCTAAGTCCTTTTCAAATCAATTGTTCTGGGTCTAACAGTCATATTCTGTGGGAATTGCGTCAGACCTACCTTTGTGGCATAGTCCTGCTTCCTTTGGCACAATTTCCTCCAGCTTCGCCATGATCCTACACCTCGCGTAGTACTTCTACTACGATGAATTCTTCCTTCAGCAGATTAATTTATAGTCCCATTCTCCCTTTCAACTGCATGGATCAGTAAGACTCTTATCCGGCCATATATTCAATGTGAAGCCCTAGGGTTGGAGTCATTTAGTTTCAGTATTGGTATACTTCCACCAGGGATCAAAACACATTTCCATGTGCATCTTACATGTCCCATACTGAATAAATTTTTATCATCCCGTTAGGTCATGACATAATTTTTCTCTGCTGGTGGTTGTCCTTTTCAAACAAGATTTTTCTCCCTCCAAGATTCATATTGCTAACTCATTCCCATGTCCCTTTGAGCATAAGAAAACCTATGAAAATGCTCTAATTTACTTGAAAATATTTTAGGTCAAAATCTCATTCAAAATCAGGTCAAAAAGAAGTCTCATTAGGACATTATGGTTTTGCATTTATCAAGGTCAACACATATATGAGAGGGATTGAAAAATATCATCATGATGGTTTCATTATACTTCAAAGGTTGTATTTTCAGTTTGAAGACTTTTTTATCAAAATGCCATTTTGATAGAAAAGTCATCTATGTAATTTATTTTATTTTTTCAAATGTAATTTTATGCTACTATATGTAGTAATTTAATCCCAAGATTTCATAGCCATTATGTCAAGCCTTAATGAGAAAAATAAAAAGCCAACTCCATGACTTCAGCAACATGTAATGCAAAAAGTGTCGGAGAGTATTAGTGACAAAAGAAAAGGACCTTAAACATTAGAAAAGTGGGTATCCAAAGTTAAATCAAAATCCACTTGGCTATAAAGCCCATCAAACATTTCAAACAAGTCATTTTTTCCTTTCAAAACATCAGGAACATTCAGCAAAGAAAATGTTGTGAGTTTTTGAAGCGAAATTGGGCCAAATTTCTTGGTGTTTCACGTTCTACAATTGTCGTTGTTCATTTACACTGGCACTGTGTGCCTATACCTTAGCAACGTGCCCTTGCCAGAAAATTTCCATTTATTTTTTGAAGGCATTGTGTGCCTACCCAGAGGCACTACGCTTTTGGAAAAGCGTTGTGTGCTCACACAGTGGCGTTGTGCGCCTAGACAGGGAATATTGCTGAGTGTTCTAGCAATCCAAACAAGTTCAAAACACTTCCAAATTTCTCCAGAAGTCCTCCAAGAACTTCTAAGCAGTAAGTACATGTCATAAACCTTGTTTTTTAATATATTTTATCACTCTTAAATGAATTGAAATGGAACCCTAATTAAACCCTAATTACAAGTTTGTGATCACTGTCTATACACTTGTTTCATCCTCCTAAAATAATATGAGTCATAGACAGGGAGAAAAGGGTTACTCAGAGACCTTTCCAATGAGCTATCATGGAGCTGATTTGGACAAGGGGAAGGCCTCCAAAAATGGATCACAAAACAGGTCAATTTTTCTTTCATGGCACTGCGTGTTTACCAAGGAATTTACAGTTTCACCAATTTCAGTAAATTTTGAAGTTTTACCTCTGTTTCACTTTTTTACTTGGGTAAATGAAGAATTTACCATTGTAAATATCATATTTTACTTTTACCTAAGGTAGATAAATTAGGTAAATCATTAGTTTTATGTCAAATGTATCTTTTCTAAAATATAGGAATGAGTCACTTTCGTCATCCTAGTCTTTAGCTTTTAGTTCAGCTTTTGGTGTAACAACTCCCTCACCTCATGGATTCGACCGCTAAGGATGAGAGGAAGTGGTTTTGAAGTCTATAAGGTGTAATTTTTCATTCTTTGTAATGGTTGGCTCAATTGGAGAGATTGTATTGCTCAAGTATCATTCTGGCTTGGACATTAATGGAAAATTGCAATTATTTTCTTGGAATCCCTGTGGTATGAGATCTAAATATTGTTTTCTTCTCTGTGATTGATTTGTTAGAATGTATTGTTAATTAATAAACCATTTCACATCTATAATATACTTGATTTCAATTTTGAAATACATAATTCATATTTATTTATGCTCTTTTTTGGGAAATTCAGTATAATGTGTTCATTTTCTTTAGTTTAGGAAAAATACATTTTAGATGCTTTCCTTAGCTCTTGGCCAATATTTCCATCTCATTTAATTCTATTTGAATTTTTAAACCTTTTAAATACCTTGCCCCATCAAGAAGACTTCAATTTCATCCTTTTGACCCTGATCTATCCCCTTGACCTAATCCCTGTTCAGTGAGCCCAACCCTAAAATCAAAATCCCATGTGTTCCTTAACTAGCCTAAAAAAAATTATCCAGACCTCTTAGCTGTGATTCTATCGGGAGATCACTCTCTGATTTGGTAGGGCTAGATACCAAGTCCAAAGTTTGGTTTGAGGTTACCTCATGATTGCCTTCTTCAGCATGAGGATCAATCCGAGTGATAACATTTTGGCGACTCCACTAGGGAAAGAAAAGAGTAAGATCAAATCAACCCCATAGTAATAATTTTTCATTGAAATTCTTAAACTTGTGGATGATAATTTTTAGAGTTTATTCAAAGGTTGAATGAAAAATTTGTAAAGTGCATATTTTTTTTTGAAATTCAACATACTGGCTTCCATAAGATACACCAGATCCAATCCCAATCCAAATCCTCCCACCATTGTTAGTGATCCTCAGAACATTGGAAGAAAAGGTAAATTTTTTGTTGAGACTTCTACTTCAGCCAGAAATCAAGCAGAAAGAAGTTCCATTCCCAGAGCTCATTCATTTCCCAAAGGGTTATAAAATTTACAAGATAATGATTTTGATGTAAATTTTGAGAAAACTTTATTCCGGAGTAAATCTTTGAGTTGGATTGAAGAGACAATTGTTGATTCTTCCATTTCCTTCCACAATCATTTTGAATATCATTTTTCACACTCTCAATTAGGGTTTCAATCAAGGTCTAAATCAGCAACACAATTTTTACAATCTCTTAAATATTTTCAAAACTACTCTTCACAAGTAAGTACTTGGCTAGCAAGAAGACCTCAAATCTCACCCTCTTTTTCCATCACTTCATCTACTGTTACTCAGAATGTCCCTCTTCCCCCTCCTTCTTCCTCATCCACTATTCACACTACTCATTCTGGGACAAGTCTTCCTTTGATCACATCAGGCATCAAAATCCCTGTTGTTATTCCTGTTTTTCATCCTCCACCTCTAGTCATGGCTGCAATATATGCCCCCCTTATTCTCCCTCAAAATCTGGGTCAAATGCCCGCATATTACCAAACCAAAATCCCTTTGTTTGATGATATTCAGTCTATAATAGCTCAAAAACATGTGGATAAGATGAATGAATTTGTTTATCTGCATGAAGTTGATATAGAGGATGTTAAGATAAGTTTGTTTGCACAAATCCTGGGAGGAGAAGTAAAAAAAAGGTTCAAAGCTCTACCTCCAGCCACTATTGATACCTTAGAATTTTTCCATCGTCAGTTTTTATAAAGGTGGGAAGTAAGGAAGAATCCCCTTCAAATCTTGTCCAAATATGAAAACATCAAAAGAAATGTTGCTGAGTATGTTCAAGATTATTGCATGAGATTTAATGCAGTGTATAATGCTCTTCCTGCATATATGAAACCATTGGAGGGTATGGTTTTGGTCAAATTCTCAGATGGATTTGATGTTGATATGGCATATCAGTTGTGTGAACGTGATCCTAAAACTTTAGCAGACATGCAGAAGAATGTTGTAAGTGTGGAATCAAATTTTCTAGCCAGAAGAGCAAGAATGAGATCAGAAAAGAGGGTGACTATTGAAGATGTAGGTTTTAACCCTGTACAGAAATTATCTGCAAATGAATCTTAAAAAATAGAAAATAAACAATAGCAAGAGCATAAAACATAAAACAGATAAACACAGAGATTTTCCGCTGAATCCCAAATCGAGATGACTAGCTTGATTTTTCATTATATTCCTTTTAGTGTTACAACACATATATATACATGTCGAAGCATACATAAACCCCAATCCATTAACCTTGGATTAGAACATAACCGTAGTTCCCTTGACCGGATCTACAAAATACCATGGTCTGAAAACCATTGTACCCCAAATCCATGTGCAACCCCATGCAAAAAACCATGGGTGGGTCCGCCCACCGGAAAATAAGGACCAAAACAATTTTCCTAGGGCACTGTTGCCCCCCCTGTGACCCCCCTGTTGCGCCCGGCGCAATGTACGTACAAGGGGGGTTGTCGACCCCCCGTGCGTGACTAGTCATGGAAAGAATATAACACATACCCAACATTCCACTTGTTGTTTTCTTTCCACAGGGGGCCACAAGAGAGTTGAGTCATTAGCCCAGCTTTGCAACACACATTGTTTCTCTACACCAAGAGAAATTCTGAGTGCTCATAGACTTCGTCAATGCATCTGCAACATTCTTCAAAGTGTCCACCTTTACCAGAAACACCCTTTTATTTTCAACCATATATCTCACAAAGTGATATTGAACATCAATATGCTTTGTCTTTGAATGATAAGCAGGATTCTGAGCTAATAAAATGTACTTTGGCTATCACATTCTATCCTTATAGCTTGTTGCACCAACCCCATACTTGAACACAATATTTTCAACCAAACTGCTTCTTTTCTTGCATGAGTGGCTGCTATGTATTCTGCCTCTGTAGTTGAAAGAGCCACTACAGACTATCTTTTACTCATCCAAATGACTGCACCTCCAAATAGGATAAACACATACACACTTGTAGATCTTCTTTGGTCCAGATCTCCAGCCTAGACTGCATCAAAAAAACCACAGACGTCCAACACTCTTTCCAATCTTGGTCTCCCCTGGTAGCACAAGCCATAGTCACTAGTGCCACGCAAATATCTGAAAACCCGCTTCACTGTTGTCCAATGCTCCTTCCCTAGGTTTGACATAAACCTGCTCAATACTCCCACTACATGTGCAATGTATGGTCTAGTATAGACCATTGCATACATCAGGCTACCCACTGCACTTGCATATGGAACATGGGACATATCCTCCTCTTCTTCTTGTGTCTTGGGACACTATTCAATAGACAGCTTTGTACCTACAGGAATAGGAACATTCATCGGTTTACTATCCTACACATTGAACCTTTGAAATATAGTCTCAACATACTTCCTCTGGTTTAACCAAAGCTTCCTCTTTGCCCAATCTCTCTTAATTTCCATGCCCAAAATATAGTTTGCAACACCAAGATCCTTCATGTCGAATTTGGAGAACAGTTGGGTCAACAACATATCATCCACATACAAGACCAAATAAATAACATGGCCACCAATTAATTTAAAATAAACACAATGATCCTCCTTGCTTCTAGTGAAGCCAAGTCCCCGTATATAGGTATCAAATTTCTGATACCACATCCTTGGTGACTGTTTTAACCCATACAGAGACTTCTTTAACCTGCATACCAACTCTTTCATCCCCTTCACCATAAAGCCTTCAGTTTGTTTCATGTAGATCTCCTCTTCCAGATCCCCGTGAAGAAATGTTGTCTTCACATCCATCTGTTCTACCCCAAAATCAAATGTAGCAGCAATAGAGAAAAGTGATCTAATAGAAGTAACTTTGGCAACAGGGGAAAAAATATCACCAAAATCAATTCCCGACACCTGGGAATAACCTTTTGCTACCAATCGAGCTTTTTATTTCTCAACCTTGCCTTCTACATTCATCTTCTTCTTAAACACCCATTTTCTCCTGATGGGATTCCTTCCAGCTGGCAACTCCACCAAATCCCATGTCTCATTTTTATGCAAGGATGCCATTTCATCAACCATGGCCTCCTTCCAGAGTTTTCCAACCTCTGAATCTACTGCCTCCCTAATGGTTCTGGGATCATCATCAGTTATAGTTAAAGAAAAATTTGAACAGAAAGCAGATTGACTATACCTTTCTAGTTGTCTTCTTTCCCGAATTGATCTTCTCACAGCTGGATTTTGTGGCTCTTCCTCTTTCCAGTCTTCTTCTGTTGTAGATTCTGATTCATCCTCCTTTATCTCAAACTCCATATTCTCAGGTTCCTTTGGTAGGACTTCTTATTTAACAACATTTTTCACCTCTCTAAACACCACATCTCAGCTATATACAACCTTCCTTGTTTCCGGGTTCCAAAGCTTATAACCCTTTAAACCATCCTTATACCCAATAAATATGCACCTTTCATATTTATTATCCAACTGGGTCCTTTTCTCCTTTGGAACATGTACATATGCATAACATCCAAATACCCTCAGATGTGAAAGAGAGGGTTTCTTACCATTCCATACCTCATGTGGAGTCTTATCCTCCAATGTTGATGAAGGTGATCTGTTAACCAAGTAACATGCAGTCTCCATTGCCTCTGCCCAGAATTCTTGTCCTAACTCGGTACCACTGAGCATGCTTCTTGCCTTTTCCATCAGCGTTCTGTTCATTCTTTCTGTAACTCCGTTTTGATAAGGTGTGTATGGAGTAGTCTTCTGTTGTGCTATACCACACTTCTTACAGAACTCTTCAAATTCCTTCTTGCAGAACTCCCCACCATTATCTTTCCTCATCACCTTTATCTTCTTCTCTGTCTGGTTTTCCACCAGAGCCTTAAATTCTTTAAATTTGTCAAAGACTTCATATTTCTTCCTCAAGAAATATATCCATGTATTCCTTGAGAATTCATCTATGAATGAAACATAGTACACAGACTTACCCATTGATGGAACCATCACAAGTCCAAACACATCATTGTGCACAAGCTCTAATATCTTGTTCTCCCTCTTAGCACCAAAAGGAAAACTCACCCGTTTCTGCTTATATAGACAATTTTCACAGAAATTGAAATCCAGAGAGCTATTAGACATACCTTCTACCATACCATTTCCATGTAGTATCTGAAGGCCCTTCTCTCCAATATGTCCAAGATTTTGATGCCATAGGATGTTCTTTTCTCCACATACCTCTAGTCTTTTCACTCCACTTTCGAGAACCACAAAACTATTGCACCCATAATTAATAGTGCTTCCCTGAAGCTTGTACAGAGTTCCAATCCTAACTCCCCGAATTAATACCAATGCTCCCGGAACCATCTTACAGGTATCTTTCTTGAACACTGTTTTTACACTTGCATCATCCATCTTGCTTGCAGAAATCAGATTTCTGGCCAATGCAGGAATGTGCAGAACACCAGGAAGTGTTCTAATCCTTCCACCTTGCAGCTTCAGCTTGAATTTTCCACGTCCAACGATTTTGGCCTTCCTATCATCACCTAAGAAGACATCACTTCCATCATATTTCTCATACTCGCAGAACCACTCCCTATGGGGAGTGAAGTGAAAGGATGCACCCGAGTCAATCAACCATGACTCATGATCTACATGTGTATTTGAAGAAGAAGCAAAATACACATCCCCACCTTCATCCGAGGTGGTTTTTTCCTTTGCAGAAGGAGCATCATTAGATCCCTTCCCTTTCTTAGGAGCTTTAGATCTGCAGTCCTTTTTGTAGTGCCCTTCCTTTCCGCATTTCTAGCACACCTTTACAAACTTTCCAGAAGATTTAGATCTCCCTCTAGATTTAGATCTCCCACTCAAAACCTTATTCTTGTTTCTATTCTGGGACCTTCCTCGTACAAATAAGGCATCTCCATTCTGACCCTCCATATTTCTCTGTCTCATTTCCTCCGATGGCAAGGCTGAGACAATGTCATAAAAATTCAAGGTAGTTGTATTGCTACCTATTGCAATAACCAGACTGTCCCACGAGTCTGTTAGAGAACACAACAATCTGATGCACTTATCTTCATCTGAGATTTTAATATCAACAAATGACAACTGACTTACCACAGTATTGAAGGCGTTCATATGCTTTGTCACCGGGTCTCCATCCTTCATCCTCAAGTTATACAACTTTTTCTGCAGGAACAATTTATTCACCAGAGACTTAGATTGGTACAAAGTCCCTATCTTATCCCACAATGTCTTCGTCGTAGCTTCCACAGATACATTCAACAATACTGAATTTGAGACACACAACCGTATTGTGCTCTTTTCCTTTCGATCTAGCTTCTTCCAGTCTTCATCTGACATTGCCGTTGGTTTAGTACCCAGATCTACCGCAATCCACTAATCTTTATCCACCAGAAAATCCTCCATCTTGAGCTTCCACAACTCAAAACTATGACCTTCAAATTTCTCGATCTCTATCTTTCCACCGCTCGCCATCTTCTTTCACTGCAATAATTTATCCCATTGATCTCCCACTGAACAGGGTCTACCTCAGGCCCGAGAAAAAACCCTCAACAGCAAAGGAATCCCCTTGAAACCGAAACAACTTTGATACCAAATGTAGGTTTTAACCCTGTATAGAAATTATCTGCAAACAAATATTAAAAAATAGAAAATAAAAAATAGCAAGAGCATAAAACATAAAACAAATAAACATAGAGTTTTTCCCCTGGATCCCAAATCGGGACGACCTACTTGATTTTTCATTATATTCATTTTAGTTTTACAACACATATATATACATGCCAAAGCATACATAAACCCCAATCCATTAACCTTGGATTAGAACATAACCGTAGTTCCCTTGACCGGATCTACAAAATACCAGGGGCCAAAAACCATTGTACCCCAAAACCATGTGCAAAACCATGCACAAAACCATGGGCCCACTAGAAAATAACGACCAAATTTTTTTTCCTGGGGCGCTACCCTAGACCCTAACAGGGGGGGCGATCACCTTACCGTGTGTGACTAGTCATGGAAAGAATATAACACATACCCAACAAAAGAGGAGACATCCACTTCGGATACAAAAATGGATTCATTACTCCGGACTATGGATAATATGGTTGACTTACTATTTCAGAGAGACCTGAACCACAGATCCAGAATCCAAATTTCAGAGGGTAGAAGCAGTAGTTGAGAATAAAGCAAAGAGAGCAGAAAGCACCTAACCAAACAGTACAACAACAATATTAGATTAGAACCCCATTACAGCAGAATTATGTCCAAGTAGAAGAGGAAGAATATGAAGATATGGTGATTGAAACAAATCATTTCTTTACAGCAGATGGACTATCATGTTCTTGACTGAAGATGAGGAGGATACTGAAAATCTGGATTCTCCAAAATATGAAGACTATATCTTGGAAAATGACGATGATTTGGAGACTGAATCAAATGATTATCAGCATGGATATATGAATTCTTTGAGTGCACAAAAAAAACAATATTCTCTAAGGAGCAAAGATGTACCTGTCAATCCTATTTAGAAAAGGAAAGAGGTCCAATCAAAGAATGATCTTTCGAAAAAGGGTAAAGAGACTGTAGATTAGAATCATAGCAACATCAATTATCCATCAAAAAGCTTAGCTACTAAAGATAAAGATACTCAGAAGAAGGAAATTGTGACAAGCGATCTAAGTCTTAGAAGAGATACTACTGTCAAAGAGGTCGATAAAGTCACAACCTTTAATTTAGAAAATGAAATAGCTAAATTGAAAGTGCCCATTCCTTTGACAGAGTTAGTAAACAATAATCATTACATAGATTAGGTTTCTAAAAGTTTGCTAGTTGATCCTTTTTCTAATATGGTTAATGTTGAAGATGACCGTCCCAAGTCCATTTTTGGTCTAGCTATAGATGGTAAATTAGGAGAGAGTGAAGTTCCTCCTTTTTATTTAAGCCTTAGACTGCATGAATACATACTTCACAATACTATGCTTGATTCTGGTGCCTCTCACAATTTGATGCCTAAGGCTATTATGGAAAATTTAGGCATGGATATCACCTGACCTTATCATGATTTGTACTCATTTGATTCTGGTAGAGTTTGTTGCATTGGTCTCATTAAAGATTTAGTGGTTTCCTTAGATCAGATTCCAGCTAAGAATATTTTGATGGATGTGGTGGTGGCTGATATACCACCTCAGTTTGGAATGATACTATCTAGATCATGGGGATCCAAACTCAATGGTACCTTACAACTTGACTTCTCTTATGCTACTATTCATGTTTTCGGGCAATTGAGGAAATTGTATCGCGAAACGAAAATGAGGTATATGATAACTAGTAAGGAGAAGCCTATCAATCATCTGATACAAGCTATACATATAGATCTTGAATATTTTATTTTTTATAATGATGGTGATTTGAATGATGTAAATAATCAGTTATTAATAGCAGAAGATATTCCAGAAGTTTCAAAAAAATTTAGAGCAGTTTTGGATAAGGAAAAAGAGGTGATGACCTCTGAAGTGGTGATTTATTTCGAGCAGCCTCCCGAAGAACATAAAATTAGTACATAACAACAAAATGAGGTCATTTTCCCAAGTAAAACAGAACCAAAAATTGAGTTTTAGCATCTACAAGATGAAGTCTTATGGAACATGGATTTCTATGGTGCTTTGGGTAAGGAAGGTGCAGGTATTGGTATTTGGATCCGAAGTCTAGTTGGTAAGTCAGGTGGAATTCTAGCTAGTGTTAGAGAATGCTTTTACAAATTGGCTTTTGACTGTTCTAATAATGAAGCAGAGTATGAAGCCTTGATTACAGGTCTTAAAATTTTGAATAAACTTGGTGCAAAACGATTTTCTGTTTATGGTGATTCTGAGCTTGTCATAAATCAGGTGAAAAGAGAGTATCAAGCAAAGCATCCGCGAATGAGAGCTTATAGAAATGCAGTTTTGGATGTCTTAAAAATGTTTCTTGAGTATACATTAACATCAATACCAAGAACTCAGAACATTATTGCAGATTCTATTGCTACTATATCAAGTAATCTTAAAATTCTGATGAACTCCAGTAATAAATTTGAAATTCATATCAAGCATAGACCTGTTGTTCCAGATAATTTAAGGTACTGGAAATTTTTGGGGGATGACAAAGAAATAAATATATTTTTGCAGAATGAAGGAAAATTCAAAGATGCTTTTATTAATGATGTTTTTGATGTTGATGATCAAGAGATAGAAGCTCGTCAAATGAATGTTTCGCATCTGAAAGATAATTTTATTCCTAGAGGTCTGATAGCTTTAGAATATTTGTTCGATTAGGATGATGTGGCCAAGAAACCAACATTGACTCCTACAGAAAAGGGTTTGGAAGATGTGAACCTTGGAACAACATACAAGCCCAAGATGGTTAATTTGTCTAAGACATTTTCTCCCGAGGCGAAAGATAAGTACATTAAATTATTGTCTAAATTTTATGATATTTTTGTCTAAGACTAGTCTTGGGAGAACAGGGTTACTCAAAGACCTTTCCAATGAGCTATCATGGAGCTGATTTGGACAAGGGGAAAGCCTCCAAAAATGGATCACAAAACAGGTCAATTTTTCTTTCATGGCACTGCGTGCTTACCAAGGAATTTACAGTTTCACCAATTTCAGTAAATTTTGAAGTTTTACCTCTGTTGCACTTTTTTACTTGGGTAAATGAAGAATTTACCATTGTAAATATCATATTTTACTTTTACCTAAGGTAGATAAATTAGGTAAATCATTAGTTTTATGTCAAATGTATCTTTTCTAAAAGATAGGAATGAGTCACTTTCCTCATCCTAGTCTTTAGCTTTTAGTTCAGCTTTTGGTGTAACAACTCCCTCACCTCATGGATTCGACCGCTAAGGATGAGAGGAAGTGGTTTTGAAGTCTATAAGGTGTAATTTTT
The DNA here is from genome assembly GCA_034641835.2 of Pinus albicaulis. Classification (NCBI taxonomy): domain Eukaryota; kingdom Viridiplantae; phylum Streptophyta; class Pinopsida; order Pinales; family Pinaceae; genus Pinus; species Pinus albicaulis. The sequence goes on from CM076577.1 coordinate 178,270,425, forward strand.
CATTATTTGTAATGGTTGGCTCAATTGGAGAGATTGTATTGCTCAAGTATCATTCTGGCTTGGACATTAATGGAAAATTGCAATTATTTTCTTGGAATCCCTGTGGTATGAGTTCTAAATATTGTTTTCTTCTCTGTGATTGATTTGTTAGAATGTATTGTTAATTAATAAACCATTTCACATCTATAATATACTTGATTTCAATTTTGAAAGACATAATTCATATTTATTTATGCTCTTTTTTGGGAAATTCAGTATAATGTGTTCATTTTCTTTAGTTTAGGAAAAATACATTTCGGATACTTTCCCTTAGCTCTTGTGGCATATTTCCATCTCATTTAATTCTATTTGAATTTTTAAACCTTTTTAAATACCTTGCCCCATCATTGCCAATTTCATCCTTTTGACTGATCCTCCCAGAAGCTAATCCTATTCGATGTTGTACATAAAATCAAAATCCCATGTGTTCCTTAACTAGCCTAAAAAAATTATCCAGACCTCTTAGCTGTGATTCTATCGAGAGATCACTCTCTGATTTGGTAGGGCTAGATACCGAGTCCAAAGTTTGGTATGAGGTTACCTCATGATTGCCTTCTTCAGCATGAGGATCAATCCGAGTGATAACATTTTTGCGACTCCACTAGGGAAATAAAAGAGTAAGATCAAATCAACCCCATAGTAATAATTTTTCATTGAAATTCTTAAACTTGTGGATGATAATTTTTAGAGTTTATTCAAAGGTTGAATGAAAAATTTGTAAAGTGCATATTTGTTTTTGAAATTCAACATACTGGCTTCCACAAGATACACCAGATCCAATCCCAATCCAAATCCTCCCACCATTGTTAGTGATCCTCAGAACATTGGAAGCAAAGGTAAATTTTTTGTTGAGACTTCTACTTCAGCCAGAAATCAAGCAGAAAGAAGTTCCATTCCCAGAGCTCATTCATTTCCCAAAGGGTTATAAAATTTACAACATAATGATTTTGTTGTAAATTTTGAGAATACTTTATTCCGAAGTAAATATTTGAGTTGGATTGAAGAGACAATTGTTAATTCTTCCATTTCCTTCCACGGTCCTTTTGAATATCATTTTTCACACTCTCAATTAGGGTTTCAATCAAGGTCTAAATCAGCAACACAATTTTTACAATCTCTTAAATATTTTCAGAACTACTCTTCACAAGTAAGTACTTGGCTAGCAAGAAGACCTCAAATCTCACCCTCTTTTTCCATCACTTCATCTACTGTTACTCAGAATGTCCCTCTTCCCCCTCCTTCTTCCTCATCCGCTATTCACACTACTCATTCTGGGACAAGTCTTCCTTTGATCACATCAGGCATCAAAATCACACCATTTGTTATTCACCCATTTCATCCTCCACCTCTCTTTATGGATGCAATACTATTTATTATTCTCCCTCTGAAATGCAGGTCAATACATGAATTACAAGCAAAAAATCCTTTTGGCGATGATATTGGTCTATTCTAAACAAAAACATGTAGATAAGATGAATGACTTTTTTTATCTGCATGAAGTTGATATAAAGGATGTGAAGATGAGGTTGTTTGCACAAATCCTAGGAGGGGAAGTAAGAAAATGGTTCATAGCTCTACCTCCAGCTACTAATATTGTTTATATAATTTTCAAAAGTGATTTTATAAGTGGGAAATAAAGAAATTGCCCAAATCTTGTCCAAATATGAAAACATCAAAAAAGAAATGTTCTTTACAATTATGTTCAAGATTATTGCATGAGATTTAATGCGATTGTATAATGCTCTTCACACGCATAACTGGCTCTTTTGAAGATATAGTTTGATCAAGTCTCGGATGGGTTGATGTTGATGTAGCATATCAGTTGTCTGAACAATGATCCTCTAACTTTCAACGGAGACACCTGCAGAAGAATGTTGTAAGTGTGGAATCAAATTTGCTAGCCAGAAGAGCAAGAATGAGATCAGAAAAGAGGGTGACTATTAAAGATGTAGGTTTCAACCCTGTACAGAAATTATCTGCAAATGAATCTTAAAAAATAGAAAATAAACAATAGCAAGAGCATAAAACATAAAACAGATAAACACAGAGATTTTCCGCTGAATCCCAAATCGAGATGACTAGCTTGATTTTTCATTATATTCCTTTTAGTTACAACACATATATATACATGTCGAAGCATACATAAACCCCAATCCATTAACCTTGGATTAGAACATAACCGTAGTTCCCTTGACCGGATCTACAAAATACCATGGTCTGAAAACCATTCTACCCCAAATCCATGTGCAACCCCATGCAAAAAACCATGGGTGGGTCCGCCCACCGGAAAATAAGGACCAAAACAATTTTCCTAGGGCACTGTTGCCCCCCCTGTGACCCCCCTGTTGCGCCCGGCGCAATGTACGTACAAGGGGGGTTGTCGACCCCCCATGCATGACTAGTCATGGGAAGAATATAACACATACCCAACATTCTCCCACTTGTTGTTTTCTTTCCGTAGGGGGCCACAGGAGAGATGAGTCATTAGCCCAACTTTGCAACACCCATTATTTCTCTACACCAAGAGAACTTCTGAGTGCTCACTTACTTTTTCAATGCATCTGCAACATTCTTCAAAGTGTCCACCTTTACCAGCAACACCCTTTTAGCCTCAACCATATATCTCACAGTGATATTGAACATCAATGTGCTTTGTCTTTGAATGATAAGCAGGGTTCTTAGCCAAGAAAATTGCACTTTGGCTATCACAGTCTATCCTTATAGCTTGCTGCACCAACCCCATACTTGAACACAATATATGCAACCAAGCCCTAGCCTTTTCTTGCATGAGTGGCTGTTATGTATTCTGCCTCTGTAGTTGAAAGCGCCACTACAGACTGTCTTTTACTCATCCAACTGACTGCACCTCCAAATAGGCTAAACACATACCCACTTGTAGATCTTCTTTGGTCCAGATCTCCAGCCCAGTCTGCATCAACAAAACCATGAATGTCCAACATTCTTTCCAATCCTGGTCTCCCCTGGTAGCACAAGCCATAGTCACTAGTGCCACGCAAATATCTGAAAACCCGCTTCACTGTTGTCCAATGCTCCTTCCCTAGGTTTGACATAAACCTGCTCAATACTCCCACTACATGTGCAATGTATGGTCTAGTATAGACCATTGCATACATCAGGCTACCCACTGCACTTGCATATGGAACATGGGACATATCCTCCTCTTCTTCTTGTGTCTTGGGACACTATTCAATAGACAGCTTTGTACCTACATGAATTAGAACATTCATCGGTTTACTATCCTGCATATTGAACCTCTGCAATATAGTCTCGACATACTTCCACTAGTTTAACCAGAGCTTCCTCTTTGCTCAATCTCTCTTAATTTCCATGCCCAAAATATAGTTTGCAGCACCAAGATCCTTCATGTCGAATTTGGAGAACAGTTGGGTCAACAACATATCATCCACATACAAAGACCAAATAAATAACATATTACCAATTAATTTAAAATAAACACGATCCTCCTAGCTTCTAGTGAAGCCAAGTCCCAGTATGTAGGTATCAAATTTCGATACCCATCACAGTGATTGTTTTAACCATACGGAAGACTTCTTTAACCTGCATACCAGTTCTTTCTTCCCCTTCACCATAAAGCCTTCAGGTTGTTTCATGTAGATCTCCTCTTCCAGATCCTCGTGAAGAAATGTTGTCTTCACATCCATCTGTTCTACCTCAAAATCAAATGCAGCAGCAACAAATAAAAGTAATCTAATAGAAGTAACTTTGGCAACGGGGGAAAAAATATCACTAAAATCAATTCTCGGCACCTGGGAATAACCTTTTGCTACCAACAGAGATTTTTATTTCTCCACCTTTCCTTCTACATTCATCTTCTTCTTAAACACCCATTTGCTCCCGATGGGCTTCCTTCCAACCGGCAACTCCAACAGATCCCATGCCTCATTTTTATGCAAGGATGCCATTTCATCAACCATGGCCTCCTTCCAGAGTTTTCCATCCTTTGAATCTACTGCCTCCCTGATGGTTCTGGGATCATCATCAGTTATAGTTAAAGCAAAATTTGAACAGAAATCAAATGGACTATACCTTTCTAGTTGTCTTCTTTCCCAAACTAATCTTCTCACAGCTGGATTTTGTGGCTCTTCCTCTTCTTAGTCATCTTCTGTTGTAGAGTCTGATTCATCCTCCTTTATCTCAAACTCCATATTCTCGGGTTCCTTTGGTAGGACTTCTTATTTAACAACATTTTCACCTCTCTAAACTTCCCATCTCATTTATATACAACCTTCCTTGTTTCCGGGTTCCCAAAGCTTATAACTAAACCATCCCCTTATACCCACTAAATATGCACCTTTCATGTTTATTACTCCAAGCCAGTCCCTTTTCTCCTTTGGAACATGTACATATACTAACATCCAAATACCCTCGGATATGAAAAAGAGGGGTTTTGTACGTCCCTGCCTCATGTGGAGTCTTATCCTCAAAGTGTTGATGAAGGTGATACCATTGCTCAAAGTAACATGTAGTTTCCATTGCCTCTGCCCATAATTCTTATCCTAACCCAGTACCACTGAGCATGATTCTTCCATTTTCCATCAGCGTAGTCTTCCTTCTTTCTGTAACTCCGTTTTGCTGAGGTGTGTATGGAGTAGTCTTCTACCATGCTATACCACACTTCTTACATAACTCTTCAAATTCCTTCTTCTAGAACTCCCCACCATTATTTGTCCTCATCACCTTTATCTTCTTCTCTGTCTAGTTTTCCACCAGAGCCTTAAATTCTTTAAATATATCAAAGACTTCAGATTTCTTCCTCAAGAAATATATGCATGTATTCCTTGATAATTCATATGAATGAAACATAGTACAGACTTACCCATTGATGGAACCATCACAAGTCCAAACACATCATTGTCCTTCATCTAATATCTTGTTCTCCTCTTAGCACCAAAAGGATAACTCACCCGTTTCTGCTTCCCATATAGACAATTTTCACAGAAATTGAAATCCAGAGAGCTATTATACATACCTTCTACCATACCATTTCCATGTAGTATTTGAAGGCCCTTCTCTCCAATATGTCCAAGATTTTGATGCCATAGGATGTTCTTTTCTCCACATACCTCTAGTCTTTTCACTCCACTTTCGAGAACCACAAAACTATTGCACCCATAATTAATAGTGCTTCCCTGAAGCTTGTACAGAGTTCCAATCCTAACTCCCCGAATTAATACCAATGCTCCCGGAACCATCTTACAGGTATCTTTCTTGAACACTGTTTTTACACTTGCATCATCCATCTTGCTTGCAGAAATCAGATTTCTGGCCAATGCAGGAATGTGCAGAACACCAGGAAGTGTTCTAATATTTTCACCTTGCAGCTTCAGCTTGAATTTTCCACGTCCAACGATTTTGGCCTTCCTATCATCACCTAAGAAGACATCACTGCCATCATATTTCTCATACTCGCAGAACCACTCCCTATGGGGAGTGAAGTGAAAGGATGCACCCGAGTCAATCAACCATGACTCATGATCTACATGTGTATTTGAAGAAGAAGCCAAATATGCATCCCCACCTTCATCCGAGGTGGTTTTTGCCTCTGCAGAAGGAGCATTAATAGATCCCTTTCCTTTCTCAAGAGCTTTAGATTTTCAGTCCTTTTTGTAGTTCCCTTCCTTTCCGCATTTCTAGCACACCTTTACAAACTTTCCAGGAGATTTAGATCTCCCTCTATATTTAGATCTCCCACTCAAAACCTTATTCTTTTTTCTGTTATGGGACCTTCCTCGTACATATAAGGCATTTCCATTTTGACCCTCCATATTTCTCTGTCTCATTTCCTTCGACAGCAAGGCTGAGACAATGTCATAAAAATTCAAGGTAGTTGTATTGCTACCTATTGCAATAACAGTTGTCACGAGTGCGTTGGGAAACACAACAATCTGATGCACTTATCTTCATACGAGATTTTAATATCAACAAATGACAAGCGACTTACCCCACGATATTGAAGCGTTCATATGCTTTGTCAGGGTCTCCATCCTTCATCCTCAAGTTATACAACTTTTTCTGCAGGAACAATTTATTCACCAGAGACTTAGATTGGTACAAAGTCCCTATCTTATCCCACAATGTCTTCGTCGTAGCTTCCACAGATACATTCAACAATACTGAATTTGAGACACACAACCGTATTGTGCTCTTTTCCTTTCGATCTAGCTTCTTCCAGTCTTCATCTGACATTGCCGTTGGTTTAGTACCCAGATCTACCGCAATCCACTAATCTTTATCCACCAGAAAATCCTCCATCTTGAGCTTCCACAACTCAAAACTATGACCTTCAAATTTCTCGATCTCTATCTTTCCACCGCTCGCCATCTTCTTTCACTGCAATAATTTATCCCATTGATCTCCCACTGAACAGGGTCTACCTCAGGCCCGAGAAAAAACCCTCAACAGCAAAGGAATCCCCTTGAAACCGAAACAACTTTGATACCAAATGTAGGTTTTAACCCTGTATAGAAATTATCTGCAAACAAATATTAAAAAATAGAAAATAAAAAATAGCAAGAGCATAAAACATAAAACAAATAAACATAGAGTTTTTCCCCTGGATCCCAAATCGGGACGACCTACTTGATTTTTCATTATATTCATTTTAGTTTTACAACACATATATATACATGCCAAAGCATACATAAACCCCAATCCATTAACCTTGGATTAGAACATAACCGTAGTTCCCTTGACCGGATCTACAAAATACCAGGGGCCAAAAACCATTGTACCCCAAAACCATGTGCAAAACCATGCACAAAACCATGGGCCCACTAGAAAATAACGACCAATTTTTTTTCTGGGCGCTACCTAGACCTACTAACGGGGGCGATCACCTTACCGTGTGTGACTAGTCATGGAAAGAATATAACACATACCCAACAAAGAAGGGCATCCACTTCGGATACAAAAATACAGTTCATTATAGGACTATGGATAATATGGTTGACATATTTCGAGAGAGACACGAGACACGGATCCGAGAATCCAAATTTGAGGGTAGAAAGCGATAGTTGAGAATAAAGCAAGGAAATGAAAGCACCTAACCAAACGAGTACAACAACAATATCAGTTAGAACCCAATTACAATGAGGTATGTCCAAGTGGAAGAGGAAGAATATGAAGATATGGTGATTGGAAACAAATCATTTCTTTATTGAGATGGACTATCATGTTCTTGACTGAAGATGAGGAGGATACTGAAAATCTGGATTCTCCAAAATATGAAGACTATATCTTGGAAAATGACGATGATTTGGAGACTGAATCAAATGATTATCAGCATGGATATATGAATTCTTTGAGTGCACAAAAAAAACAATATTCTCTAAGGAGCAAAGATGTACCTGTCAATCCTATTTAGAAAATGAAAGAGGTCCAATCAAAGAATGATCTTTCGAAAAAGGGTAAAGAGACTGTAGATTAGAATCATAGCAACATCAATTATCCATCAACAAGCTTAGCTACTAAAGATAAAGATACTCAGAAGAAGGAAATTGTGACAAGCGATCTAAGTCTTAGAAGAGATACTACTGTCAAAGAGGTCGATAAAGTCACAACCTTTAATTTAGAAAATGAAATAGCTAAATTGAAAGTGCCCATTCCTTTGACAGAGTTAGTAAACAATAATCATTACATAGATTAGGTTTCTAAAAGTTTGCTAGTTGATCCTTTTTCTAATATGGTTAATGTTGAAGATGACCGTCCCAAGTCCATTTTTGGTCTAGCTATAGATGGTAAATTAGGAGAGAGTGAAGTTCCTCCTTTTTATTTAAGACTTAGACTGCATGAATACATACTTCACAATACTATGCTTGATTCTGGTGCCTCTCTCAATTTGATGCCTAAGGCTATTATGGAAAATTTAGGCATGGATATCACCTGACCTTATCATGATTTGTACTCATTTGATTCTGGTAGAGTTTGTTGCATTGGTCTCATTAAAGATTTAGTGGTTTCCTTAGATCAGATTCCAGCTAAGAATATTTTGATGGATGTGGTGGTGGCTGATATACCACCTCAGTTTGGAATGATACTATCTAGATCATGGGGATCCAAACTCAATGGTACCTTACAACTTGACTTCTCTTATGCTACTATTCCTGTTTTCGGGCAATTGAGGAAATTGTATCGCGAAACGAAAATGAGGTATATGATAACTAGTAAGGAGAAGCCTATCAATCATCCGATCCAAGCTATACATATAGATCTTGAATATTTTATTTTTTATAATAATGGTGATTTGAATGATGTAAATAATCAGTTATTAATAGCAGAAGATATTCCAGAAGTTTCAAAAAAATTTAGAGCAGTTTTGGATAAGGAAAAAGAGGTGATGACCTCTGAAGTGGTGATTTATTTCGAGCAGCCTCCCGAAGAACATAAAATTAGTACATAACAACAAAATGAGGTCATTTTCCCAAGTAAAACAGAACCAAAAATTGAGTTTTATCATCTACAAGATGAAGTCTTATGGAACATGGATTTCTATGGTGCTTTGGGTAAGGAAGGTGCAGGTATTGGTATTTGGATCCGAAGTCTAGTTGGTAAGTCAGGTGGAATTCCAGCTAGTGTTAGAGAATGCTTTTACAAATTGGCTTTTGACTGTTCTAATAATGAAGCAGAGTATGAAGCCTTGATTACAGGTCTTAAAATTTTGAATAAACTTGGTGCAAAACGATTTTCTGTTTATGGTGATTCTGAGCTTGTCATAAATCAGGTGAAAAGAGAGTATCAAGCAAAGCATCCACGAATGAGAGCTTATAGAAATGCAGTTTTGGATGTCTTAAAAATGTTTCTTGAGTATACATTAACATCAATACCAAGAACTCAGAACATTATTGCAGATTCTATTGCTACTATATCAAGTAATCTTAAAATTCTGATGAACTCCAGTAATAAATTTGAAATTCATATCAAGCATAGACCTGTTGTTCCAGATAATTTAAGGTACTGGAAATTTTTTGGGGATGACAAAGAAATAAATATATTTTTGTAGAATGAAGGAAAATTCAAAGATGCTTTTATTAATGATGTTTTTGATGTTTATGATCAAGAGATAGAAGCTCGTCAAATGAATGTTTCGCATCTGAAAGATAATTTTATTCCTAGAGGTCTGATAGCTTTAGAATATTTGTTCGATTAGGATGATGTGGCCAAGAAACCAACATTGACTCCTACAGAAAAGGGTGTGGAAGATGTGAACCTTGGAACAACATACAAGCCCAAGATGGTTAATTTGTCTAAGACATTGTCTCCCGAGGCGAAAGATAAGTACATTAAATTATTGTCTAAATTTTATGATATTTTTGCATGGGATTATGTAGTTTTGAAGGTTTATGTTAAGAATATTATTTATCACACTATTCCCATCAAGCTAGATCAAAAACCCTTCAGGCAGAAGTTGATAAGGATAAACCCAAGATTTTTTTCCATCCATCGAGAAAGAGGTAAATCAATTGTACAAATTAGGTATTATTGTGCCAATTAGGTTTTCTGATTGGATTTCAAATTTGGTGCTGGTAAGGAAAAATACTCGAGAGATAAGGTTATGCATATTTTTCCAGAATTTGAATAAAGAATCATTAAAGGATAATTACCCCCTTCCTAAGATGGACCATGTTCTGTAAAATGTAGTTGGAGCATCACGGATGTCACTACTTGATGGTTATTCAGGTTATAATCATATTTTGGTACATGAAGAAGACCAAGGTAATATTGCTTTTACAACACCTTGGGGAACCTTTTAGTATGTTAAAATTCCATTCAGACTCAAGAATGAAGGGGCTAATTTTCAGTGGGTGATGGATATAGCCTTTGCTAATGAGAAGGATGTTTTCTTAGTAGTATATCTTGATGATTTGACAGTGTTTTCTGGTTCTGATGATCAGAATTTGTATCATTTGAGAATTTTTTCTCAGAAATGCAGGGAGTTCGGGATTTCTTTTAATCCTAAGAAGAGTATTTTTTCCTAGGAGGAAGGCAAACTGCTTGGTCACATAATTTCCAAATATAGCATTCGCATTGATCCTTCCAGAGTCGAAGCCATTCAGAAGATAGACTTTCTACTGAACAAAAAAGAGATATAGGCTTTCAATGGTAAGATGAAATTATTACGTAGGTTTTTCCCTACTTTAGTTGAGCATTAAAGAGAAATGACTAATATGTTGAAGAAGGATGGCAATGTAAAATGGACCCATCGATGCTATGAAGTCATTCAACTTGGTAAATTTTGCTTTAAGCACGACCCTTCGTTTTGGTTAGTCTAGATTATACTAGTGATTTCATAATATTTTCATTTTCATCTGAACATACTTTGGTTGCGGTTTTGTGATACAAAAGAGAGATCAAGTTGAACAGACTATTGCTTTCTTCATTCAAGCCATTCAAGATGCTTCTCTTCGCTATAACATTATTGAGAAACAAGCTTTAGCCACGATCAAAGCTTTGAAATATTTACGGATCTATATTATACATTCACATATTTTTTCCTATGTTCCAAATGCGACGAGTGAAAGAGATTCTCACACAAGCGATCCTGAAGGTCGAAGAGGTAGGTGGATAGCAGTTATGCTAAAGTATGATCTTGATATTAGGCCTACCAAAGCTGATCAAGGGACGAGGGGTTAGCCAAGCTGATGGTTGAATCCAACTTGCATTCTTTAGACATAAACCTTATTGCATCAATGTCGGATGATGATGAAGATGGCGCTCTAATACATGTATCTGAAGTTTTTTCTTACTTCACCATGGTATTCGATATAGAATATGTTATTCAAGCACTTATTTCCTGCTTCTTGAGTGTCGAAAAGTCGGGGGTAGGTCTTTGAAATTGAAATCGCTAAATACGCATTCTAGGAAGTGCCCTTTATTGGAAAGATCTAGGAGGTGTTCTTTTCGAATTGTCTAGTTGAAGATGAAGCTAAGCGAGGTAATGGATGATTTTCATAGGGGATATTGTGGAGGTCATTTTTTTTGGAAAACAATAGCTAACAAAGTGTTGAGAGCGGTATTATTGGCCAAATTTATTTTCTGATTTATACAAAATAGTCACAAACTATCATGAATGTCGGGTTTTTCGGGGAAAAAGGAAACTCCTTCCTCTTCCACTTTGAAGCCTATTGTAGTAAATGATCCTTTTCAATAGTGGGGACTTGATTTTATTGGGGAAATTCATCCCACATAATCGGCACATGACACATATGGATCCTAATAGCCACCGACTACTTCCCCAAGTGGATCGATGCTAGTCCTACAAGGCAAGCTACGGACACGGTAATCATTTAATTTTTAGAACCCAATATTTTGTCTCGTTTTTGGTTGTCCTCACAAGATTATTACGGATAATGCTACGACATTTAAGTCAAAGAATATGGTTGAGTTTTTTCACAAGTATAATATCATATTGGGCCATTCCACCGCATATTATCCATAGGGCGAGTGGATTATTTGAGTACTCTAATAAATCCTTGGTGAATATCATTAAGAAAATGTTAGAGGAGAACAAGAAAAAATTGACATAGTTAGATTACCAATGCTTTGTGGGTAGACCGAGTGAGCACAAAGAATTTAATAGGTATGTCACCTTTTGAATCGGTTTATGGTACGGATACATTGTTTCCTACATCACTTGCGAGTCCGAGAGTTATGAGATTATTGCAAGAGGAAGATAGTGAAGAAAATGATATGCAACGTAGAATCGATCAAATGATTCACCTTCGACGAAACAAGAGAGGAAGTTTCTCAAACTCTTCTAAACTTCGAGGAGAGAATTAAGAATATTTATGATTTTGAAACCAAAGAAGATAAATTTCAGTCTGGAGGATGCGATTGCTAAGATGGGATGCAAGAAATGAAGATAAAGATAAGCACGAGAAGTTTGAAAATCTTTGAAGGGACCCTACAAGATCTTGCCTTATCGAGGGAAAAAAAATGCCTATTTGCTTTGCGGAGATGAATGGAGAGGAATTTTCGGGAGGACCGATCAATGGTAGGCTCTGAAACATTATTATTTGTGATGCGATTCTAAGAAAATGTTTCACTTTCATTGTACATACCGGTTTATATTTTTCACGCAAAGTTTGGGGCAAAAGATCATCTAGGATTGGGGCCCGAAGTGAAGGCTATAAAGCTTGTTGATTTTCTGTTGTTTTTAGATTTTGGATTAAGTTCAGGGTTAGTGTCGAGTCGGGTTTTTGAGTCAATTTCCAATATTTTTTAAATAGTTTTTGAGTCAATTTAAGTAATCTACATTCTTTTGGATTGTTTGATTGTATTTACCCAATGGTTAGGCACTTGGTCTATGGTGTTATTGACACCTCCAAGGAGCTTCCATCCCCAATAAGGCCAATGTTAGTGTCGGTATTGGTATACTTCCACCCGAGTGGGATCAAAACACATTTTCACATGCATCTTAGGTGTCCCATACTAAATAAATTTTTATCATTCCGTTAGGTCATGACATAGATTTGCTCACTTTGGTGGTTGTCCTTGTCAAATAAAATTTTTCTTCCTCCAAGATTCATATTTCTAACTCATTCCCATGTCCCTTTGAGCATAAGAAAATCTATGAAAATGCTTTGATTTACTTGAAAAATATTTTAGGTCAAAATATCATTCAAAATCAAGTCAAAAAAGCGAGTCTCATCAAGTCATTAGGGTTTTGCATTTATCAAGGTCACTCCTTCATTCCAATGAGGTTAGGACATATATGAGAGGGATTTAAAAAGATCATCATGATGGTTTCATTATACTTCAAAGGTTGTATTTTTACTTTGTTTGAAGACTTTTTTTATCAAAATGCCATTTTGATAGAAAAAGTCATATATGTAATTTATTTTATTTTTTTCAAATGTAATTTTATGCTACTATATGTAATAATTTAATCCCAAGCTATCAAATCCATTATGTCAAGCCTTACTTGAGCAAAAGAAAAAGCCAACTCCATGACTTCGACAACTGCCCAATGCAAAAAGTGTCGAAAGAGTATCGGTGACAAAAAGAAAAGGACCTCAAACATTAGAAAAGTGGGTATTCAAAAGTTAAATCAAAACCCACTTGGCAATAAAGCCCATCAAACATTTCAAACAAGTCATTGTTGCCTTTCAAAAAATCGGGGGAGAATTCAACAAAGAAAATTTTGTGAGTTTTTTGAAGCGAAATTGGGCCAAATTTCTTGGCGTTGCGCGTTACTGCGATTGGCGTTGTTTGTTTACACCAGCGTTAGTGCACTGTACCTTGGTGTTGCGCCCTTGCTAGAAAAATTTCCATGTATTTTTTGAAGGTGTTGTGTACTGCTCGGGAGGTATTGCGCATTTGGAAAAGTGTTGTGCGGCGACACGGTGGCATTGTGTGCCTAGACGAGGGAAGATTGCTGAGTGTGTTGGGTGTGGAGCCCGATTATCTTGTATATTTTGTATCACGGTGTTGGACCCCTATACCTTAATGGGGGCGACAATGTCACTCGTAATTAAATGCTACCCGGGGGGTCCCAGGGGGATATTGCGACTTTATGGAGCCCCCCCGGCGAGGGGTTTCGGAGGCGGCGCCCCGCGAAGCTAAAAGAAAATGTAAAATTGCCTTGTAAAAGTATAGCAATTTCTAGTCAATGACGGGCCATTCATCAGGGCGGATGATATGATGGTAGAAGTTATGTTTAGTTTAGGGTTTTTTTCCCTAGAAGGAAACCCCTCACTTGTATCGAGGGTATTGTATTGCGGCTATGCATTGTATGTGTATTCTCGGAGACTGAAACGGATAGGGAGGCTCGTAAGAGAAAATGATATTACGGTGGATGCGTTGTAGGTTGTGTCTCTTCATTTTTTGGATGATAGAAAGGAAGGAATGGGCTGTTCGGGGTGGACGTAGCCCAAACTAGGTGAACCACGTATTTTTTGTGTCTCTCTAGTTTTATGTGTTTTGTGTGCTTGTGTTTTCCGCATATTGTATGTGTTTAATTGCTCTTGTAATATTTAATATTCTAACGAGTGTTCTAGCAATCCAAACAAGTTCAAAACACTTCCAAATTTCTCCAAAATTCCTCCAAGCACTTCTAGCGGTGAAAGTACATGTAAGTGTTGTGGTGTGTTTGGTGCACGTATGTACGAAATCACACAGTTTTAAGGGGTGTGTTTTACCCCTTTAAACTATTGGTAACATGCAGAAAGAAGTGGAGTTATTGAGCATACTACATATAAAAATAAGCGAGGGAAAATGTAATCTAAAAAATAAAATAAAACTAAACATAAATAAAAAAGAAGCTCTAACAAGTAAAACGACGAGAATAATGCAAATGGTGGCTCTAGGCCCCTCTTATTGAGCATTGGTAGAAAGGGGAAGAATACTTAACTCTCTTGCCAAAGGGCCCCTAGACAATGGTTACGGGTCCCAATGCAAGGATGTTGTTCATTTCAAGCCTCACCTCAATGCGGTCTCCCTCTCTCTATATTGTGTGGACTGAGCTTGTTGGATGGCCAACAAGTGCATCCTCCGTCTCACGAGTCCGGGTCACACACTTGCATTGTGCTTGGGCAATTCGCCAAGCATAACAATGTGATCACCAATTCTTCATCTCATGGTGTCTTTATATAGGGATTTCAAATCATCCTTCCCTCCCTTGGTACATTTTGGATGGCGACTCAAGGGAGAGAGTATGATTCCTTTTGTGCTCCAAATATTCCATTGTGTGCTCACATAGTGTCTAAGGAGGCGTTGGTGGTTGTCCTTAGGAGGCTTCAAGTAAGGAGTAACTTGTCCTTTTCTTTATGTGATCCCGGGATAGTGACATTTAACCACTCTCGGGAATGTGCGCTTATCGGGCCAAAAGGCATGCATAAGGGGCTCTTCTCGAAGGATAATGCGCACAATCAACATTTAAGACTAGTTCAAATTTTATTTCCTTTAAACCTTTGATATTTTTAAATACTCTCTAGATCTTGTAATGTCTTCGAGCCCTATAAATCCTCTGTCTTGACATTAATTAATTTCATCTTCTGTCGTATGATTTTCCATTGTTAACGAGTTGCCCCCTAATTTGTGAGGTCTAGGAAGAATCGTATAGCCGAAATACATTATATTTTCTTTTATGTATCATGCATAGAAAAGAGAGAGAATCTGCATGAAGCCTTGGGTTTGAACACACCACCTGACCATTTCCAGAGAATAACCAAGTCTAAAGGGATCCCGCAAGCAAATACAATTTACAATACATATACAAAATTTCAACGAGGTGGGGATGTCCCATGCTCATGATGTTGTGGCTTGTGAAACAAAATTGGCAGATGTATATTATGTCATGCCACTACTATGGTAGTAATATGGCGATTGTTGATGACGATCGCTAACACCCTCAAAGGGTGTTTTTTTCTTTGACGATAGGTGCAATGTGGTACCCATATGCGTAAACTTGGTATGGCATATAGCTATGTAATGTATGCATACGTCTTGGTGGGCCCTTCCCTAGTTTAAGCATTTTTTGACAAAGACGCTTATGGAGGCAAGGATCTTTGACGGATCTAATCAAAGTGCAATGGTTGTAAGGTATGATACCATCTTGACATGAAATCTTTTGTCATAGTCAAATGTTAGGAGGATCAATGACATATGTGGAAAATTATGTCTCCCATATCAATGAGTGGTGATCCAAGGTACCACTTCCTTTTTTGAAAAAGAGGTGTCGAGGTCGACAAAAATGAAGCCTCAGCGAGACCATGGGTTGCCAACCCTGAGGGGTCGAGGACTTGAATGTGATGAGTTTAACATAGGCATGTTGGTAAGTGGCAACTAAAAACTTATGATGGGGATTTAGTGGCCCGAGGTCGGAAAGTATACTTAAGCGACTTGGTAGTAATCATAGTTATTTCTGAAGGGAAAAATCACTAGAGTCGGTAGGACTTCTCGGGTGGGTGTAAGCGGCTATGCATGTCATGGTGGTTTGTGCATGAGGGTGAAATACTCCAACCAAGGGTGTTCAAGGACTATTTCCATGGGAGAAAAGATGAATTGCGAGGGTGAGGGGATGAAGTGAACCATTTGCGGTATTTGTACACTTACCAAAAGAATAAATTAATAGCGTTTGGTTTGTACAAAACACGATAGCCGGTTACCCCAAAACATAAAAGTGTTCACTCAGCGATGTTGTGAGGAAGGTGTTTTGTTGGGGGGTGGGGGTCCCATTGGTTTGTCTCATGTGCGGGGTTGATGAAGCGGATGAAAAAGTATCGTAGATGGGATTATGTTGGTGGACGTATGGTGGGCCAAATGTGAGGCGCGGTGGTGTGCTCTTGATTTGCTTTGTACAACCTAGTCGTACTGGGAAGGGGGATTTAGTTTGTATGGTAAAATTGACCATATGCATGATGAATGGATGGGCATGAGGTGCTTCCTAGACAAAAGTGGTATGGCCATGGCATCACTTATGTTTGTGATATATGGTCCCACTCGTGGGTGACAAGCGCCATGGAAGGAGGCTCTCTGAGCCAACATAGATGTTTATCACATGTAGGGTGAGGTGATGATAAACATGATCAGATATGAGGACACTATTGTTTATTTCTTATGGAGAAATGATGTCGGGATATGCAAAGCTCTACGGAACTCTATCATGCGAGGGTAGAATGATACCTACTGCGGAACTTTCGGGAGATAACATTGTGGACAGGTTGTCGGGCTTTTTCTGCAAAAACAACTACCTCAAGTGAAAGCATCTTCTTCTTATCAAATATTATTGAAAGGAATGAGATTTAAAGAAGATGAGAGAGGGCATACTGTCGGCGCTGAAAATTTATTTTTTTACTGGGAGAGTGAATGTGTGGCATCGCTTTTGTTCATCATGGGGTGTTGATTATGGTGCAACTTACGCTTTGGAGAATGGACCTTCTAATCTCTCATTATGGCCCTCCAAATTTTTTGAAAAGGGCGATAAATAGGTGAATATGGCCCTTTGATTCAATTCATTTGTACTTGTTGAGTTTTGAGAGGTTAGAGGACTCTCGAAGAATTTCTTGCCGTTGCAGATCAACTAGAGCACCAAGGACTAGTGATACTATGTCGACGTAACCTCCATGATGTCCCTGCATTTTAATTTTTACGGTTTGATGGTGTCGAGGGTACGTATAGACTAGGTTTGTACGGATTTTGGGTGACTTTCACTCTAGATTGCGTGGGCGATCTAAGAAAAAGTGCACCCTCTTTGCGCACGATTGTGGAATATAGGTGCACGAGAGCACTGCGTTCTCCAATTTTAGCGCACCTTAGGCACACTGTGTAAAATACAGGCGTGCTTAGCGTGCCCTATCAAAAGGACGGGCGCACAAAGGGCCGAGGTGACAAAAATTTATGTCTTTTGCCTATTTTTAGTTTTTTTTCTCTATCTTGATGGGTTATTGTGTTGATAACGAGGTTATTGTGGAGGGAGCGAGACGGAGCCCGAGATCCGAACCTCTTTAGCTACGATGTTGGGGCTCGTACGTCGGTTGGCATTATGGGGGCCTTCTAAAGTTTGCTTGAGAATGAGTTTCTTCGAGTCACGGACCGATTTCTACGATACATTATTCGGCACTAGCGCAAGAGCGCGATATGTTTGTGTTGTGGGGTACGAACTCGATCATCCGTCCCTAAGACGGATATATATTTTGACCAGGTTGTTGCCTCGGAGGGCGAGCCACGAGATATCCACTCTCTGCTAGGTGAGTGGACACTGAGAGGTTTAGAAGAAGTCAACTAGTGGTGGGGCACCTCTTACGAAGGGTTGTATCAACATTACATCAGTTACGAGATGTGGAAGAGCGATGTGCTCTAGAGGTGATCATACGGCTGGCGGGGGTCGGTTGCTCCCGGTCCGGGTGTACTGGCCCACGAGTTGGAGTTTTTTACCGGATTGAGTTCCGAGAATTTTTTTGACTTTGCTTGCTTTTTTTTCCAAGATGGTGTCGTAGTTGAACAAGGTCCAATGTGGATCTAAGTCGTTTTCACGTATGCCGGCATCTTGTGCGGGATCATGTACGAGAGGGTGGTGTTGTTGAGGCCAGTGAGTGGCAAGGTGCCTGATTGGGAGGCCATGTGAGCCACATATGAGGAGGTGGGCTCGGTGATTTTTCGAGGCGGTGGTGGCATGGTGGGGCATTACGGGAATGCCACGACAGAGGCTTGGCTCGAGGGCCAACCTCGTAGATGTTCTTGTCATACTCGTATCAGGAATGGACTTCCGGGGTGGGTCGGGACATGGGTCTCCCTTTTGGTTATGTTTGGGGACACACGGTATGTGTTATATCTATATATATATATATATATATATATATATATATATATATATTGCAATTATTTGAGTATGTATGTACTTATGTGTTTTGCTAGTGACATTGACATCATTTTGGTTACTCGTGCAGATGTTGGCGAGGTGGGTCACTCTGTGGCTCGAATGGTGGGCCACGATCCTGCGCAACGACCTCGGGGTGGTTAGGTAGGGACGTGATATAGGTGGTGTTGGCCCTCTATGGAGGGTAGTAGCTCGGCGCTGGAGAGGTTGCGGTTGAGTGAGCTCGTGCGACGTGGGGGAGGCTCGCATTGCGGAACTCACATCTTAGGGCTTTTTTCTCTTGAGGACTTCCGGGGGTCGAGTGGACCACTTTACCCGAGGGATTCTCGCTCGAGGTTTCATGGATGACTTCGAGGAGGTGCGGTTAGAGATAGTGATGGCTCACAAGAGGGGACTATCGGCCCACTCTGACGTCGGGTGGTGATCGCGGTTGCGACGACGGCTCGGGTGGTGGTGCGAGAGGCGGTGGTGGGTCCAGTGCCCCTCTTGAGGGGGCACCTCCCTAGAGTAGTTTTGTACACGGGAAAGCACCCATTATGAGGATGCTTCCCTTATTTTAATGACTTTTTTATCTTTGGCTGGAAATTAGGCCATCGACGGTATTTTTCCACTCGGATATACATATTTTGATATATAAATGAGAGATATTTTTTGTGGCTCTACATGATGTATCACTTGTTTTGGTTTATGTATTTTTTTATGCTGATGGATATCTATATTTTTGGTTTTATGTATGATGGTTTATTGGAGATGTATTCCGATTTAGGATATTGTTAGCTATGCGATCGGCTATTTGGTTTTGACTCCTTGGTATATGTGTAAATGTGATATAGTCAAATTGTTTGCTTAATCTTCGGCACACAAATATTATGCGAACAAATGTGTATCTCTTGTTTGAAATGTTTGGTTTAATCGTGATACTACTAGCCGGGAATCGAGGTAGACATGCATATGGTGAATGCCCCTATGGAGGGTGTCACACATAAGTCCGATGGTGGCATCATATTACGCACGATTGTTTGTTGCTAAAACGATACACACACCATTTTTGAACACAATGAGTGATCGGTCGAGGTGGTAAATGATCGAGCCAACTGCGGCTAAATTTTGGGACCATCTTGATGCTCCATCGGCAAATCCGAAATAGGGGTTCGTTTTGGTGATCCATGGTGATACTTTGAGCACTTTTAAATAAGTATTTGGGTCAAAAAAACTTGGGTGTTTGAGTTTTTGTGTACTTTCATTCTAGGGGAAGGGTTTTCTAGGCCCTTATGGGTAGAATTTCTTGAGGTAAAGGCCATCGATGGGGTTATTGAGGAAAGTCCCATTCGGTTCCATCGATATGTATGCCTGTCGGAGGCAATGTTGAATGATCTAGGGTCCTTTCCACAAGGGTTTTCAAACTTTCCCTGGTCCTAATGCCTCTTTTGGAACATCATAACGGAGGACTAATTCTCCCTCGGTGAATGAAGCGAGGGGTGATGTGGCAGTCGAATGATGTTTTTACCCTTTTCTTGTGGGCCTCGTTGTGTTGCAGTGACTGTCGTCAATTTTCGTCGACAAGCTCTAGTTGTACTAGGCGTTGCTCCAGAGGTTGGGTTTCATTGAGGAGTTCATTGGCGGCATGAAAATTTGGGATCTTGCAAAAATATATGCAAAAGAGGTACCTTGATCTTTTGCGACAGGAATTAGATGGAAATCCTGGGACGAGGAGGTGACAGTAATCCTAACACCAATATGTGATGATACAAATCATATATGGTGGATTGTGTCATCGGCATTTGGTGGGGGGAGAATCTCTGTAATGGGACTTTGTATGAGCGCAAGGTTGGGTTTCCCATTAGGATGGTTGATTTCCGGTAGGTGGAAATCGTGCCTGCCAGAGAGGTGCCTGAATGTTTCCATTAGCGGGCATGACTCTGGTGTGTAATTTTGGCCACTGCAGATGGTGCATGGTATCACTGAGCCAATGGAGTGAATAGTGTGAGATTCTATGCTACTCGTCGTTCCTGATGTGGATGCTCGAAAAGGGTCTAGCATAGAAGATGTTGTCTTCTACTTCCATTTCTCTATTGTTGGCTTGGGTGTGTCTACCTCTTTGGTGCAGTGTAGACTCAATGCAGCTCATGTTGCTCTTAGCTTGGGTAGATGTACACACTTAAACATATGGTGAAAGTGTGAACAAATTCGGCAATAAGTACACATGATCTTCTCTTGGTTTGAGAGGAATTTTTGAGGGAGAGAAGAGACTATGCAAAAAAATTTTGCAAGAGGCTTCAGTTCTCTGCATTAATTGACTCGGTGATCATTCAAATCACATAGGCCACATTTTATCCTAGGCTTGGCCAAGGTTGTGCTTTTTTGGTGTGTTGTCTTATCTTGCCTGATACACCATTGCGGAGGTGGGGACATTGACCTGGTGATGTGATTTTTATGCCATTCCCAGAGTTCATCCTGTCCCTTCTCTATGGCATTAATCATGTTGATGGTGGGACTAATTTGTGAGGCATAAGTACAGTGTCGCTCATAATGATTTCCCTGACATATAAGGCAAAATATCCTTGATATGAAGGTTTCATAAAGTTCAGTTTGAGGTCTGATGGGGAACCAGGGAAATAGATGACTTCATGGTCTGTATTTTTTCATAACGTATATGTTGGTCGTCCCTGTGAAGAGTGGTTGGGGTTAACTAGGGGTTTCCTGGTGGGTCGTTCTTCAGCTGTCAAGAACATGATGGATGCGCTCATCTCATCTGCTTAGGTCATGGAGCTGCCTGTGGACTCAGCATCCATGTCATTTTCTTGGGAAAGGCAGACTATGGCTAAGCAAAGTCTAGCGAGGGCTAGAAGGAATCAAGGTATGTAGTGACAATTCTCCAAAAGGTGATTTTCGGCGCATAATGGACATGTGAATTGTGTTGCCTGCAGTCTAACGTAGTAAACCCTTTCGATTGGATACCATCTATGGATGAGCTCTAGGGCCGCGCACTCTTCGAGGAAGTGACCACGTTCATCACATAGCATACAACGTATAATGGGCATAACTGGGGGTCTTTCTACAACCCTTCGTTCCTCCTGTAAGTATAGGATGGTACGAGGTTCATCGCCGACAGACTGAATGGAGGGATCCTCTTGATAGGATCACTCGATCACATGTAAGGTGTCCCTATATCATTGTATCTCTGGACAATGGTGGGTATAGTGCCCATAATTGATGTAGCAAGCGCATGCATGATTGGTACGCAACGCTTTGCCTTTACCTTTGGTGGAAGGTTCCTTTTTACGGGGACGCGGCGTCGATATGTCTGTTTCGGAGTGAAGGAGTGGTTTTAATTTGTCCTGCTCCAGAAATATATGGGTAGCATGACCTATTATGTCACATATGGCACAGACTAGTGATTATTGTTAAATGGTGGGGGTCACCATATTCTTTCCTCTCTTCTCCGTTTTCCTAGTAGTGATCACCGGTTTTGCGATGGGAATTTCCTTTGAAGGGGAAGTCTCCACTGTTTCTTGGATGGGTGAGGGCTCCTCGGGACTAGGGGGCTTCAATCCTGTGGCAGTAACGTGGGTGGATCATGTTCTGGAAGGGGGAAAAAGGTACCAAACTGGGAATTCCAATGATATGTTGGGTAATACCATTGTTGCCAAAACCTACTGGGAGACGAAGCAAGCTCGGGGGTAGAGGAAAGGGGTTTGGGTGGCGGCATAGGCTAGAGAGCCGATCATGGCCGATGCCTCAATGTCGTTACTACTTGAATCTGTGTCCTAACTAGCCTCGGCACTTGACGTGGACATCATGCATACTGGAGCTCCTGTGACATAGGGAGATGCCTCAAGGATAATGGGAGGATGTCCTATGAATGACCCTAGAAAAAATGATGGTTTGAATTGGCCAGGGCCATATTCTTGGTACTCTAAAAGACCATCCAAGGTTGTATCTACATAGGGTAGAATTACATATGTATTGGTTAGGGGACGCTTCTCACTGTGTGTCATCTGGTCTACAGTAATAATGCAGTCCTCGTGGGGGAACATCATAATGCGGAAGACAGAGGAGGCTATTGCAGACATGGCATACATATAACTCCATCCGAGGATTATATTGTAATCCAAGTGAGCATCCAAGACTTCAATGTCTATGTGGACCATCTTTCTGGCTAAACAGACTGGGAAATTTTGGTAGAGGCCGACAAGGGTCGAGGGACGACCGTCATATGCTCGAAGCGTGATGACTGAGGGTTTTTGTTTGGGAGAACCTAACCTCTGCCAAAAAAATTTTGACATGATGAATGTGGATGCACCCTCGTCTATGACACATTGGTGGATGGTGATATTCTGCACCGACACTGGTATCTGGAAGGTGACCATGAAAGGAAGCTGGGGGGTGTCTTTGTCTAAGACAAAAGCCATCAGGCATGTATCAGAAAGATTGACAGCGCCTAACGTGGAAAGTAGGGCTTTCCATTTCTTTGGGCATGATTACAAGACTTCCAAAACTGACATGGAAGTGGGATATTGTGCTAAATCATCCATGATGCTATAATTATGGGCTTTTTTGGAGTAGTTTCATGCTCGCCTATTAGGTCCCTTTTCCACCTTTGGTAATGGTTCTATGGGCATATTTGAAATGGTCAAAGGTGCAGTTGGCACACTGGTACTTACCCCTAACGTATTGGTGTCTGGTGGGGTGTCATAGTTTCGATTCCATTTTTGGAAAAACATATCTTCTCCAGTCATGTAGATTTCATCGCTTCTTTTCTCGGAATCGTCTGTATTCTACTGGTGAGTGCTTACCATCCCTTGGTTGGGGAAAGGTTCTTGCATCACAGCTGGTTTTTGGGAAGATCCTCCTTGTCCTCGGTTACTCTGTAGCATTTTTAGCTCGAGGAGATTGGGACAGTGGTGAGTATATTTCCCGTACTCACCACATATAGAAAAAGAATGGTTTGTTCGAAGAGGTGGCATTTTTCTCTATCGTTGGGCATTGCTTGGCCCCTGGTTCTGATTCTGGTTGGAGTTACCTCTAGCCTGGGCTCGTGGTGGGCGTTGTTGGTTGTTGCCCCCCTGTCCAGGGTTCCCTTTTGGCTTGTGGTTGGTTTTGAGACGGTTGGATAAAGTTCACCTATGCATTTTTTTTCATAGGTGGGTCATGTGCGGGGGACTGAATGTAATTCAGTCCTTCGTTTACACCTCACTATTGGAGGGGAGTTCTTTCGTAAATTTTTCTTTTTGCGTATTGATTCCCCTAAGCTGGAGGATAAGGTCCTCCTGGGTGATACGCTTGTGCCCTATTAGTCAAATTTTGTTGTGGCATATGATGACTTTGAAAATCGGGTTGAGGCATGATATGGGTAGAACTATATGTGTAACCAGGGTTTTGACTGTTGTTGCCTAGGTAACCCTGGGTGATTGACCCAATTAGCTCATCTACAAATTTCAACGCGCCTAGCACTTCTTGATAATTTTGCAGGCATGGGGTGTTGGGTAGGATGTTATAAATGTATCCTGATTGCGTATAAATTAGATCAAGATTTTGGGCTTTGCTGATTGTGTCCTCTTCAGATGTGGGATTTCGTTGTGCCACATCCATTGAAATCTCTGCCATAAGATTTTTCAAGAAAATGTCTAAGAGGATGCAGTCATCGAGTTTAGCTTTACATAAACTGTGACGCCGCCTCCATTCATGGAGATGGTACAAGATATGGACGGTGGGGGTTTGTCTAAAATGAGTCAGTAATTCTATTCCGAAATCATGGTGAATGGGTAACTGAAAATATGTTAGGAACATGGTAGCAAGGGCGCTAAAGATTCTATGTGAAGCCGAGGGTTTCTCCACGTACCATTTCATGAACACTCCAGTGGGAGTGTGTTGAAATAATCTCAATCGAATAGTGTCGTCAATGATACTATTCGATGAGCACCACAGGTGAAAGGTCATGACATGATTACTTGGATCTTCTTCTTGCTTGCATTTGAACTTTGGTATATAAGAAGGGAGATTTGTGGGCATGAGAGGCCATGTAGGATCATGTGCAATGGGGCCATTCATTAACTTGGTTAAATCGGGTAGATTCAACGAAGCTAAGAAGGTGACTGAGAGGTTGACGCCATTGATATGTGTGAAGCATTAGGGGAATTGTGAGGTCTAAAATGGGCCTCCTAGGGAAAATGTACAATCAAAATTAACTTTATGAAAACCAATCACATTTTAGGGGATGACATCATCTCCAATGGTTGAGGTGTCATTACTTGAGTTAAATGTACTTACTTGTCACATTCTCAATGGTGGATAAAAAATCATGGTTAATCATGGTAGTGCTATGAGTACTTTTAAAGTCATAAAGTAAATTACTAATAATAAATGTCATTTCACACTTTTTGAATAAAATATTATTATTGTATAAATTTTAATTAATAGTGTACTATATAATTAATAATTTATTAATTTATATTTGTAATTTATTTTAAGTTATTTAGGTGCAAAGGAAAAATGCATTAGTTTTTCATTGATAATGACATTTTCTTGAAAAGATAATTCTTATTTATAGTCACATCAATACAATTTTTTATTAATTTTATTTTGGTACATCTTTTCAATTTAATTTAACCATGGTTACATATATTTTGGTGCAAAAAGTAAAAGGAAAATTCATAAATATTATTTTAATATTTTAGCTATTATTTTATTATTTCCTTAAGAGGCCTATTTTAGACCTCAAAATTCCCCTAATGACACAAAGTTCTGGTTAGAATGACAGTTATTCTACGACGTACCCTGTTGTGTATTTAGCTGGCTTCCGGAATGGGATGCACTCCTCTGCCCCCTAGGGGTTGTGGGAGGAGTGGTATGTGGTGTAGTGTTGGGAGACCGACTAGGGTTCCCAACTATGGTTGCCCCAATAAAGGACGAACCAATGATGGTGGAAGTGTTCTGTCTTTGATGCCTGAATGGCGAAAGAGCTGGAAACCCTCCCAATAATGGGGGGAGGTCCAAAAGACACCTGGATCGACGAGGTTCCATTGGGACCTGTCAAGTGTCTCCCAGATTTTTGAAAACTTTGAGAGGATAGAGTCAATGATCAAAGAAAACTTCTTGTCACATACATAAAACAAAGTGAAAAATAAAATAGATTTCCCTTTAAATTAATCTATGTGATCAAGCAATAAAAAAAGTGGTTTTTTTTTCGTTTTCTTATGATACTCAAAATCCTAGAATACCTATGCATCCTCACACACTCAAAATTAACTGGGCCTTGAGAATATTTCTTGCGAGCGCTGGCACAATGTCCCGTAAGAGCTGGCAACGCCCCCAGTCAGCCAAAGAGAATCCACCAAGGTAAGGGTAGAGGGTTTGGCGCTTGCCTGCACTGTCACCTATAGGGTAGAGGTTGACATAGTTTTTGGCCACTAAGAACCATTGTCCCACGTGAGCATTCAATTCTTCAGCTTCTTTGTAATCAGCTAACATTATCGAGTATTAGCCGGGTCAGGTAGCCCCAACTAATACCGCACGCAATGTGCCTAAGTCTAACCCCCTCTGAAACGGGTCTCTGTCGTGCTCGGGTTTTCTTTGTTGTGGGCTGATAGGTGGATTTGAAGCTCCCTAAATACACAACTTTTATGTTTCAATATGAATTATGATCAAGGTGTCTTATTGGATTCCTACCCCCTTGATCCTAACATAAGTTATAAATTCTTTTGTAGCCCCTGTGGAGAGAATTTAGTGAGTTTGGTTAAGTTAGTTTTAGGTGTCTTTCTTCACTTAGTGGGTAAGTGTGTGTGAGAATAAAGTGAAAAAGCACATAGTTTGAACATGTGGATATCGTTGATCCTTTATAAAATCCCCTATTTAAACTATGTTGGTTGTTCCTGGCTCAAATGGAAAACATGTGTGGATAATGGGCCGCTTTCAAATTTTCTAGTTAATCTATGTGACTAACTATAGGGAGATGGAAAATTGTGAATATGGAGCATTCATATGCTTACCTAGGGTCACTAGAGGGTGCAAAGGTAGCAGAGATTACTTGCTCTTCTATAAACAATTCAATCCTAGTCCCGCAATTCCTAGTGCAAAAATTTAACTAAACTAAAAACTTTTACACTAGAACAAAAAAAACGAGCTATGCAAGCGTGGTCTTGGGCCACTTACTTGGACTAGTTATCTACGTGTGAGTACCAAAATTTTCAAAACATAAATTTTCGGAATGCAAGTTACTTTCCCCCCTACTTAAGTTATGTGAAGATTTTGCAAAAATCAACTTGAAGTAAAACTGACACTAGGCCTATAGAAAGCAGCTAAAAGTGAGTTTTAACAAGCTGTGGGGTACCACAACCAATGCTAGTAGATGCATTAGGGGATTCCAAGCACCTTATAAGCAGAAAAAGATAGAATTTAGGGAGAAATTTCTCATTCTGTAAATTGTGCGCAAAATGATGAGACAGGTGTGCTTCCTGCACGTGGGTCAGTACTGAACGTACGCCCTGCGCTTCTGTGAGGAATAAAAGCATGCAAATTCCTGCAAGTAAAAAAAATTAGGATCATCTCTTCTTCAGTTTGTCACTCAGGGTGAATCTAGGGACTGCAAGAGAGATTAGAGGACTATTAGCTCCAGTCCATAGTGTTAGTGTCTCATGATTTAGTAGATTGGTAGACCAAATGCACAGGGTAACATAAGACCAGTCTTTGGAGTCCTAGGCCCTAGCCTTCCTAGACTCAGAGAGGGCTCTCTCTATTGTATGCAAAGGATGTGAACTTTTTTGCTTTAGATGGTTGATTTTAGGCTAGTTGTTAAGTGTAGGGTTTGTTGTTTGTTTTGGTTGGGTAAGATGGTCAAGTAGAATAGGTGGAGTGAGGGGTCTTGAAATTATTGGGCTATGGAGTCAATGAAAGTCATGGATATCTCAACAATGAAACAAGATGCATAACAAGGAAAATATAGCTTGGTTAAATGGATCCTTAAGGTATGTGTGAATTGAAATGAACAATAAGCTGGTGAACAAAGTAGGTGTGTAAGGGCAGTGAAGAATCCTTAAAAAAATACCTTTTAAACAAGATGGTCTCAAAAACTGATCAACATAAGGACATAATCATAAGACATGGAAAAACAATAGCTTTCTAATTATACTTAAGCAAACAAACATTCAAGATGAACAATTCAATGAACCATAGAAAGCAAGAAACTAACCTAACTTTAAGTGATTTCACCTTCAAGATTTAGAAAACATTCAACATAACAAATAACTTTAATCAATGAAGAGGGAATGCCTAAACATCAATGATCAAGCTACAAAGAACTTTAAGGCAACTTCTCAAGCATGGACAAAGGGCATGATCAAAACATGACCTCTTTGGCTAAAACCTAACAAGTAATACTTCAAAGAGAGATTCCAAAATGGAGTTTAAATAGCATCAAATAGGCAAGGCTAATCGTAAAACATATTTGAAACTATTGTATTTAACCATTCATGGAATAAACAAGCATAGTGAGGTCTAAGGAGCAGCTAAGAATTCCTTAAACAAACCCAATAGAGGAAAACACAAATACAATAGAAACAGGAAGGACTAAGGTGCCTCAGAAAATTTCTTAACCTATACTATTATGTTCTACTGCAGCATAGAAGGACGGAAACCTAATGAAAACATGAGAAAAAATAGCATAAGAGAGAAGCACTTCACCAATAGCCAAGCTTAGGGATCCTGCAAGCTATCCTCCTTCATCATTAATAAAAACAAGGCATTCATAAACTCCACAAGACCAATTTCTTCTTCAAACTCAAGAAAACCATGTATTGCTCTCAAAACTCATCAAATGTGAACTTTCACAATGGAATACTCATGCTCTATTTATCTTAGCAAGTGAGGAGGTGGAAACCATAAGAGGCTTCCAGAAACCCTAATTTCATCATAAATGTCATTTATGTGCTTGAAGACCATGCAAGGCCCAAGACACATAATATCTAAGCTAATAAATGAAAAATAACATAACATAACTCCTCAATCAAATATGGAGTGATTTTCCCAAGAAAACATTAAAAAATCATTTTTCCATCAATTTTGTGTTTTGTTTACTTTTTGGCCAAAAAACACACAGTGTTGTCCATAAGCGCAACGCCACCTTAGGCAGAAAATAGGTCCTGTTGCAGCCAAGTTTTGGGGGCCTTCCCAATGTCAGATTTTGCTCTGTGATGGCTCATTGGAAATATTGTTGAGTCCTTTCTAGATATGCCTTTGGTTTTCTTATTGATCACATGTAACCGGTTCAAAATTTTAATTTCCCAAGACTGCTCTGAGCGCAACGCCAAGCCTGAAAAGGAGGCAGAATGGTGAAAAATGAGGTGGTTTTTGACCTTTGAGGGGTCAAAAGTGCTCCAATTGCTCTGAAATTTGGTGAGAATAGTCTGATGATAAATTAGTGGAAGATCACATCGAGCATCAACAACAAGTTCTCCAACTCTCAAAGGATAACCCAAATTTGGTGCATAATCTAATGAAACAACAGGAAGATCAACATGACATTGAAAGAAGTTATGAAGCAGTCATAGAAACAAGAAATCGACAAGTACGATCATTTTCAGAGTATCTCAGCAAGTGGAAGAACTTTCCTATAGAAGATTTCACATGGGAGGATGAGAATTTTATACAGAAGCATCAAGAAATAATCAAGCGTTGAGGACAACACTTGTTTGAAGGAGAGGGGCATGTTAAGTCCCTATATTAATAGTGTAGCCCCTTATTACGTTATTGTAGTTTCCCTTATTGTTATTATTGTACCCCTGTAACCCCCATATTTTTATTATTGTGCCCTTACATTATTATTGTTAGGTTGGCTAGGATTACATTGTGGGCCACTAGGATTATATTATGGCCCCATGGACTCCTATATATAGAAAGGAGTTTTTGTAAATTGTATCATCCAAGAATTGTGCATTTATGTAATGTATTGGAGGTTGCCCCCTCGAATTGGCTTATTTCTAAGGCGTTGATATCTCTTTTCTTCTATTTTTGAAGCTGGTTACACAACATTGTTTCATCATTGACATTTTGATCCTCTTCATTTGATACATCAAGAGAAGGGGAAAAGGGAGGTTTCCTTGAGGTGAAGGCACTTGTGTAGATGAGGAGGGTAAGTTTGATTGATGAGGGAGTTGTGGGCTTGTGAAGTCTTCATGTGCTATGAAAACCTCCCAAGGTATACCCTATTATTACAACTGATGTAATACCACCATATTGATCAAGGAATGGTGAAATACACTTTGCATTTATTGGGAAGGACTCCTTCTCTAGACAACAGAAGACATGTTTTCCATACTTCTATAGAGGTAGTAGGGAAAGTTGAGCATCTTGCCCCTTGTGAAATGTATGAGTCTAACATGGTAGGAATAAATCCTAGAATATCTCCCCTCACAGGTGAATTACTTCATGATAACTATCATGAAGGGTGCAAATCTCAGTTTGAGGTGTGAGAAAGGAAAAATAGACTTGCAGCCTTGTCTGTACCTAGTCTTCAAAAATGGCTCATAATAATCCTTGTCCAATTTTGATTTCTTAAACAATTTTTCACCAACAGCAGGGATACCAGTAGCATTTGAGATGGCATCTACTGATAGTTCAAAATCCACCCCTACAAGGCTTGATTTTTTTTTTTTGCAGGTTAAGTATAAAAAGCCTTGTGAGCTCTAGGTGGCTCTGTACTTGTTTGACTCTCTCACAAAATTGGAAGCACACTGAATTCTGGAAACATGAGAGGATCATGGGAGATGAGGTGATATCTACTGTGTTCTGGGGTTCAAGTCTGTTCACTTTTCCTCCCTTGTGATTTGGCCTCATAGGCCCTTGGAATCTTTGACTGCTGCTACTTTCTTCTGCTCCTGACATGGTGATGGGAGTTGTTTGTGGACAAACTAGGGTTTGGAGGAGCAAAATGAAAATGGTGGTGATGGCAGACTTTGTAGATGAATGATATAAAGGAAAAGGTATAAATGAGTGCTTTTGAGCTTAATGGGGCTTAACTTGAATATGAAGTGCAACTATTCTAAGTCACTCTCCTTCACATGAAAATTAAGTTGTTCAAAGAGGCCAAAGCAGAAGATTTAATATGAATTTAAGACCTAGGGATTGCACAACTAGGATTTGATCATTCCATAGACATCAAATGACAAAAAATATTTGAGAAGAGGAGAAAATAAGGGACCTACCAGTTTTACTTTCTTGCAAGTCTTTGGAGGAAATTTAAGGGTGTCCTTGAGCCTTTGGGAAATTTTTTTTCAAATCAGGAGGTCCTCTGTATTAGCACAGAGCCATGCCTGAACAGTTGGTTCAACCTATGGGTGTAGTGCCAGCAAGTCTTGCCTCTACCTGAGCATAGCGCTGGCATTCAGAATAGGGTGTAGGGTCCTGCATGTGTCGGGCTCGTCTGTGTGTAGCGCCACCCGATTCGCATAACGCCACCTCCTATTAGCACAACGCTGAGTAATTTTGAATAGAAAAAAATTTGATTAAAGTCGCATTAGGGCCTATGAGCATAGCGCCACCTGATTCGCGAGGCGCCAGGGAACTTTTTCCCAGGAACAGTCAAACAAACCCTGAATTTTCTGTTGAAGGTTTTCTCTTTTTTGAAAGTGACAAGTGAGTTAGAAATGATAGTTGAGGTGCCTTTATACCCTTTGAAAGATAAATCAAATTTCGAAAACCCACTTTTGCTAAGTTTATTTTTTTCACTTTATGAGTTTCATTGATATCCTATGACCCTTTTTGCAAGTGATTTGCAACTTGACAAAGTGATTTTTCTTCTTTTGGTGAGGTTGTGCTGAAAAGATGAAGAGGTGTCCTTTAACTTTGGAAGTGTTGGCACTGTTAAACCTCTCCTTGTTTCCACTAGGAAACTGAAAGACCTGTTTTTATCCCCTTTTAAAATTTCTGAGTGTTAGTGACCTAAAAAAATTCTCTTTTTATCTCCTTACTGTTTTTAACAGTGATACACTCACTTTGAAAAAGACTATAAATTATGCCTGCCATGTCTTCCATTGGCCACTTCTGATTTTTGCAGGTGCCTATGACACATTTGTTTTCATTCTCTTTTGTCACTCTTTGGAGTTTGAAAACCTTCAGTCACTCAGCAGTGATCTCATGCTTAGCTTGATTTTTCATTTTGACACTCAAGCTTATGTTTTTCTCCTCTTGAACATTTTGAGGGCAATTGAATGTACTTGATGGTTTAGTCTCCCTCACACTGATAAACTTTTCATTCTTCCCCCTTTTGATGCAGTGAAGAATTGTTGCCTTGGCCAACCCTAGAAATCACCTTCAATGGCTTTTGGAAACTTTCTGCTATCATGATGGAGGTCCATCATCTTCAATTTTCTTGCTTTGCATATCCTTCTGAAACTTTAGGTTTTATGGTTGTTAGAGAAAAATAATTAGTGTTTTCTTCTAAGTTCTCTATAGCCCTTTCAAGTTCATTCATTTCTATTCAGTTCACCTCACCTTTTTCCCTTCTTCATTTATAATTTCTAAAAAAACTTCAATTTGTGCTTGTTTTTGTTGATATTCCTCTGTTCTTGTGGTCTTTTGCATTAGCTTCTTTCTTGGCAACATTGTTTAGCCAATCAATCCCAAAACCCTGATTCTCTTTGAGCATAGGCCTGCTGCCTCTTCTTTGCTGTGGATGTCTTTAGTGATGAGTTGGCCTCTTACCTTACCTCAATTTATGCTGATAGCCATATAAATCATTCCTACATAAATGTTTAAGATACACAGTTATCCTCTGGCAGAATGTTGTATTTGGCAAAGTAATCCTTCTTGAAGGTCTATTTCATCTAATTTGTACAAATAGTTACTTGACCTTATTTCACATTTGGTTTCATCTTCTTGGCATAAGAAAAACATTGTTTTTAGAACACCAAAACAATCCTTTAACCTATGAAAACCTAACTGACCTAGTGGGAGGCTCATTAGGTTGGCCCTTGGCTAAAAACTTGACTTCAAGAATTTCAAGTGTAAAATAGAGCTTTTGACATAACTTGTACATTACATACCCAAAACTACTGATTTTGATTTATCTAAGGAGCCCATAAGGGTAGCTTGATACCACCAATACTTGAGGCACTTGATGAATAGGGGAAAAGGTTAGGCTACTTGGAAACCCAAGGCAGAAGTGTAAGGGTTAGGCAAGTCAAAATAGAGTGGTAAGGACAGAGGTGGAAAAACACAATGAAAATGAGTGGCATGAGCCCATGATGGGTCTTTTGGGAGTGATAGCTGACCATGACATGATATGATAGTAAAGAAGTAAAAAAATTATCCTAAGGATAACTAAGGCAGTGATATTTCTAGAACTCACAATATTCATGAATTTTGTTTCTAGAAATCTAGGATAAGCAATTAGTCATCTATAAAAGGAAAAAAATTACTGATGACTAACATACGACATAGACAGAGGTCTCCTGCAAAAGAAGGCACAACCACATAAACTTGGTAATAAAATGTTAGTGGATTCGCCAATCCTGTTGTGGTGTGTTTGGTGCACGTATGTACGAAATCACACCAGTTTAAGGGGTGTGGTTTACCCCTTTAAACTATTGGTAATAGGCAGAAAGAAGTGGATTTAATTATCATACTACATATAAAAGAAGCATGCAAATGTAATATAAAAACTAAACTAAAACTAAACATAAATAAACAGAAGCTCTAACGAGTCAAACGACACAATAATGCAAACGGTGTCTCTAGGCCCGTCTTATTCAGCACTGGTAGAAAGGGGCAGAATACTTAACCCTCTTGCCAAATGGCCCCTAAAAAATGGTTCTAGGTCCCAATGAAAGGATGTTGTTCGTTCCAAGCCTCGCGTCGATGTAGTATCCCTCTCTCTCTACTGTGTGGACTGAGCTTGTTGGATGGCCAACAAGTGAGTCCCCTCTGTCTGCAACTCCGAGTCACACACTGCTAGTATTGGTTGGGCAACTATGGCCCGCATAACAATGTGATCACCAATTCTTCATCTCATGGTGGCTTTATATAGGGTATTTCAAATCCTCCTTCCCTCCCTTGGTACATTGTGGATGGTGACCCAAGGGAGAGGTATGACTCCTTTGTGTGCTCAAAATATTCCATTGTGTGCTCACATAGTGTCTTTGGAGGTGTTGGTGGCTATCCTTAGGCGGCTCCAAGTAAAGAGTAACTTGTCATTTTCTTTATGTGGTCCCAGATAGTGACATTTCGCCACTCTTAGGAATGCGTGCTTAGCGGGCCAAAATGTGTGCAGAAGGCGCTCTTCTCGAAGGATAATGCATGCAATCAACATTTAAGACTAGTTCAAATTTGATTTCCTTTAAACCTTTGAGATTTTTTAAATACTTTTCGGATCCTGTAATGTCTTCCAACCCTATCAATCCTTTGTCTTGACATTAATTAATGTCATCTTCTGTTCTACGATTTTCCAATGTTAACAATAAGCCTTGTTTTTTCAGCTATTTGGTCACTCTTAAATGAATTGAAGTGGAAGCCTAATGAAACCCTAATTACAAGTTTGTGATCACTATCTATACACTTGTTTCATCCTCCTAAAAGAATATCAGTCATAGACAGGGTAATTTCATTAATTTAGGGTTTTCATTGATTTATTTTTCCCTTTCACTCATTCCCTTCACCTTTCAAACTAGCCATCCCATCCCCTTCCCCTCATCTCATTTCACTTGCACCCTAGGGTTTCACAAATCAGAATTTAAGATTTCTAAAGAAGAGGATAGTGGCATTTTTGGTGAGGATGCCAAGAAGAAATGACCATAAGGGAGGTAAAATAAATAGATTTGAACCCATCACTACAAGAGAACTTATGTCCTCTCCTCTCACTATATATTTCTTCAAACATGTGGGTTGTTTTCAGTTTTGTGAGAGAGTGAAGCAAGTCCAAAATCACCCGGAGTTAACAAGATTGTTCATCACTAATCTACATGAAAAGGAGGTCATTTTTGCTGGGGATACTTTTGATATGTCCACCAATGCTATTGAAACTGCTATAGGGATCCCTAGTGTGGGAGAGAGGTGGTTTAAACAAGAAAACTTGGACATGAGCTATTATGAACTGTACCTCAAACCTAGGTACAAATATCACAAGAAATCCATTTTCCCTTTTTCTCATCTCTGCGACCAGTATGTTCCCATGATGAGGATAATAATGAAATACTTCACTTGTGAGGGGAGGTTTTCTCGACTCTACTCATACCATATCAGTCTCCTCATGACCTTATTATCTTTTTCGTAGAATTAACAAGATGGCTTACATTTTGAAAAAGAGGGATTAAAATCAGCAAATGCAGAGTCTATTTCATCATTCACTCATCAAAATGGTGGTCATGCATCAGCTTTAGCAGAAAAACATTTCATGGGATGCATTCATTGCAAATGAGGTTTTTACTACCCCACCTGGCCATCATGAGCACGATATTCCTTCGTCATCTCATCCTCCTGTATTCCCTTCTCCATCACATCATATGGCTCATACATCACCACTCACTTAGATCCATTCGCCTCATGTTGATACTACCTCATCACCTTTCTATAACTTGTCACCATCACATCATGATACCAGAGCATCAAGCAGTGAAAGGGACATTAAGGTAGCTTACACCAAAATGATTCATATTCAGCCATTTCCTTTGACATATTAGAGAGGCCACAGGAATGTGTTTGCTTCACATGGTGTGAGAGGGGCATGCCTCCTTCATCAGCAAAATAGGTAGACAAGGGCAAGGAAAAGGCTACAGAGCCTATCATTGTTGAGCAAGAGGACAAACATGAAACTGAGCAGGAGTTTCAGTTGATTGAGATTGATGATGAGGATGGGGATAGAGCTACTAGTGCAGTGATCAGAGACAAGGAGGCTAAGATTAGAGAGCTTCAAGCTAATCTTGGTAGAGCAAACTATGTTATTGACTTTCTTGAGCTAGAAAATCTGCAGCTGAAGACAAAGCAGACCATCAGTGAGGTCAGGGAAATCAGAGCCCAGAGAGAGGCAGGAAAGGCCAAGGCCTTACTGGATGAGACCTTGGGCAGTTTTGATGACAATAATGATGAGGAAGATCAACTTCCTAGATGGAGACTGAGGACCATTGGGTTAAAGAGGGCTTTAGCTCAGGAAAGGTAGAAAGAGGATGAATTGGCAGAGCAGCTCACTCAAAGTGAGTTGCTTTCCATTAAGATTAGTAAAGATAGAGATTCTTGGCTTGAGAGAGAAAATTTTCATTTGGAGGGACTAATATAGAAGGCAAAGAAAGACAATGATATTCAGAGGAAGATGGAAAAACATTATGCCAAGAGAAATAAGACTGCAAGGGCCAAGCTCAAATGAACCCATGCAAAGATTCGAGCTTTGACCAAGTCAAAAGAGAAGGAGAAGTTGAATATTCTTTCTGAGGTGTATCATGATGCCTCTAACCTCTAAATCAGCAAGGAAAATAATAATTTTGGCACATGTAGCACTCTTATGAAATTTTTGATTTTTTGGGACAGTTCAGCATGCAGAAAACTTGCTAAATACGCAGTTCCATTGGTGATGTGCTCTTTTTTGGGCCATATAAATGGAAAATGGTAAGCATCCTCATTTTCCTAATGACAAGTACATCAACCTCAAAAAATTTCAGGAGATTTGGAGCAGAACTAGTCACTTAATGAGCCCAAAAACCACCAAAAAATCATGTTTCTGCCCTCTTTTTCACCTTGGCTCTGCATGTTACTAGTCTTGGGAGAGTAGGTTTTTGATAGGGTAGATGGAAACAATTTTGGAAAATCAAAGCATATCTAGAAAATTGACTCAGATAAATTTCCAATGAGCTATCATGGAACTTCTTTGGACAAGGGGAAGGCCTCCAAAAGTGGCTCACAAAACAAGTCAATTTTTTTGTCATGACGCTGCACGTTTACGAGGGAATTTACAGTTTCACCAATTTCAGTAAATTTTGAAGTTTCACCTCTGTTTCACTTTTTACTTGGGTAAATGTAGAATTTACCATTGTAAATATCATATTTTACTTTTACCTAAGGTAGATACATTAGGTAAATCATTAATTTGAAGTCATTGTAAATATCATATTTTACTTTTACCTAAGGTAGATACATTAGGTAAATCATTAATTTGAAGTCAAATGTATCTGTTCTAAAAGATAGAAATGAGTCACTTTCCTCATCCTAGTCTTTAGCTTTCAGTTCATATTTTGGTGTAACAACTCCCTCACCTCATGGATTCGAACCCTGAGGATGAGAAGAAGTGGTTTTGAAGTCTATAAGGTGTACTTTTTAGTCTTTTTAATTGTTGGCATCAGTTGGAGAGATTGTATTGCTCAAGTATCATTCTCGCTTGGACATTAATGGAAAATTGCAGCTATTTTCTTGGGATCCCTGTTGCATGAGTTTTAAACATTGTTTCTTCTATGTGATTGATTTTTTAGAATGTATTGTTAATTCATAAACCATTTCATATCTATAATATACTTTATTTCAAGTTTTAAAGACAAAATTCATGTTTAGTTATGCTCTGTTTTGGAAAATTCAGTATAATGTGTTCATTTTCTTCAGTTTAGGGAAAATACATTTCAGATGCTTTCCTTAGTTCCTCACCAGTATTTGCATCTCATTTAATTCTCTTCCAATTTTTAAACCTTTTACCTACCTTTCCCCATCAAGAAGACTGTGATTTCATCCTTTTAGCCCTGATCTATCCCCTTGACCTAATCCTTGTTCAGTGAGCCCAACCCTAAAATCAAAATCAAAACCCCCTATATTCCTTATCTAGCCTGTTATGAATATTTTATTAATTATTAGTTAGATATAGTTATATTAGGTTTTATTAACTGAAAGGGCATGATCAAAGATCATGCCTCTTCGCCAAGGGACACCTTGAGGCTGTATTTAAAGCCTAGGCGATCCCTCATTGTAATCATCTCATCTTTCATCATTAATAATATATATTTATCAAGTTTACCAGAGTTTTTACACTCCATTGGTATCGGCTCTGTTGTTCTTCGGGATCTGTGTGATCACCCAGAATTAAGGAATTACAAAGAATTCCAGATTGCAGATTTTTTTTTACCAAGTGCTTGAGCAGCAACCTGGTTTTTAAAAAAAATAAATTTGGTGCAGATTTTTACCAACCTCCTCTGCTCTATCACCCCCTCTACCTTCGCTCACCAACCCGATTTCCACACGTAAAAAAAAAAAAATAAATAAATAATTTTTTTTTTACAACCCAACAAACAACGCTCATTACAAATCTACCCTTGGCCTTCCACACTCAACACTCTCCCCATTCCCCACGCTCAATTCCTCACTGCACTTATAAGAAATAGGAACGGGCACATTTAAAAAAAAAAATACGATTTTTTTTAAACTATCGGGGCCAGACTGCCCGCTGTCGTTTCATCTGTAGCACTGTGAACAGAGGAAGAAGTATAGTAACTCGGACTTTGGACAATAAAGCAAGAAGCTTGTTAACATCTCGGATTACAGTCCTTGTTGAAGGCTATGTCACCTTCGGACCCTTGAGAGCTCGGTTGAAGGCACAGTGGTCTACGCACTTATGGTAAACAATGACTAATTATTGGTAGACGGTGATAAGAAGCTCAGACTCAGTTCTGTGGGAGACTTGTGCTTATACCCTCGGACTCTGTGGCAGCATCCTGTGGCTACTAACATCTCGGTGCAACCTCAGATCAGTCCTAAACCTTGTTTTACAGTCACCTATGGAAACTTAGAAGCTCGGACCTTCAAAAGACAGTCAATAGCTCAATTGACATCTCAAGGATCATCCTCCTGTAGAAGCTCGAAACTACATCTTCCCTGCCGGCCTTCCGCATTCCCCGACTTCTATCCTCCCCGCCGCCTCCACTCCTGCCTGGCTTCCCGACACCCTCCTGTCCACACGTCCCCCGTCCACTTTCCGTCCCCGGCCAGCTTGCCCTCCGCCACTTTACTTCTGTCAGCTGCTGTCCCCACCGAAGCCGCAGTCAACAAATCACAAAGTCGTTTTTTTGTTATGCGTTGTTCAACCATCGTGTCTCTTGGTGGACATTAAAAAACACGATTTTTTTTTTAATTATATAAAATATATATTATATAGTTAAATTGATAATTATATATATGTATATATATTATAATTATATAATTCATTTATATATATAATTTTCATTTAATAATTATATATATAACAATTATATAATTAAATTATATATATTATATAATTTTTAATTAAAAATTATATATATATAATAATTATATAGTTTTAAAAAAAAAAATTAATTAATTAATTAATTAACTAAATATTAATTAATTAATTAATTCAAAAAAAAATTTAATTAAATATTAATTAATTAATTTTAAAGAAAAAGAGGAAAATTTCGCAGAAAAATATCAATGATGACGATTGATCAGATAAAAAGACAAATATGGCTAAAACAAATGGAGACTAAGGACGAAGAGAACAAAATATTACAGAAATTTAATGCGATCATGAACAATATGACAGAACTCTACAATAAGCTAAATGATAAAATAGATAAGTTAAGTCAGACACAATCCCCAATATCTCCTAACATGGAACAAAATCACCAAAAAAATTCCGCAGATTCAGGGAACTCAGAAGAGCATCAGGAAAAACTGATTTCCCACATCACCATGAAGATACAGATGTTTATAAACAACAAAATGTTCCATCCCCAGAATTGAACGAAACATGTGAAGCGACAAACACATCCGAAGCCACTGATATAACGACAGAAGCTGTTGAGGCCTTCGGTGATGAAGCAGATATGGTTGTTAAGAATGAAGCATGTGATGATGAGGAGAAGTTACATCAGACAATAATTGTTGGTAACTTACCTCTAAATCTAAAAAGGAATCACAAAAAATCACCAAAAGAACAAGGAATAGCTGGGAAATATGAAAAAGTATTCCAAGATCTACCCATAAAAGTGCCTTCCGATAGGAAAATCAAACATCCAATAGAAGTCAAGACAGTATCCAACTCTGTCGATATCAGATCTTTTCACTATCCACATCACCAACAGATGGATTTCGAGAAGATGCTCCACGATCTTTTTAAAATATGGGAAGCAAGAGCTCATCGCTTGAGAAAACCAGAAATTCGTCAACATTGTCCATCATTACATATGCTTTGAGGACAAAGCATCTTAAGAGAGGGGCAATGTTATGAATATTTTATTAATTATTAGTTAGATATAGTTATATTAGGTTTTATTAACTGAAAGGGCATGATCAAAGATCATGCCTCTTCGCCAAGGGACACCTTGAGGCTGTATTTAAAGCCTAGGCGATCCCTCATTGTAATCATCTCTTATCTTCATCATTAATAATATATATTTATCAAGTTTACCAGAGTTTTTACACTCCATAGCCTAAAAAAAATTATCCAGCCCTCTTGGCTGTGATTCTATAGAGAGATCCCTCTATGATTTCGTAGGGCTAGATACCAATTCAAAAATTTGGTTTGAGGTTACCTCAGGATCTCCTTCTTCGACCTAAGGATCACTCCAGGTGATAAAAATGCCATCCCTTTATAACTTTAGTCTACTACAATTGATACGTCCAGGAAAAACTCACCATTCAACTTTTGATTAATTGCACCCCCTCTGAAATACTCATGACAATGTACGACCCCAACCAGTGCATTTCCAGTTTACCTGGAAGCTTCACAAACTGACTGTCATATAAAATAAATAAGTCGCACAACATGAAAGTCTTCTGCTTAATATGTCGTTCATGCCAGGGTTTTTCCCTCTCCTTCTGCACCTATTGGTGAAATCCAAAAATGAACCTATCCTCCTCTAGCATGAGTAGTTTCTCCAATCCCTGCTCCATAATATCATTGTCTGCCATATCTGTGACTATTGCAATTCAAAGACTAGGCACCATGTATTCCATTGGCAAACGTAACTTCCCTTCCCATATACTAGCCGAAGCAGTCGACTCATCCAATACACCAGTAGTCTTGTATACCCACGCCAAGAAAGTACATATTATAAATTCATAGAGTCGATCCTTCTTGTTTCTGTAATTAAAGAGTTCTCGAATTTTATTTAAAGGCTCAACAGCGTCCATGCTTTGTGGGTGACATAAGATACTCTTTTTTCGATGTAAAACCATTGGTGATAATTGATAGTGTTGTTTTAAAATGTGTACCTCGATTACTCATAGAATCTTTGGGCCGCAAGCCTTGATAAATATATTCCAAAAATAAGCTAAATAGATCTATTTTCGATATTTGACTAGTTGGCCTCTCATCTTGTAAGTATCTATTACAATAATAATATACATTGACACCTATTTTCTTCTTTAAAGTGTCGATTTACAAAATGATTTTCCATATAATTCACACCAAAAGTGACTTGAGATGCAACATATTTCATCCCACTCACCGTGGTTATCGATCCAACACAACACACCTGGCCTTCTAATACTCGCAGGAATCATACCCATGCTGGCGTATTTTTAGATCCAATCATAGGTCTTCCAAGTAAATACCTGTAGTGACCTCCAACAACTCATACATGCTCTTCTATGCCATGTTGTTTATTTCTTTCAGATACATATATTTGTTGTATCTAGTATCCATGCTTGAAAGCTAACCGTATCCAAATCAAAATAATGTATTGCGCTTTTCTATATCTTTCTTACCTTTTTACTGCTTTTTCTCTGCTGATCTACGACTCCACCGTTAAGAAATTAGATACTATCTACAAAATGCTCATCTGCAACAAATAGTGACAATACATGCATCAAGTAATCCTTCTTAAATATTTGTTTGGTTCTTTTCATCACCGATCAGGACAAATGATCAGAACCAATGTTCAAACATCTGACTTAGCATTATCTTTGATACGTATACGGAAATATAATAAGCGCACCATCTTCCCCATAACAAAGGCTTTATTCACAAGTATTTAAAGCAAAATGATCAAGTAATTTTGAATTATAGCCTAATAAATAATGAAATTTTTGCTATGCATAAGCTAACGCTTCGCTCACGTAGTTAGATAATTTCATTTTACTGAACAATTTGGCAATGGAATAAAGCAGATGATAGATCTCCTTCCTCACTATGCTAAGAATACTCCAAATCTACTCAAATTTTCGACATGTACATGGAAATCCTTCACCCTTCGACCAAATTGGTGAAGTGACCATCTCTTTCCTTCATCATTGACTCTTATAGCGGTCATCATCCCAAATGGGAACTTGAAATCAACTAACAAGATTTTTCCATTGGTGTAATTGATCTAGCATATAGGCCTTCGCAAATTTCATCTTGTATGAATTAAGCATCATCATATTTACTACATTCATTGTATTTCGCTCCAAATTTATAATCTCGCGTCTGCGGATCTACCATCAATCGCTATATAACCAATGTACCCGATAATATACCATATGGCACACGAAAAATAATTTCATTTCAAATTCAAGGAGATTTGTGTTGGCGGAGGTCGAGCAGACCGGAGTTTCCCAGAAGAAAGGCCAAGGTTTAAATTTATTCTATAAACGTGACATTTCACCCTACTCAGAGGCGATCATATCACACGAAATCAGCCTTTGACCTTAGTAAGGTTGAAAAATCAAGTATCTATCGATCACAACATAAATAAGCGAAACTACTTGAAACCTCCATAGATCTTTTACTTTGCACAATATATCCTCCGTAAGCATAATTCGGGATCAGAATTACAATTTAAAATAAATACCATTCATAATGCTCAACTGAAGTATCTATAATTCGAACATCACCTACGTGAGCTATGTTGCATTATCAACATCAACAACTACATTACCCCCGAGTCTCTTATGAAACATCTGTTCATGACATTCTATGAGCTCTCTCATTTCTCTTCCTGGAAACCTACGTTGGAACAAATCCATATATCTTTGGTGGATGCCTTGTTCTTACAGTATTGACTTTGATCTTTTCTTCCCTTCATTGTTCTCTTCTTCTTGATCCTTTGGGATTATTCTTGTCCTTGTCACATTCACACCATAAATGTTGGTTTCTGCTGCATACCTATTCTCCAACTCTCTGCGTAGTGATATCTCACATGCAAATTAGTTTGCCTTCCTTCTGTTCTTCAACAAATAACCTTTTTCGAAACGGAAGCCCCGAAACAAGTTTGGTATACTGTAGGTATCCGGCCTTGGCGCTACACTAGAAATAACCTTTAACAGAACACAAATATTTTCAATCATCAAATACACCTCTACTAAATTTGTAGATAAATTGCTAAATGCCACGATGGCGACTCTAAAAATATTGTACTTTTTATTCTTCAATCCAAAGCGACGCTAACCGTGCAATGAAATAGGTATTTGGGTAGGTGGCATACTCCTATCTTGACACAATGTTGTCGATGAACATCGATTATAGCAATGGACAGAACCCTTCCTCCATTCTCAAAAACTTCATGAAATTTGTTGGAAATGGATACATAAGTTTATACGCCATTCAATTTTCTTAGGTGACACAAATCTTTATCTCTCCTTGGTCTTTTCTTCCTAGACCACCATAAGGCTAACAGTTCTTGAAGTAGTTGTCTGATCTGAAAGATATTGTATAGTTCCTCCCTTACTTCTCTTTATATTTTCGTTCCAGCCGTATAAATTTGTTTACTAGATTCGCATCGAATTGCTTTTCTCCAAATCTCTGATGGAATTTTTAGCTCAGAGAAATCGCGGAGAGCAGTCTTGTTGCTATCTGTAATTCAGTGACCTTACTCACCTAATAATCTTCCCAGTATCCGGTCTTGATGAGTAGACTCTAATTACTGAACTAATTTTGAATGCAGTCTATACATATTTATTTTATGTCGAGAATCTACTGCTTTCAGGACCCGAAACCTAAGCGCCTCTTTGGATTCCATAATAGTAATGTTGCATGGATCTCCTCCTCGTCTAAGACTCCTGTAACATTGTAATACACCGTTCCAACTATGCAGCCCGGTTAAGGCGTACCGAAGTTGTTGACACCGATTAGTTATTTAGAATATTTCACTCTTATAGCTTCACGAAGAGCGTGTTAATATTATCTACAACCATCACCTGAAACATATTTCCAATACGACCCTTGATCCTCTGGTATATCTAATAGCATTTCTCGTGCCGACTCTATTTCAAGATACCTCTTGAATATTATATCCAAGTGGGAATAATATTTATTACTTATTTAGGTTAGGAGTTCTTCACCTAAGTAATTGTAATAAGACAAATGCTTACATTATCATCCTTACCATTGTACTTCTCCATGATCCTAGATACGCATGACTAAATATAAGCCTTATCATTTACAATATTCTTTATCTCAAGTACAACGTATGTACCCCACCACACGGTTAGGT
Source organism: Pinus albicaulis (assembly GCA_034641835.2). Taxonomy (NCBI): domain Eukaryota; kingdom Viridiplantae; phylum Streptophyta; class Pinopsida; order Pinales; family Pinaceae; genus Pinus; species Pinus albicaulis. The sequence continues at coordinate 178,314,207 of CM076577.1, forward strand.
GGACCTCAAAAGCAATCCAACATATCGTTGCTCTTAAAGCACTTTCTTCTCAAACTCATCTGATAAATAAGGTAATATCCCAATGCCATTTATGTAAGGAAGTCTTGCCTTCGGCGTGTTGCAAGTGATCGTAATTCTATTACCACAGCGTATAAAATTCGCGCATTAATTCTATAGGATTCTCAATTCTTCCTTGAGTCTAAAAAAACCACCAGAGGTTATACATACTCCCAACTTATCACTGCATCTGGCGTTGATTGATCAAATATTCATCTATCACCGGTGATCTTTATAGATCTTTTTGATAACCTCATATTCATTCTAAAGCAGTTTCTAAATATTAGGCACCTTCAAGGAGAAGTCCAGGAAAATGACCACCAGTACCTTATTTTTCAAACAATATCTCTCTATTCTTCCAAATTAATTATGGCCTCCATATCACTCGTAATCGAATCCCAACAAAAGCAGATACAAATTGTTATCATCAACAATCTCAATTAATTAAAGTTTGTCCTGCACTTGCACCATCGATGTCTACTTGGCCTGTCTAAACGGCCCATAGAATAATTTTATGTTGATTAGCCATTCTTAGTTGAATTGAAACCTACAGCTTTTTTCCATTCATTCCTCACGTAATAATTTACCGAAAGCTTGTTGCATATGATCCACTAGGTCAATGTAACCGTTGACTCATGTCGTCCCAATATGCGTAGTTAACATTTCTCTATAAATTCTTTTCTGCTTGTAATACCTTGTTCGTAGTGTGGTGCAGCTCTTGCTTTTGCAACGTTTATTGACACCTACAATCAACCCCACAGCTTTTGGTCTCTTAGAGTACACCATGTCTTCAAATACCCAGAATGGGTTGATCGGCTGCTGTTTCCTTCTCCTTGGGTTATTCTATGAGAATCAGTTGTCTGTATTGTATAACGAAGCCCGGAGGCTCATAAGAATTCTTCTCTTTCGCCGGTTCTCCTTTGCATTGTACATGGAGCCAGTAACCGTATATAGAAACACCCAATCCCCTTGTAGCCCTCTTCTTTTCTTTTGGCTTCTATAGTATTTATCGCTTCTTGTTACTACGATGCTGAGCAGTTGACTCCTCATCATTTGTATGTTCCTGGCGGGTTGATGATTGACCTCGAATTTGCCAATAATGGATAATATTTTATTTCATGATAAAATCGTGAAAATACCTGAATACTACGGTGGTATTCTAACAATACCTGAAAAATTTTCTGGTTGGATGCAATTAAAACATGATGTCTACAGCACGTCGATTGCACCAGCCGTGTACTCCACCAACCTTGGAAACTATGATTTGTTGTTGATCCTAGATCTTGTCGCCGACTTGCATTCTCTATACACAAGTTCAACCTAATCTTCGTCTATCTCTGGAATTTATTTGCGTCATGTATCTAAACTGTTACAAACAATTTAACCCATTCGAAAATTTAGATAGATTTTTGCGACAAATGAAAATAATCCTATGGGGTCAACGCAACATACTGTCATAGGCTATGAACCAGTCCATCACTTGGTCAATTGAAGTGATTTTGGCATCCAGTACAATTATCTATAGACAAGACTACTAGTCTGTATTTATCATACACTTTATCTAGCAGAATTTAATTTGTCAATGGTGACGGTTTCCCTTCTTTAGGTCTGAGTTCCATATGTAATACTTTGTAAATTGTATTTTTGATTCTAATATTTGGTGTTGTTGTGGCTTATATATACTCATAATCCTCGATGATTAAAACAGGTTGCAATCTTCTATTCTTGAATAATGAAATTCCAAGGTGTAGTAAACAAATATTTCTAAACAATTAATGCTCAGGGGATCTCAAAGATGACTTGACATGACATCTTAAACCTTTGATCTACTTCCCCAGTTTGGTATTCAATTTCTTGAACTCTTTGATCTTCTTAATACATTATTGTGATTTTGGCCCTACTAATTGCTTGTCGTTGTGCGCCAATGTGTACGGCGGCTGGGTTGATAAATGATTTATTTCATATGCAAGACAAGGCTATGAAATGTATGGTTGTAGCTTGACTGCGCTTTATTTATAGCTCTCACTCAGGTGATGTTTACCAATGTCCACCACATACGCATTTAAAACAAATTCCTTGAGGTCATCTAATCCATGAACACGAGCATCTTTGCTACATGATCCATGTTAAATGGGGAAAGTGGTGATGGGGTGTAGAACGATATGAGATGGTTTTGAAGAATGGGAGGTTAGAATCAGTCCTACGATGATATCAGAAATGCTTCATCAGCTGCTCCCAGAAGTCATAGGGTTTCTCTCTTGCTAATTTCAGACAAAAAACCATTTGTACTTAGACTCAGCCCAATTATTGCAATATACCACTAAATATCTTACCGCATCATGGTTACAGTATTATTCTGGGAACATCAATTATATTGCATTTTCATCACACCTTTTCCTGATAACATATTAATCTGAATCTTCAATGAGTTTAAGTACCCTCATGGTACCCTGAAAAAATATTTCTCTTCATTGCAAGACCATGAATGTAAATAGATAAGAACTCAATAATAAAGCCTCAAGGATACTATTGATCCAATAGTCAAATATGAGGATATACATTGTTTGTCTCCTTGAGTCACTTAAATAGATTTGGGTTCCCTGAAATGGCTTTGTTGTTAGTACGGTGTATTCTCTATAATAACGGAGAAAACTATAATAAATGCTGGCGGGCAGAGAAAAAAGTATCTGGAATATTTAATTACACGTGACAGATACTGTCTTATGTAACCACTTTCGGTTGATAGGTACATTTTTTTCTTCTGCTGTAAGTCCATTCTTTCGAGATCTGCCTACCAGTCTTATTTGCATTTGCGATGGATGCCAAAATCCGCACCAGTTAGATCTCGATGCCGCTGCGGTACCATTTTTGACGATGGGGCCACAAACCCAAGTTGATATGGTTGCGACATAAAAAAACCTTATTGCAATGGTCACTTTGACGCGATCTTTATGAGACCAAAGTGTTAAAGTATATATTAGAGGATGCTAAGACATTTTGCATCAAAGGAACATAAGGTATGACTTTAGATCTTATCTTCTCTTATTATTATCGAGCTTACAGAACATATTCTAACCTACAGTCGTTCAATATTAAGTTAACTGAAATTTTAGGTGCATTGATTAAAGCGAACATGAATTAATGACTTGTGAAAATGGTGGTGATGCAATTGTTATAAAGGACGTTACGCTCCCTTGACTACTAATTTACTTTATCAACACGGTTCTGGTAAAATTGTGATTAGCTATATACCAGAAGATACATTCTCATGTCATTCTTTTTAAAGAGCTTCTGGCGATCCTTTACTTCCTAAAGGGTTCTAGATTGGAGAATTACGTCAGCACCAGATTTAAGGCTAGACTAAATGATTCAAATCCATGGACTATCAATGAGTAAAAATTACACTAAAGAAATATCTAAACTACTCTGCACAATGAAATAAATCCACACATTAATATGATAATAAATGAAAGCGGGCAAGAATGCGTGCAGTAAATTGTTGAATTGAAATTGCAAGAGCAACATAAATACGCTTTTTGGGCCAAGTAGCTTTAAACACTATACTAAATCTATTCTCTATCTATCATAATTTAATCCTTAACTAATATGACCTAGCTCTACTTATAAATATGTTGTTTCACGGCTAGGAGAATAAAGGACTAAAGATTAAACTATGGAAGCCGAACCTGTTGTTGTTACAAGGCGAAGAGTGTATGGGTGGTTTGATTGAAGATCATGGATGGTGTAGACTTAATGAGGAATTGCCCGATTAACGCTGAACACCTCTGGTGCCTATAATTTTCTAGAAAGTTTTGAATTGTTACAAGAAAACAGTGATCTTGAAATCAGGACAAAAATGTAAATACTAAAATGGTAGGAAAATTCGGGAGAAAAGGTGGATTTAGATGTGGGAGTGGAAGGCCATTACCTTACCCCTTGGCAAAGCTTAGAACCTGCTTGGAGCGCCTTTCCTACTAGGGTTTTTACTCTACATAGTACCCAAGATGAAAAATGCAAAAATAGAGTTAATGACATTTGATGAGCGGAGGGTAGATGAAGGTGAGATAAATAAAAGGTGTTAGTGAGTTCTCATGCATTGCATTTATGAACAAGTAAACTACATGTGCGTATGCAAATATGGACAAATTCATGATAAACCTGATAGGAAATATCTGAGATTTGGAAAGAAATCTACACTATCCACAAGCAGATATCTATACAACATTCTAAACATATCCATGGAACTAAAAGTAACCTAACTTATCCATTAAAAGATACATGAAATAAAAATAAATTTTGTACATGAGGAAGGTCTACCTCACTGACTCCAATGAAAGAGATGATAGGGAGGCTTGACTCACAATTTTAATTTATATCCTATCTATGACATATGTCAAAGCTAAATCTATAACAAAAGACAAATGAAGAAAAATAAAAGCATTGAATGAAAATTCAAACAAACTAGCTAAATACTTAGAAGAAAAAATAGCTAAAATGACATGAAAGTAAGAAATGATTATACAAGAGATTCTAAGGCACATGGATTGGGCCTAACCTAAACCTAGCTCTACTAAAACTAGATCTATAGCTAATCCCAAGACCTCATTTTGTGCAAAATATAGTCTCATTACATCAACACTTAGAAGTCTCAAGAAATTATTACAAAAGGAAAAGATCTAATGGCTTTCCAAATTTTAAATGCTAATGAGCTCAACATAACCTAAACTAACCTAAAGTACTTCTAAAACTCCCCATAAAAGTAGGTGATGAGTCCGCAGTTACATTCCGTGCTGCTTTAGTGCACTTAGATCTTGAGTTTTCTTAGTTGCCTTTGATTTGTGAAAACTATTAGAGGGAATATCAAGGATACATAGATTGCCCTTTTGGAGTTAGAGGTGGGCGATCCCCTAGAATCTCTCTTTGATGTCTAATCCAAGTCTTAATGGAAAAATATTCACCAAAATGCAATATCTTCATGATTTTCTTTCATTTAACTCATATTTAAGTACTCAGGCATAATCATAATCACCACTAACATAAGACCATAATATAATTAAAATGCAAAAGAACTTAATAAAACAAAAAGTGACCATTAACCCCTCAAATGTACTACATTATGGGCACCATCATACCCCTTACTAAATGTTTGCTCATCTCGAACAACAAGTTCTCTATGCATTTCTTTTAAGGCTTGATAGACCTACGACTTCCCAGGAAAAGTGAGTCCTTGAGGGTAAAATGCAGATACACTGCAATTCCTCCCATTCTCTGTTCTTCTCATCTTCATCTTTTCCATCCTCACTTGCAAGTAGAAAGAGGTAAGACTAAAGCTTCAACCAATCTCTTGAATATTTTTTATTTTCTGGCCCTCTTGTATAATAGTGCTCTCTCCAGGCGCCCCTAAATCTTTCTAGTGTAGTACTCCATGTTTACAAGGTTGTGAGGGAGAGTTTGTTATCTCCTTTAGCTAGCCATTATACACACATCTCCCAACAACCTAGAAACATCATCCCAGAGCAGAGCCATTGCTTGGTTGTGTGTGATATTTTCTAGAGTGCAAGATCCTTTCCAATCTTTATATGGTTATTGATGACTCCACCTAGGGCTGAATAGTTCTTCCCTAATGTGTAGGGTTCTTTGTTTCTCTTCCTCATAGCCTTCTCATTTCTTGTGCTCAGTCTCTTCATTAACCATGCTGATACATGCAATAATTTCTTATCTCCCATCCTACAAAGTTAGGTACAAATATTTAAGTCCTTTAACTAGGTTATGCATAGCAGAACCCTACGCATTTTTTTCCTTGTGTGCCATACACTCTTATTTGTAAGTGTGACTATCTGGTTTTGAAGGTAAGATCCATGGGAGGCTAATGTTTTGATTTGAAGAAGGCACACTCCTCATGATGTAAGCACATATGAATCTAAAGGATATCGTATTTGAATGGCCTCCATGCACAAATCTTCCGCCAGTGTCCATAACATCCTTTGTGGCCTGCTGTACTACTAAACTACCACACCATGCCTTATAAAGTTACTCCTTCAGCGGCTCTTTGAGCCTACATCGGATCGATACCTATCAAATAATTTTCCTTCACATTATATCATACACCAACACCTATATGTAGCGGCTGTCTCCAATGATGAGTTTCACGCACCTCTCCTCTTCCATTGTCGAAACAAGTCTTGTATAGACTTTTTTGAAATTCATCTACTCGATGTATGTCTGTTAGGAGTTGAGGTGGGTTGAGAATAGGGTTTGGCTCTCTTCTATCTTGAATGGGTTTTGGTGGGGTAGCCTCTTCGCCTCATCTTTTCCTCCCTCTTTTTCATCTTGTTGTTCCTCTTGCACCATTTCCTCAAACACTTTGAAATCTTGCCCCACCGGTGTTGTATTTTCTCCTCAACCAAGTATTTTCTCCAAATATGTGCTTCTTTGGTGTTTTTCACATTATCAAAATAGAGTTTCTTGCTTAGCTCTATTTCCTCTGAATATCTTTTCCTTGATTTTCCTCTTTTTAGTCTGGAAGGTTTGTAGGTAGTTTTCTGTAGGGTGTGTGAGGATGCCCATCTATCTTAATGTATCTTTCCCGATATATTCTGATGGTCATACAAGTGAGTGACCTCTTACCTTCAACCCCGTCTAATCCCCAATTTGCTTCTTCCCCTTCTTTGGTGATTCTTGACCAATACAGACTACTTGGTGGGAATACGTGGTTTCCACGCCTCAACCCACTCAGGCTCTTCCTAGTTGAAATTGCATAGTTAATGCACTCTTTCTTTGGTTTTGACAAGTGTGCTCAAAGTATTTAGGGTAGCAACTACTTCTTGATCGCCTTGATATCTGACTGAGAATTTTGTGTCTTGAGGAGAATTTACTTGCCTAGGATAGGGTCAAAATCTTCATTTTTGCCTAGTCCTGTATTCCCTCCTTTTCCCTCAGATTTTTTTCTCTATCTCTACATTTATCTATGTTTTCTACTTTGTTCATCTCTTTCTCTTCCTTGTTGCTCCTCCCTCTTTTCCTCTTCTTATACCTCCTCTTCTACCTCCTCTTGTACTCTTCTTCTTCTTCTTCTACCTCCCTCTCTCCCCAAGGCTAAGCGGGTTTCCACCACATTTGGAGTAGCTATAAAACTCCCTATCCATGTCTGAAAAATACCAGAATCTGGTGGAGTTCAACCTTCACCAAACATCATTTACAATCGGTTTTGAGGCCATGATGGGCAGAGTACGGATATTTCTTTGACTCACCTTATGGTTCTCAATTATGAGTTCGAAGTGAGGATGCTTAATATTTGTTCAGAGTGGGAGTTATCCTTGAAGCCAGTTCATTTAACAGCTAAAATGATACCCAGCCAGGCCTTTTAATTCTTCTACTACGGAAATAAACTTCATGTGATATGAGCTACTTCATCCCAAGATTATGGAATGCTTTCTCTCTTTACTCCATTTTTGTCTTCCAAATGTACTCTCTCTGTTAAACCATTTTTTTTTTTTGGCTACAATGCTGGCATTATTTCCTTAACCCATTTGACTCCTAGAAAAATTTATAATTTTTCTTATGAGTTTAGGAGATATTGTGATTGGCTAGGCCTTTAACCCACATTGTTGGCTCTCTCTTGAATGTGACTACAGATTCTACAAATTATTTAGTTATCTCTTCTTTAAAACCTTGTAAGCTCAAATAACCTTGCCATTGGTGCTTTTGGAAAATTTCCTGACAGGGTGTGTCTAATTCTCTTAATGTGAGTAGGCTCTCTTGTTGAATCCCCCTCCCAGTTTAATGGGATAGATATGAAGGTGGTGAAGGTTTAAAGAGTAATATATTAAGAATGGAGATGTAGAAACGGAAATGAAAATTTCTTTTACCCTTTAACTATCAAATCACTTGAGTGTGAATTGTATGGAGAAATTCAGTGATGAGATGGAAGCCACTTACCTTTTCCTCTATTTTGGTTTGAGAGATGGAGGATTTGGGAAGAAAATCAGCCTGAAGTGACTTTTTTATTTTGCCTTCTAAACCCTTATTATCTGCTGGTTACTGTGTAACACAATTTCCTATAGCATGATGGTTACTGCAAAGTCAAACATAATAGATAATGATACATTATTTTTCTCTCCTCTTCTTGCTCCTCCCAGGCCATTATAGCCTGTGGTGAAAATGATACAAATCTTACCATTTCTTTATTTTTAACTAAGGCCTTGTAGTGTTTTGGTGACTTGTACTTAACATGAGTTTTCCTCTTGCAGGCACCACATTGGTCCCACTTTAGTTAATCATTTTTTAAGCCTCTTGATCCACTCTCTTTGTAGCCATCACTATTTTGCTTACTTGTTCCATACTGTTTCTCAGTTTCACTTCTGGTGTGGGATTAACACGGCCACATTTTTATTTTCAATTTCTAAAACTTGACATTCAACCATTTTAGTCTGTTATGGATGCACTCTTGAGAGGTAGGAAGGTATACATGAACTAGTGGATTTTGGGAGGTCACTGAGGAGATGAGGTGTGGGCTGGAGGCTGAGTGAATTCTTATCCTTAGTCATTTCTTTGTTGTGTCTTCATTTCTTATTTGTTTTCTGAGAGAGACAACTTTTTCTAGGTGACACTTGTCTTTTTCGAGTGAGATGCTTAATCTTTTATTATTATTTTTCTTTTTGCGGTGTTGCATGGAGGTGTTGGTAACATGGTTAGATGTACTTGCCCTTAGTCTACTAGTGGTCTGCAGTCCTCGTCATCATCTTTCCTTCACATCTTTTACAGCCTTGTTGTACCCTTTTACCTTTCTATGAAACTTTCAGGCATGTAACGGTTTGTTTGCCTCTTGTGCTTAGTTTCTCATCGTGGAAGGAGATAGTTCCTTGAGCTATGGAGGAAATCATCGAATGGATAGATTGGAGGATGAAGAAAACTAGAAATGGGGTCTATGCCGTTCCAAAGATTTAGCCCTTTAATGGTGAAACATAAGGTTTAAGATAAGAATCCTTGTGCATGGGTAAACTCAGGTTGCAAATGTAGTTATAGGAAAAAGACATGATTACCATGCCCTTTTGAAATTCAAAAATCCATTTAGAGGTTACCTTCTGTGGGTTTATCCAACATTTCTGAACAACTGGTGGGGAATCCATAAGCACTAATTTTCATGATACAATTTAGGGAAAAATAAATTACATTTTGCCTATTTTATAGATTAAGTAATGGATGTGAGGATGTATGATGAGTGGCTTATGGAGTGGTAAACAAAGGAGAAGATAAAATGAGAAATTTCTCTATGGACCCCAAAATATCTTTAATCAACCAACACATGGCAGAAAAACACATAAGTGCATAGGTATTTTCTTCTTTTCCTTTTCTTTCTTTTTTATTTTTTTTTTAAAGGCGAGTGGTTACTCCTCTGCAATTTTATTCTAAACCCCTGCAAATTAACTGAAGTTTTTCTAGGATCTTTTGTCACTGACTTTCTTTCTTTCTTTTTTCTTGCTCCGGGGTTGCCTCACGGAGGTTTTCCATTCAGGTTAAGCCTAGGGCACCTGGAAAGTTTTACCCATACATACTATTTATTTTTTTTTTAATACTTTTCTAGGGCTCTGAAACTATGGAATTTCCCCTTGTACTACCTCACATTTATAGGAGTTATAAATTTTTCCCTAGACCGTAGACGCCCTTAAACAGCATACATTGAAAAGTAGGAATTCCTTTATAACATATGGTTGATATGAACTATTACTATTATCATAACATTTGTACACTTTGTGAGTCCATAGCCATCTTGATATTGGTGCCCTTTGAAATCAGCAAATCTTGATCATCTAAATACGAATGTCAACTTCTTGGCGTCCTTTACTTAATCTGTATACTTTCTTGACCTTTATAACTGAATTGCCATCGTGAAGGAGTGCTTGCATCTCCTCTATCCAATCCATTTAGTAGGCAACTCACATTTCTTATATCTAGTTCAACTTTACCTGAAATTTTTCATCGCCAAAGATTGTTAGATTCAAATTCAACTAAAGCGTTTCTTATATTAGGTCGCAAGAGGTGAATCATGTTTTTTGTTTTTCAAGTAAGCATGGCCCAAGTAAGTTCACTAATATTTTAATATTTCTGTTAGTTCTCCTTGCAGTGAGGATACTCCTCAAGGCTGTTGAGTATTCTAGCAAAATTATTAAACAGTAGGTAAATGATGAAAGTCTTATGCTTTATCTTGTGCCTCCTGAGAATATTCTCAATATTGGAATGTAGGTATACTTCTGATCATTGACTACCTCTCTGGGGTAACATCAATTTATAAAACACATTCTCCTAAAATTTCTTCTACTACTCCTCAATTTCTACCTTCATCTTGTTTGAGTCCACTTGGGTAGCAGTGATTAGCCAGACTATGATATAATTTCTATGTCCATATGGTGGATCAATAGGTTTAATGAAGTCCATACCCAATTTTTCAATGGCTTAAAGAACCACCCCAAGGTGAAAATATAATCCCTACGTATGAGGTTTCCCCAACCTTTAGCATGTTACCTTTTTGCTAGTGTATCTTCTGGAATGCGAGGTGAAGGTAGGCCCAATGTGTATCCTATGCACTGCCAGCTTTGGAAAGTCCTTTGCAAAAAGTGGCCTCCATAAGGGCCTATCGTATGCCAGGAGAGGATATAAAAACCTTCCTCCCTAACATCTTGGGAATTTGTTAGAAGCCTGGCTTGGAAGTTCTAGTAAATTGTGAGAAGAAGAGTTGCCTTTTTACGATTATCTTTCTTTTTATCCTTGAATGAGAGATTAGGGAGGGGGAGAATTCTCATAACCAGTAATTTAATATGTCTTAAACCATGATATTTGATATATCGTAGAGATGTTCATCTAGCACACGGTCATCCTACATTCCTTCTTCATCTGCCAGATAAGAACTAACCTGAATAAAAATATTTATCTTTAGTTCTCTCATGATAGTTAAATAAATTATTTATGTATGCGCCATCTAATTATCTAGCATTAAAGGTACACCATTAAATGTTATTAGTTGCACCTTGATTAAGTATACAATTCGATCTGATGACATAATGTCCAAATTTCTTTAAAGCATGGATAATGGATATATCTCCTTCTCATGACGACAATATAATTGATTTACGGCCCTAGAACAGATTCTTGCTTGATAAACGGTGCAAAGTATCTTTTCATTTTAATAACACATAACACTGCAGATAACCTCGTGTAGATGCTGGAAAATCCAATTCGGATATAGAATGGCGGTAATGAATTCAATTCTCGCCGTCAAATCTTCTTGAAAAAATTTAGTTAAATGAAGCTGCGTCTTTATTAATAAACCAAATAGAGAATACCATCTACTTTTGAAAATATTTGATGAATCTTATATGGCGACTAACCCCTAAATCAACATCTATACTGACAGTACCCTTTGATAATAGTGATTTTTTTTTTTAGTCCTGTATTCTGATTGGGAGATTATTTTCTTAGTCGTCATACTTCGGAATTTACACTTTTTCTAGGCTCGAGGAGAGATGCATCTCAATGCCTTCTCAACACTTTTCCCAAATTGAGCTTCCTACTCGATACATCGCTCGTTCAATCATCCATATATTTCAGCTAAATTCATGGACTAGCTTCGGATAAATACTTAAGACAACTCTTTGGAAGGTAGTTGGGACTTTCACTGTAAGGTAGGACCTACGTAAGTAGAGAGAATTTAAGGGTGGAGTGAAATAGTCTTATCTCATCTTTAGGGATGACTTGAATCTTATTGCTGCTGGACCCATCTAGAGGAAAGAAATTCTTTCTGTGAGGCCATATAGGACTTGGTCTATAAAGGGAAAAGAGAAATGGTCTTCTTGGTAACTGTTAAGTTCAGATAAAACCAAAACACAATTCACATTTTCATTGTCTTAAAGGCTAAAGACAGAGGACATACCCACTCATGCATTCTTAGGACCATCAATATATCTATCGTTTCCTATATTTCTTCCTTATTTATGTCCTTTAGAGTTGGGTCCTCCTTCTTTGTAGTTTGTTACAGTTACATCTTCTTAATATAGCTCTTCTAAATTGTTACCTCTTGAAGAGATGCACCCATTTCATATCACTTACATCCAAAATAAATACATCTAGGACATAGCAGCTTCAGATAGTTGTTATTATTCTTCATCACGAAGTTTGAGTTGAGTTTTAGAATCACGGATGGGCCAAACTCCTCTGACCTTGGTAGTTTGAGTTGAATCGTAGGTAATTATAAGTTTCCTTTCATATTATTGTAGTTTTGAAATTTATTGGTAGTACAATTTGAATAACATAGTCGATGGTTCTCAATTCACTCAAATTTCTCCTCAAGAATATAACATACATGGCTAAAATGAGTTAGTGTTATATACCTCATCACTGCTTCATCCTCCAACGCGGTACGTCGTCAATGGAAAACTGGGGCGGAGGATATAATCGATTGTTTAAGCCAAGGGCATATTCTTAATAGTCATGTTTACGGCGAGCCGTATAGAAGAATTGAAGTAGTAGCTGACCAGGTCTCCTAAGATGAGATGATATCATTGAACTTGGTTTAGCTCTGAAATGAAATTTGTAGAATCTAGAAAAGTCATTAAATTATAACATCTGTAATTCCTTGAAGTTCTTTGTGCTTGATAGTCTAACTTTAGAATTGTTGTGGTTCTCCTCAAAGTCCCTTGGAGGTTGATTTTCAACATATTTTCCTTGAGTCCGCTTCGCATTGATGGCAACCACAGTCATCGATGTTGAGGACTGCAGCACCACCATCTGTAACATCTCAATGGACTGGAAATTCTGAGTACTTGAAGGTCACTACAGCATTAGAGTCATACAATTGTCCTACCACATTGATGGGTGGTATGCGCCAACAACTTTCTCAAGGTTTTGAAGAACTTTCCTTGGTGAGACTATTATGCGCATCGGAGCATCATATGGCAATTTTGTATCTTCCACACACAAAAATTTTCATTGTCAAGTTCCAGAATCTCCTCTGATTGGGGTAACAGAATGGATCAAGCGCTCGAAAGGTTATTTAGTCGTTTATTTCATTTTATTTTCCTCCTCGACCTCTCTGGTGGAAGGAGGGTACTCTAGGAATTACTGCGGCCTAGATGATCTGTATATCTCTGTACAAATCTAAGATGGATATATATATAAACATGTTGTGCATATTCTATGTTGAGTTCAAATTGGGATGTGCAACTTGGTGGAAAAATTTGTCGTCAGATGAAGTTGAGGTTGGGGTGGAATCATTAAAGTGGTGGTTTATTATGCTGACTCTTTTGGATGGATTGTTCCACTTAAGTTTGATGATAGCATTACCATGCAAATGGTTGGTTACCATGGCCAGAGGTAATCAGTAATTAAGATTTATAAAAGCAATGAAGTATATGCAAATGAAGAGTAGAAATTATACAAAGTTACATAATTTCAGGTATGTATAATAAAATAGAATTCACATATGCTACGATAATGTAGAACTAGGGCCATGAGCCTTCTCACAGTTGATAAACAGGAACTGCAGTCCCTACCCACCTTGATATACGACTTTGGTCTAGGTAAGACTGACACTTATGCTGTATGATTCTCCTCAAGACTAAAAACCTCTGTAATTGGTAAGACCATTCTTTCACAAGTGGCTCACTTTATATAGAAAAAACTCCATAAAGGCAAGGCTCTTCTTGCTTCCTCTTGCTTCTTCCCCACTTCATTCCTTCCATTCCAAAGCAAGAATTGGCTAATAGCATGTCACTCTTAATTCCTCCATTATATTTGAAATCTCTGCAGCCAGTGAGGAAAGGTAACAAGTTATTACCTACATGACTATTTTCTTCCTACCTTCCCTAGAATGGTTCCACAAGACAATTTTCATTATTTCCTTAAGGTAGTTGGTAGATATCTCCTCTAAGCCAAAACTCTGGAGTTTTTATCACCTCTCAATCTCAAACCATTGCTAGAACGTGGTAAGGATCAAGAATGCAGTTAGCTCTCATAACCCAATTGAGCTCTACCATAGTCTTCTAGGGATTCATCATGCCCTAGGTCATCACGAATAATATCTCATCAGATTTCCTTGATTTCTGATAATCTACTTGTTTTGAAGATTCTTGTTTGTCTGGTAGACTATGAACATTTGGCTTCATCGCCAGGGTAGATGAAATTGTTCGTAGAACCTCAGAGGGCATAGTTATAGGTCTATAGACAATAACAAATTTAAACATGAATGTATCTGGATCTTCTGTGACAGATCCACTTAGCAGGAGCTAAAGGAGGTTTAATGCTTTTCATTTTGAACGCTCTCATTGGAGAAGAAATCCAGAGACTTAGTAGTAATGGTTGAGATGGTGTAAGTTCTCAGGTAGCATAGATCTTACTATTTCAGTAGTTCTTTAAAAATTTTGAAGACTCACCTCTGGTGTGTTCAACCTCGCAACCACTTAAAAAGTGAAAAGGTAGCTCACTAAAATTGATGTGGGGGTTTGGGTAGAAGATTCCTTGGTAATCCCCCTCTCTACAAAATTTTATCCTTATTTTTACTGTGGCTGCACAAATATTGCGAATAGCGTGTAAAAGAAAATAATTTACAAAACAAAATCAAAACATCTACTAGATACCTCCGGAAGCCATTAAAGTGGTGAGCCTATTATTGCAAGGATGATGCAACTCCACGGAGGATTCCCTACTGCTTCTCAATGAGTTCATTTAAACTTCAAATTGAGTGCTATATACACAACAGATGCATTCTACGCCACAACTCATGCAAATTCTGAAAGTTGCCGCTACAGGTTTTGGATGAAATGCATTTACCTTCGAGATTCGGACATAGGGATCTCTGAATGATTCAAAGCCATACGGCTATTCATGGTAAAAAAATACTACAAAAATCAAGTAAATCGCTCTACTCACTATATCAGAAAAAATATACACATTAAGCTATGTAGAAATAGAAAAACTAGGCATCTTGCATGAAGTAAATTGTTCAATTTGAAATTTGCGCAAAGGAAACAACCTAATCACACTTTGTTGGGAAGAAAATGGCTATTTTCTCTACTCACTCCCAATACTCTATCCTCAACAACAATCGCAAGGCTTAATCATGACGCTATGCTTGTAAAATATTTTAGGTTAGGAGAAGCAAGTGCTAAAGGTAAAACATGGAAGGCTTGAATACGTGGTCATTTGAAGGTGTATATGGTGGTTTAGGTAGGTCTGAGATATGAATTAATTGGTTTTTGAAACTGAGATGGGCCCCTGCGTGTTGCTAATGTATAGGTTTCTTGTAACTGCTATCGAAGATACTGGTGCTACGGAAACAAATCGAAATTATTGAGGCGAAAATGGTGTAGAAAAAAGACAAGATATTGATTTAGGAAGTTTGATGAGTGAAGGTGGCCACCCCTTGTCAATAAAAACTCTTAGAATCCTCTTACACTACTCTTTGGTCATGGTGCAGGATGAAAATTCTAAAATAGGGTTGTTTCGATTTTGATGAATAGAGAGGTTGATGAAGGGTGAGGTAAATTAAAGGTATAGCTAAATTTTCTTGGTTGTACTACACAAACACGAAAATACCTAATCATGTAACAAATATGGACATATTCAGTAAAATTATTGAAAGATGGCTTTAAGATTTGAAAAAGAAAATCTAATTTAACCTACAAGCGGATATGTAACACAACATTCTAAACATATCCATGGAACACATCAACAACATCAACAAAGAAATCATAAACTAAAAAATTTTAACGTGAAGGTCTACCTCTCGAAGCTCCAATTAAATATGAGAGGAGAGGCTTGTCTCCAAACAATTTATAACCTATCCTACCAACATGTAAAAGCAAATAATAAATCTACAACAAAATACAAATGGAAGCCCAACAAGAAATGAATGAAAATGCGAAAACTAAACCTAAATATCATAAGAAAAACTAGCTAAAATGACAAAGAAGTAAGGAAATTATTACTAAGAGAGCTAGGCACATAAGTTGGGCCCTAACTACAACCTAGCTCTGGCATTAAATCAATTCAGCTCTGATAAATGCTCATTTATTGCAAAAGATAGTCTCATTACATCAACATAAAGTATCAACAACTTATTACAAAGGAAAAAACCTAATGGATTTCTTAGGTTGAATCTAATGAGCTCTTACTCATCCCTATTTCACCTAAAGAGGTAGCCTCAGTGGCTCCCTAAAATTGGGTGATGTCACTTGACTACAGAGTGAAGTGGCTGGTCCATGGTCTTGATTTTGTAGGCGCTTTTGGTTAGAAGTTGTTGGGAGAATCTCAAAGGATCCTGGCTACCTTTGGGAGTGAGGGTGGAAAAACCTAGATCTTTCAGCAATCTACTTAATGTCTTAATGGAAAAATATTCTAAAAAAAATAAATATATCATGGATTTTATGCATTTAACTCATATTGATAATCAAGTATGATAATGTAATCTACCATCTACTACAACATCATAATAATATAATATAATTAAAATTCAAGAAAAAAGGAAACAATAAATAAAAAAGTATGACCATTAAATCCATCTAAATGTACCTAATTGGAAGTAACATCCTTCTCTCAATCCATAATTTGCGATGAAAATATATGTATAACCCTATGGTAGGAATACTTTCAAAAATAATAGATAAATAATTACAATTAAAGGACAATGATGTATTTAGATGTTTCTTATTACTTCAAGTCTTCTCATTAAATACTTTTAGTGCAGTTACTTTTTACCTTTCATTTGCTTAAAATTTCCTACAAAGCACTAAATGCACTCAAACTCTGGGGGACCCTTCCATACTACAAAGAAACCATGAAATATGAACTCCATGCAAACCTAACATCCCAAAATTCTGTTCTATCACGAGAAGATACAGATGAAAACCTGTAGGCAGAGCTCAACGTACTTCAAAAATTTTATATCTCTTTAAAAAATAAGGAGCTTTGACCCTGCCCCAAAATCCCCTAGGGCATATGTATACTGTAACGATATTATAGCTCCTCAGCATGATTCACATCCCATTTTCAACCTAGGGGTGCCAGACCTTAAGACCCACAGCCCAGTCACTTTGCTAAGAACTACAGTAACCGTTCAAAAATGAAATATAACAACAAAATAATGGGAGCTGAAACTGCCAGATAAAGGACTTGAATAGACACCTACTAGCCATGGCCAGTCCCCATTTCATCGGGCCTCTGCAAATATGTAATATATGTGTTTCGCTATGAGATGTGATCCTGAGGTCTCATACTTATAGAATCGTTAAACCTTCTTCACCTCCTTAAGCGCGTTATCATCTTGACATAGATACATTCTTCATTCCTTTATGAATCAACTTTATGATGAGCCATACATCATCACCATCTAAAACTGATCTAGTAAACATATAGCTTCTTGAGAAATGACAAGCACATAACATCCATATAAGCCACATAATATATCATATTTGCCATCCATGCTAGGAAAACCATATTTCCATAAGAAAAATGAAACCAAGTGTAAAACCAGCATTCCTGATGTATACATGGCCCAGCAAATATCTCTTTTAATCATTGGCCCTGGGCCTGCCAAGCATGAATGATGTAGGATCTCTCAGCAGCTTCAAATCATCTGGCCAGCAGAGCTTCAAAGTGCTCCTTAACTATCACTTGATGATTCACCTCCTTGGTTGGTTATCACAAACATCATGGTTGGTATCTGCAATGCGTTCTACAAGGATCAACTTTGGATTTCTCATGTTTTCTTAATGGTTCTAGGACTAGTAACTTAACCCAGTATCATCGGCTTCGTGTTTCAAACCAAGAGCTTAGGACTACTAACATAAACCATGAGCTGGAAGTGTTTCCCGACCGAAGGATTTCAGGACTAGTAAACAACCAAAAATTTGATTCTAGAAATTTTGCTCAAGGCTTGAACCAATAAATCAACCAGCTAAAGAACATGCTTCTTCAGCCAAACAATGATACCTACTACCTTCTCGGAAATGGAAAAACTAAATGCAAAATCACTATGAATACATGGCTCCTCTGAAAATAAAGAGATCATGACCAATAAACCACATACATACACCATACATGAAAAAAATAGTAATGAAAACATACATACCTTCATTTTGATAAGCATTGTAGATTGTGATCGATATCACTACATATAACAACGCCATGCCCTTGACTACGTATACAGTCTTCATAAGTAATCAACAAGCTCAGTATCAAGAGTATGAAGATAATGAAGGCTCCAAATTTCAATGAACAAAAGCAACAAGAAATATGACTGATCCCTCTGTACCAATACCTTGATGAATATATTATTTTCCAAATATTTTCTTATTTTCTCCTACATACAACAACATTCACCTCCCTTTTCTCTAATTTCCATTATTTTCACCAATAAAGATTCCAACAAATGCTACAACACTAACAAATCCTTAACCATTTCTTTCGTTACACCATACTTTGGTAAACCATATGAACCTTACACTAGGATGGTTTTTAACATTGACTTGGAATACATGTCCCATGACCTTGGTTATTATTTTTCGCTATTAAGTTTCTTCACTGAATTTTGCGGGATGTTACAAGACCCTCCTTTGGAACACCATCCTCGTTAATAACTGACAGCCTACAAAAAAACTGAGCCTTGTAAGAAAACACATTTATGTATGTTACTAACTTAGTGTGTTGTAATATTTTATTACTTGTTGAAAACAAACGACAACATATATCATGTGTACATTTTACACAACAGCTAGACTTATAACGCCTTCATAGCGGTATTACATGCCACATATGTACATACCAAAAACACCTGCCACCAGCATATTCAAACATATACTACATACATATCGTATTCAATCAACAATGAATAGGAAGGATATATTACTTTATAATCTATCTTCAACAACTACTAAGCCAGCTTCTTCCATTGCACTTTAACGCCTTGATTTTGATTTTAAGTATGATGCTTTTTTACAATTCTTGCAGTACCAAATTTAATTCCTTTTAATCCCACCTATTATACAAATCATTCAATCACATGATCTACATCATCTTTAACATTTCTTGTATGGAAACATGAAAATATTATGGACTTTCACTACTCGAGAACGTCTTGATTAGGCGACTCTAGCCAATCTTAATATTTGAAGGTCACAAAATGGAGGTGTTGGCTTGGCATAGTCAAATCACAGGATATCTTCTTGGGCGGTAGCGAAAATACGGTTGTTCCTAACCTAAAATTCTAACCAACTTATTTTGATATACATAACAGCAGAGTTTTAACCGAGCGAGAAGTATTTACGAATCTTATAACATCATGTAGAGAGCATAAAACACTAAACAGAATATACAGATTTTCCTAGATCCCATTGGGATGTGACTTGATTTTGTTACCTTCTGTTGATGTTACCTTTTACGTATCTATGTTGGAAACATACATAAACCCCAATCCATTAACCCTGGATTAGAACACTAATGGTTCCATGGCGGTCACCTAAAGTACAAAGGCCATATAGTACCCAAAACCATGTACAACTCATGCACAAAACATGGGTGGAATCCCTTTATAAGTGGTCCATACACAAAATTGTTAAGAGCTATACGATTTAACGTGGAAATTTGCCTCCTCCTTGACCCCCTCTTCGCTAGCGCAACGTACAACCTGTGGAAACGTGGTGAAGAATATAACCACCTTTACTATTCTCCCTTGTTCTTTTCTTTCAAGAACTGGAAACTGTCCATTAGATATTCTTAAACATTTATTTCTCACAAGAGAACTAGAGTTAACCTTGACTAGTTGATATACGCATTCTTACAAAGTGTCTATTTCTCACTAACTATACCAGCCTCGCCATATCTCTAACAAGTATTAGAACATAATGCTTTCATGGAACAAATGGGGAGTTCTTAATAGGCATTTCCTTTGGCTATCAAGTCTATCTTGTAAACACTATACAACCCCATAACGAACATGACAATCTCTACACAACCATTGCTTCCCTTGCTTGCATGGTAGCTCTTATGTATTAACATATACATAGTTGAAAAAACCCTACAGTGCAGCACCACTCATCCAGCCAGTACATACCTCAATGATGCTTCCCATACCACTTGTAGATATTCTTTGAATCCGGAATCTCGACCGGTATAACAACAAACCACCGTCTCGAACATTAACAATCTTGATGTACGAAAATTCTTCATTTATATTGATAATGATACCATACCATCCTCCAGCCCTTATTCTTATAAGTATACTGTAGTTTTGTATAACCTGCTATCCCTCTGCCACGTATCCGTCATCTGCAGTCCAATCCACAGACCATTGCATACATCAGTTCTACTTGCCTGCATATGCGTTTCTGGGGTTTTCTCTATCACCTTCTTGTGTCTTGGATTTTCTTAGTGAACATCTTGCCTCAAGATAAGGACATTCAACTGGTTTTAATACTGCATAATGAACCCTCCTGCAATATAGTGCATTTTACTTCTTGGTTAGCAGACTTCCTCTTCTTGAGTCTATCTGGTACAATACAATATGGTTTGTATCAAGATCCTTCATATTAGATTTGACATTTGGGTCTTCAAATCTTGGATAATTTCAACATTGCTAAATCAAACATATCAGCTCCACATACAGAATAAATAAATAACCGATCTACTGATCGTTAAAACCTTGATGATCCTGCCACTTCTAGACAATATGATACGTATATAGAATTATCAAATTTTTGATACACCACATTCTCAGTATTTATTTTAATATCTGAGACTGTTCCAACTTGCATACTAGTTTCTTTCTTACCTTCTGCCAAACACTAGGTGCTTCATGCGATCTCCTCTTACCAGTCCGTGAAAATGTTGTCGCTCACATCTACTGTTCTATCTCATAAATCAAATATGGTAATAACCAATTAAAAATAAATCTAATAGGAAATCTTTGGCAACAAGGAAAATATAAATCAATTCCAGCTGGAATAACTACTTACTACTAACTTAAGAGCTTTGTATTCCTCACCTTCTTCCATTCATCTTCTTTTCACCTTCCAACCATCTATTGACCTTCGTCGGCAACTCTTTTGAATCCAATACTCATTTTGTACGAATCCATTTCATAATATCTTCAGAAGTTTTTCTATCCTGGAATCTCTTGCCCTCCTGACGTTCTGGATCATCATCATTTATGATTCAAACCAAAGCCCCAGATAGAAAACCGTTGGACCCTCTGCCACCGTTGCCTTCTAACAAGTAGTCTTCTCAGCATTGCAGGGTTGTAGCTCATATCTACAGATCTTCAGCCAGCACTGATGCAGTTCATCCTCAGCTAGCTCAAACTCTCTATCTTCCGGGGTTCAACACCGTGCGACTTCATGTAATAACATCTTTTCTCTCTAAAGACCACATCTTCATTTTGTACTTCATACCTTTGCGGGTTCCAAACTTGCCTTCTGACGTCTTCCTACCGTAAGATACACCTTTAGGTTATTATCAGCAATTCCTTTTCTCCTTTGGAACATGTACATATACATCTCATCAATACTCCTTAGATAACGAGGGTTTACACCTGGATATGCTCTGTGATGTAATATCCTTGGCGGTGGTGATCTATTAACTGGTAACATCACGGTCTCACACCACCACTTCCAGTGCCGATATAACGTTTCTTGAGCATGATTCTTGCCTTTACCTGTCAGTGATTACCCATTCATTGCTTTACCAATGCTGCTAGGTGTGTGCAGGTAGTCTGCAACATGCTATGCTACTTCTGCAATCTTCAGGTGCGCTGGCGAACTCCCCTGCGCTATCTATATCAACGCATGTTCTTCTCGTCGATTTTTACGAAACCTTAAATTTACCTGTATTGAAAAGACTTCGATTTTTCTTCAAAATATATCCATGTATTCATGAGGAATTAATCTATGAATGAAACACAATACCAGAACTTGTTGATGGGCGTAGGTCCGACCGCATCAACGTGCACAAGTTCTAATAACTGCTGGCCTCGCGCCAGGAAGAGGCTTCCTGGATGCAGCTATACCCTGGTGTTCACGGTAATCCGGAAAAGTGGAACCTGCTCTACCATCACATTTCTGTCTGACCCTCAGGCCCGCTATCCGTACGCCGACGCTGATGCCGCTGCTGGTGATGCCTATCGACAATGGGTTGCTCCATGAAATTATGAATTATTGTCGTCGCAGGTCTTCATAACCAACAACGCTGTATATCGGTCAGCTATTATTATTACCGATTCTCTGACATCACATGACGCGTCTTGATGTTGTTTACCGCCATCATCCATCTTGCTGCATCAGATTTGCCGGTAATCAGGAATCAGCAGGAGAAGTATTCTATTTTTTCCTGTTGACTGGCAAAATATGCTAATGGTCGTACTTATATCATGTACAGAAGTTATCACCATCATGTTTATCAACATGAAGATTTTATCTGGAAATGTGAAGTGAAAGGTACTGATTCAGTAGCCATGACTCATGATCACCACATGTGTAATTTGAAGAAAATACAAAAACCATCCTGCCTTGGTGATTTTCTCTGAGAACATCTGATGCCTTTCTCAGAGAGCTTTAGATGCCCAGTGTTTGTAAGTGCTGCTGCTCACATTTCAGCCTTTCATTTCAGGAGATTTGGAGTCACCCTCTAGATTTTAAGATCTCCACTGAAACACCCCAACTATGTTCCCATTTTAGGACCCTTCCCTGTATGACAGGCATACATTACCGCCCTCCATAGCTATACCTCTCATTTCTCCAGGCAACAGTAGGAACAATAATATGAAATTTCAAGTGATTTGTGTACACTGTTACAATATCGGACTTTCACAGATAAAATGACTTATTGTGATACATATCTATGTACATATTTTAATATCAACATGAATATGACTTACTACAGTATTGAGCGTTGAATGTAACAAATGTAGTCTGTCACTTCATCCTCGAAATGGCTACAAACATTTTCATGAACAACTTATTCTGAGAGATTTGGATTGTGCAAGTCCAAATTTTTCCACAGTACTGATTTTCTTAGCTTCCCCGAATACATTCTAACCATTCTCTTTAACAGATAATCATAAAATCTCAGTAAAAACAGTGCAGCTTTAAAACATTCAACAATACGAATACAGAACCTAGCGCTCATATGCAACCTTAAGTCAAGTTCTTCCAGTCTTCATCTCTTGTTGCAAACCCAATTTTAGTAGCGGTCTCTTACGTCCATTGATCTTTATCCACCGACAGATCATATGCAACCACAACTTTCAGCTGCATTAAAATTCTCCTCTCCTATCTTTCCTTTGTATCTTCTTTTCCATGAGGCTCGATCCGAGAATCTCCCTTTAAACGGTCTACCTCGAGCCAAAGCACTCGATGGCAAGCGTCCCCTTGAAGCCAAAGCTTATCTCGATATAAATGTAAATTTAACCACGAGCAGTATCACACACGAAATCTCTTATATGAAAAATAAACGTCAAAAATACTAAAACATATGAATAAACTACAATTTTCCTGGATCCCAAGATGGGATGACTGACTTGATTTTTCATTATATTCCTTTTAGTGTTACTTACATATATATACATCTTGGCTATACATGACTGTCATTAACACAGTTTAAGAACTAATATCCAGTTCCTGGTAAGATCTACAAAATACCAGAGGGCAATATATTTTAAAGCAATATGTACAGCTGCAGCCACAAAACATGGGTGGGTCATACTATGAAGTTTAGTTACACCACAAATATTTAAGTCAAAACCTTTGCCGGACAAATTAGAACATATCTCCTTGTTGACCCGTGTTGCACCTACTTTTAGTACAACGTAATGGGAGCTGATCATGGAAAAGATATAACGCATACCCATTGCTGCTGCTTTGCTATCACATTAGCTGTTTAAATTCTTCATGATGCACTAAACTCTATTGCATTTGTTCCAACATGTCTGATTCAATCCAACATATGTATTAAATCACTCAATGATGGGGTATTAACCATTATCATTATACGAATGGACTCATCTTAATGATTTCGATACCATTGTTGTAGAAGGAACATATACGATTAAAATGCACTATCGCACTGAATCAATTGATGAATCCGCATACATCATAACCATATCATTCAATATATGATGAAGACCCTCATGTCTATCCATCATATGGCGGTAATAAAGTTGTTGAAATGACTCATGCACCAAGCTAAACAACTCAACACTAGCTTGAGTGAACTTTACATCATGTCTAAATACAATCTTGGTATTATAAGCCCAACATCACCAATATCCGATGAAGACACATTGTATACTAGATGAAATGTGAACTACTACAGATCAAGTGTACTAACTTTGTGCTTTCCACAACAACTGCATGATGGAGTCATTTTCAGATGCTCTGAATAGTGATAATTCACAGTATTATCTGACATTTAAGATAAAATAAATTAAGTAATAATCCTGGATACTTACTCTTCTCAACGTAGCCCAAATATCAGCGCCAACCCTGAAATCTACTACTATATATTTAAATTGGCAATAGTAATTCTTTTCAGTTGTCTTCTTACCTCTGGGTGAGAGATGAATATGGATACATACCATAAGCCCTTGAATCCTTCTTAGTCTATTTATCTAGAACACTATATGCTATCTCGCTCCAACCAAGCCATCACCAATTTGTAAAGATAGTAATCCCCATATTGTTCTCCTACACTTGCATACTGTCTACATACCTATACCTTTTCTTTTCCCCTACTGTACTGTACCACTATATACATATATAAAACTTATGCCTATATTATCTTTACCTTCTTTTTCAATCTACATATACTTGTCCTCCTTATTATTCTACACCAAAATCCTATCTTATAGAAATTCCCATCTATAAAGAACTCATAGTTGTTATGTGATTTACTTATCCTCATGTTAGAATTGGCAATATGTTCTTTATACCTTTGATATACTTGATCTCCAAGTAAACTCACGTCACGTTAACATCTAACTTCTTAGCGTTCGTTTGGTTGGTGTAGATACCTAAATCCTGATCACTCATTATACTTCTCCTTTAAAAAAAAAAGGACGTGATGATGAAGGAAAATGATTACTATAAACATATTCGTGAGGAATTAACGACACCGTCCTACATGAAAAAACGTCACAAGGTGGCGTAGCGAAAAATATATAAGTCAATTGTAGTAGTGACAATCAAATCAGTCACCAATAATGATTTATAGTGATGAATGTAGTAAATACCATTTCTATGCAGTATGGTGGCCGTTAATGCTCTAAATACAAATGGCTGTCTCAAGGTGGTATTTACCCGAAAATATAAAGTGTACAGGTGACATTAGTTGTCATATGTAGTTTTAGTAGTGATATTGTGGTCTACATTTTCATATGAGCAATGGTGACGGACAATAGCCTCCGTCACCAAAAAACTGAACGTCACCAAAGGTGGCGTCGCCGAAAGTATGTTTTGTAGTGACAGTCAAGGTCCGTCACGAATATTAATTATAATGACGGATAGTGTCTGTCATCATTTCATATGAACAACAATGATTTTTTGTGATGGACCTTTCATGGCCGTCACTATTGGTGCATATATATATAGCGACGTTCATTGACCGTCACCATAAACGCATTGGTGACATCAAGGTCCGTCACGAATAATGACTATAATGACAAACAGTGACCCTCACCATTTCATATAAACAACAACGATTTATGGTGACGGACCCTTAATGGTCGTCACTATTGATGCGTATATATGGTGGCATTCGTTGACCGTCACCATTTCATATTTTGGTGAGGGTCGAAAAATGTCACCATAAGCTCATTGGTGATGGTCAAAAGAGCATCCGTCACCAAAAATTGATCTTCGTCATTCCCTATATATGAATATCAGGGCACGATGGAATCAAACCACCAACCTCCTGCTTGTAAAGCAGGTGCTCTTCCATTGAGCTAGCACCCTTTAAAAAATTAGACTTTAAACTAGCAATTGCCCCTAAAGGTGCAAAGATACACCAAAGGAATAAGAACCAGGAAAACTGAAAGAACTCGGTGTCCTTGCTCCTATTTTTATTCTATGACACTCTACAAAGTATGATCTTGATCTATGACGTATTTGTGCCGAGTGGTTCTAATTTAATAGTAAATGTTATATTAGATAAAATAAATGAATAACTGAGAGGCCTTACGGGCTAATTTTTAATCCTTACACCAAAATCTCTTAATATTCAAGTCTATGGAACAACTCATTCAAAGTTCAAACTAAAGTAGATTTTAAATGGAAAGCCTAAAACCAGCTAAGTAGTTTACAAATTAACATTTTGGATATAAATTATGTTCAATTTATATGACAAGTTATGCCATAACCTTGAAACTAGTTTCTTAGCTAAAAGAATTTCTTAAGTCAACAATGACAAAGAAACATAGTCATGGCAAGCAAAATTCTCTTGTTTTTTCTAATGAGGGTGCATGTAACTTGATAGAGGTTGTATGAGAGTATCAAACCATAAACAATTCCACTAAAACATGGAAATGACAAAGTCTTGTTAAGCAACAAAGGTTTAGTTGAATATATGGAAAGCATCGAGCTAAATGATATAATTAAACTAAAAGTAACTGTAAAAAAATGAAATTGCCATAATATACATCGCATCAGCGTATGAATTTGCATCAATGTACTGAATTAATATGACTTAAAATTTTGAAATTTTCCTGCAAGATAACATTTATCATTAAAAAAATCTGATCAAACATGAAGTAATCTCATGAATCCTTCAGATTTATATTGCAATATACATCTCAGATCGATAGATCCAGAATCTTAAATATTCTTATAACTAGCAATTGCACCAAGAGGTGCAAAGGAACGCCGGAACATGGATAAGAGAAGTGGGGAGATTGTATAAAGAAATAATCAAGCGAAATATACTAAAAATGAAATACAACCCATGTGAGGCTAATTTAAATTCAATTGTTGTGAATTTTCAAGTGAAAGAAAGTTTGTAACTGGTGTCCGGCAAGCAGGACTCACAAAAATTGTTATATAGAAAAACTTGGAAGGGAAATTGAGGTTTGAGGTTTGATGATGTTGATGAAGCACATATTCTACTTGGTGAAAGTGGCCACTGCAAGGATTATTGGGGTTCAGGCTTCTATAGGCAGGATAATACTTTTGAGCTTGAAACAAATTTGCACAATATAGCTTTCAGTTCAAATGGGTGCAAATACATATAAATCAAGCAATTTGAGACCTTTAAATGTATGGTCAGAAGCAACAACTCCAGAATCTATGCAAATGCTTCTAAACTCTATTTGAAAAGAGGAAATTAATTTGATCCTTGAAGGAAACTTGTTTGGACCAGACATTGGTGAGTTGATAAGTCGCTCCAACAATTGGGCAGAGATTATTATGTGGTGTATTTTCAAAAGGGCTCAAAGAGTCATTACCTTCTAGATGGCTATATATTTTGGGAGATGGGTTTGAAGATACAGGTAAGAAGAATCAGCCAGCGTCTGAACAGTCGGGTGAATTTGAGAAAAAACACCAAAGATCTGCCAATTTTGTTGAATGCCTCTGAGCAATGTGGTTTATTGTTTGTTGTCAATTCCTCCTCAGTCATGGATTGCAGGCCTGCACAAAATAAGAATATTCTTATGATTGGTCTCTGTTCTGAAGTGAATAATTTAAAACAATATACTCATAACCTAGCACAAAATACAGATTCAACAGAAGTAAATACAGAAAACAAGAATAGTGGAAATGATGATTTTGGATTTCAAACTGAAGGAGCATATAAGAGCGAGGATGAAGTTATTTTGAAATTTCAGTGGGCAGAGGAGACAGAAAGGATGGGCTACAGCAAGTTTTTGGAGTCTCGGGATAGAAGAGAAGGGAAAAGAGGCAAACTTCAAGTTCAAAGCACAGAGTAATGACCCCTGGAAGGAGAGATTTTGATTCTCTTGTTCAATCTCAACAGGAAGTAAGCAATGCATTTGGTCAAGTCGACATTCAATTGTCGGATTCTCTATGGGATGTAGGTGATGGCATTAGCCAAGAGAAGCAGCTGGACAGGGTTTCACATGAATATATCCTTTCTTCATGAATGCAATGATTATCGGAATTATGTTCAAATAAAAGAGATGCGAACAGTGTGCAAGAGGCTTTATAATGTTTGATATGCAAAGAATAGAATATTCAAAATAGTACACATCATATGAGGAGGAGACCTTTAAATCAAGCAATTTGAGACCTTTAAATGGGTGCAAATACATATAAATCAAGCAATTTGAGACCTTCAAATGTATGGTCAGAAGCAACAACTCCAGAATCTGTGCAAATGCTTCTAAACTCTCAATTTAGACTGCTCATGTGCTTACCAAATGAAAATCTCTGACCAAAATTCTAGTTAACAGGCACAATGAAAATAATTAGTTGTTGAAAGATTCGGGATCTGTTTATAAAAATGTCATGGAAGAGGAGTTTGCAGTCAGAGATGTGGAAATGGTGAATGATAATGAGTGTGTATGGAAAAAAAAAACTCCTAAGTATGCCCAGGTAAGTGTTACAAAGTTGTCATCAACAACCTTGAGTCAGAGAGAAGAGGAGTCTTCTATGTTACCATGGACTAGTGAAAATATGGCACATACATGTAACCATAAACTAGCTTCTTATATGGATAAAGCTGAGATAATTTACATGGGCAGTGTAACAACTCGATTTATGGCCTCTGAAGTTCAAGAACCAGAGGATATTTCAAGGCTACATTGTTTCCCTCAAGACAACTTCAATGAGTACTATATTATACAATAAAGACATTACTAAGCCAAGTAAAGCTAATTGTGCACCAAAAAAAGCGTTATCTGCAATATAAGCACGTGAATTAAAAGGTGGCCATTCTTCTCCACACAAATGAAAAACATCACTTGAAAAACATTTGTCTGTTGGAAGTGCATTCTGTGTAATAACATGTACTTCTAATTACCCAGGTTATGAGGAAGTGGCAACACAGACACTGCAGGTTTTTCTTCTTGACAACTTACAAGTTGAAAAGGCATGTGAACAAACCACTCACTATCATAATAGTGGATCACAAATTAGGAAATCACTTGGCACTGATATTTTTACTCTTGAAAATGTCCAGGATCTGAATGTTTCATTATTGACAGATTCTAAGAAGTTTGACAAATCTGTCATTGCTAATTTGAGTGAAAGTGATGCACTCAAAAAATCAGAGACTAAAAAAGTTTCTACTTCAATAGAACCTTTACCTTTCCACAAGGTGAGCTATTACAAGTCTTAATTATTTGATCTAAATATCTAACACCCAAGCATAGTAGAACTCTGTTGGAACATGAATTTTAGCTCTACAATGTCTTTAGTTTCGTAATCTGTCATTGCTAATTTGAGTGAATGTGATGCAGTGAAAAACTCAGAGACTAAAAATCGGTGTTACACGGGGACTCGTCCCCCCCCCCTAGGGGTCTAGAATCCTCGCCCCCTGTGATTCGGGGTCTTGGGGACTTCTAGGGGACGTTTCCTGATGCTCCCAATTTTCGAAAATTTGGAGGGGACGTCAAGGGGGACGTTTCCCCATCTGGAGGGGTCGAGGGGACGGGAGGGGACGGGAGGGGGCGTGAGGGGACGGCTGGGGCAATAGATATTCTCATTTAATTCTCTATCAAATATTTTAATCAGTTACAATTAGCACCATATCCATTTACATTGTACTTTAATCTGTGAGTAGCAGATTGAATATTGGGAACTACTAAAGTATTTCAGGAAAGCTCGACTTACCACTAAACCTTCATTGTGATGTCAGTTGAACAGAATGATGTTTTTTTTATTGGTTTCTTTCTCCATCTCCGTTTGCTTGCTTCTCTCCAATAACCTCTTCAGATATAACAGCCTGTGATTTCACTAAAGCTGTAATTGGAGGATAATTTATTATATCTCACTCTTAAGATAATTTTAGGTGAGAGAAATAGTAGCGGAAACCAAACCTTATAGTGGAATGTCATACTTATGGTTGAGGCATGCTAAAGCAACAGTGTACAGAATGTTGAAAAGTGCACAGAACCCAATCAATGCTCCAATTCCAATCCAATAAAATTTAACTTCAGCAAATAATCCATGAGATTCTAGGATAGCACGTCCAAGTGTTTCAATGGAGCTGTTACTGACAGGATGCACAAAGATGAAATATTTAGAGGGAAGGAAATATTCAATATTTATTTCCTGGGATTATGATTATAGGACACTCTATCAGTACATGATAACACATACTTTCTCCCATCTAGGAGCTAGAAATCCATTCACCACTCTGGTGTTTTGGCCATAGGACATCAGTGAGCACCAATATTCCCAAATCCACCAGCTAGGTATGTTCTCTGTTCTAGAAACATGAATAAAAGGAACCATTTTTTCAATTTTGTAACCCGAGTTCTAGTTGAAAAGCTCAATATTAGTATAAAGTATATTTCTTTGGAGTAAATAACTATCTTTGCATATACTATAATGTCAAATACCTCTTGATACCACAAACCCTCCAA
The DNA here is from genome assembly GCA_034641835.2 of Pinus albicaulis. NCBI lineage: Eukaryota > Viridiplantae > Streptophyta > Pinopsida > Pinales > Pinaceae > Pinus > Pinus albicaulis. Next base: position 178,344,838 of record CM076577.1, read on the forward strand.
GAACAAACACAATGAGCAAAGTGAATGATCCAAATGTTTGTGAGGCAATCATGTTTCGACCCAATGAGGCTATGAATTTAAAAAGTGCCAACGACATCTGATGTATCACAAAGAGGAGGAAGTATTGCCTAAAGAACTTGCAACAATCAAGGCAATCTCCTAGATTGCTCATTGAATATTTTAGTGTTCTGAAAACTAAAACATTTAACAATCTTGATGTTCCTGATTTAATTTTCTTTTTCATAGAGCTAATTTGGCAAAGGAAGATGTTACATTTTGTTTCCATTCTTCTATCTATTCATACATTAATAAAACAGAGACCAAGTATATATACTATATAGGCACCACTCCACATAAAAGGGATTTGAAGTGTTGTTTTAATGCCAAGATCCTTTGGAAAAATGCAGTCTCTATAATTAAACCAGTTCATCTAGTTCTATCCCATCTCTCCTACAGTCCTGTAACTTTCTTGAATTGGGAGATCGATGAAGAGATAATAGACTGTAAACTATATTTTCAAATTTCAATTCATTAGGCAGGTTGCCAACATTGGACATCAAATTTAAATAATGAAAATGATAAGCATGGTACAAAATGAGCCCATACAGAAAAAAAAAATTTGGCAGATAGAGGTGTGGATGCAAATTTTCAAAAGAAATTATGTGCCCAAGACAGCAGGATCTAATCCCACAATGGTTGATATGTGTCTATCACTCACGTTCCCTGATACAGAGTTACCAAAACAACATGCTATATTATCCCATGGCGACAATATTTCATGAGGGACAGAACATAACAACATTATGTACTCCCAAGTGGTAGCAAAGGATAATTTTCAAAGTTAATGAGCAATAATTATTACAGTCCTATGCAAACTTGGATGGACAGATCCTTTGAAGCTTTCAATCTTGAAGAACTACTTGGAGAAAAAGTGCATAGCACTTTGGAACAGTTCTAACCATGTCAGCAGAGGTGCCTCAATAAATGTGCACTACATATCCCTGACATCCTTGGTTGCTCTGAGCAAGGATCTTATAATGAATGGTCTCAATATAAAATGACCCCTCCTCTTCATGAATTCGGTAATTTGATATATTGGTAGATATCTCTTCCTCTTCTTTGACCTAAAGCTTCTTAGAAGTTTGATGTTGCAATCACCTCATGTAAGTCTCATCTTTAATCTGGGTAGCTCATGATGATTACCAATGCAAGGCTTCAGAGGGATCTATGATGATTGGGCTCAGCTATCGATAACATTTGTCCAAATAAGAGGGATTTAATGGAAGACTTAGATTTGTCCTTAAGCACAAAGCAGAGTAGCTGTTGAACCTAGTCATAGTCAACTCTAATGTATGCCTTGATACAAAGGCTTTAAGACAATTTAAGGATAAGCCTCATACATATATATTGGATAGCTGATGTATGCCTTGATACAAAGGCTTTAAGACAATTTAAGGATAAGCCTCATACATATATATTGTCTAGCTGCTCATTAAAGATCAAGTATGATCTGAAGTTCACTATTGGTCTAATAAAAGGAAAAGTACTATATCTCCTGGTGACCATCTTCATTTCTTTGTATCACAAATCAAAGGCTGATGTCTGTTCTCTGGAAGCACCATTGCAGCTGGATGTATAAAACAGCAAGCATGAATTTCTATGACAATGCCAACAACTGAAGAGTTCATCTCATACACCAATTTTACTGGTTTCTAAAGAATATAATCCCCACTAGCAGGAGATCTTTTAGGCATTGTCCAACCACTATATTATATTGACAAGAGATTCCCATTTGCAGTACAATTATACCAAAGAAATCAATGCCAAAAAAATATGCCAATGACTACTCTTCACAACTAAAGGACACATTGTATTGAAGTCATTCATTTCTTGCTATTTTGTGATCTATTTTTGCTATTTCATATTAATGGCATTCCTATACTACAATATGCATGCATTATGGTACCCATTTTCAATGATTATGCACCCGTAGAAATTGGAGTTCAAATTCTCAATAGAATTTAATTGGTAAAGGGCAAACAGATGTAAACAATAATAATTAGCCTCGATAGTTAAATAAAGAAAAATTTATAATATTCAACATAGTAGAACAAGGTAGACTAGTATAAAAAACTTTTAGAATGATTTATATACATCCTTTAATATATACTCTATCTATATTACTCTTGGCCTCTAGGAAGCAATATAGGGTTCATGCCAAGCTTGTAACTAATGCATTCTAGTTCACCTCCTTTTGCAAGCACCGTGACTTCCACATATGCATAGGAGACCTTGCCAATTTGACAATAAAAATATCTTGAAGGCGTGACATCCTTTGAAGAAAACATTGGAATGGTTGTTTGTCTCTGCACCTATAAAGGATAAAAATGGTGACACTATAGACCTAGAGGTTGGGTTTAATATAAAACCACTACAAGTGATGCTAGCATATGTTTCTGAGCATTTCTCTGAATCTAAGGGATCAACAATTGATTCTTGAAAGTTCACTACTCATTAAGTCTTTTCTCAACCTTTATCCTAAGAATCTGTGTATGGAAAAGATCATGAGATTCGATTCCATCTTGAATTTCTGTCTTGATGATTGCAAGAGGCAGGTGCTACTAATTCTGTTGCATTCAAGGAATTTCAGTTTCATACAATCTAAAAAAATGTCAGTATCCTAGTGAAACAATGGTTTGGAAGTTTTGAATATCCACCATTGACATATTGGATGCCATTTTCATGATCTTGGCAAGTGAAATATCTGTGCTTATAATAGACTTAGATTTGAGTAATGTCCTCAACGTGAAGGAAATTGGTTCTAAATTCTTGAAGACAAGGACATAATTATCTACTAGAAGCAATAGCCTTGGTGTGTAGGTGTTAACTGGGAAAATTACTATTCATGACAAATTCTTTCAAAACGCTTCCAGCTCTGTAAAAACAGTGAATACAGAGTCTCAATAACCATTGGGTTGGAAATTTTCTACTGGATGTTATATAACTAGCAGTTGCCCCAGGAGGTGCAAGGAGAGGCCGATAGGAGTATCATTTGTTAATTATTAATTTTACCCATTGGCTTTACAACAAATATATGGTCCACGACAGAAGAATCTCTGGAGACTTGGACGCTGGAAATGATTAGTGCAGTCCTACAGTGGTTTTGAAGGTCAGAAACTAAGCTTAAAAGTTGAATTTTAGGCCCATTTTTAGCCAGGTAATCTAGGAAAAGGCATTATCTTAACTTTGAGAAACTCATAGCATTGGTCTAATGATTAACTGAGCTTAAAAATTGAATTCTAGGCCCATTTTTAGCCAGGTAATCTAGGAAAAGGCATTATCTTAACTTTGAGAAACTCATAGCACAGGGGGAAAAGAATGAGTGTTTTGAGTGATTTTTGATCTTGTGGCTCTATGAGACAGAAAGGTTGTTTTTCTGTGAATATGTGCAGAAAGCACTGTCAGCCTTCACTTGAAACCGGGGAATTTTTCAACAAATCCATGATCAAGACATGAAAGATAGATTCATGGACTACATATTCAGAAACGGAGTCCAAAAACCTTGAATCTACAAAATTGCAGTTCATAAACTTGGGGAAAATTGCAAAGTCCTAAATTTCAAATATTTGGTTTTCCAATAATTCCCTATTTAATACAGATTACCATGTGTGAGATGAAACAAGAACCAAATATTAGTGCATGTAAACCATTATTACGATTTATATATTAGCAATGAGATATCATTGAAAAGAAGTTAAAACATCTAAAACAGTCATGTTAATGAAAAAAACAAAGAAGTTGACTGGGTTATTGAAAAAACCCAACAAACTTTGCGAGGCAAAGTTGTCAAGTTTGACTTGGCTAGTGAATATAGGCTAGCAGAAAAATATTTTAAAAAATCACACTTTGCGTTTAAAAAAAAAAAAAAAGCTTTACAGAGAGGCAGACAGGTTTTCCTGACTGGGAAATGAGTCAAACTCATTAACCCATCAACCACCAGCAAGTACGCACTGTTCAAACAGTTCCTGCAAAGTCAAAATTGCTTTGAATCGCCAAGGTATTCAAACAGCAGGCCAGGTTTAACCCACAACTCCAGGCCTAACCCAACAAGTCTGGTAAAAACTGTTTGTTACAATAGATTGAGATCAATAAATTAAATCTGGAAATTTAAAGGGCTACAACAGAATACTAGTTTCTGCCGTGATCATCCAAGCTCAAGCAATCCTTTAACATTCACAATGCCCATATATATATGCAGACATAATATTAACCAATTAGGCTTTATATCGCTGAGAAATGCCTTAACCATCAGATGCCAGTTAGTTAGACAAGACTAATCATGAACTTGGTGGTAACAACTATTCTGTGGGAGTGCTCTGCATGTTTCTAAGATGCAGAATATGTAGGTACCCAATGTAAAGGACATTTTCAGAGATATTTGAAGATGATCAGCAATACTTTAAAAAATTAACCACATATCTGTTGGATTTTCTAAGTTTTAAGGTTTCTGAGAGTTAAAAGCATAGCATACCCTTTTCATGGCTCTATCAAGTGCATCGGAAATGCATTTTAAATCAAGTGAGTCAAACACTAGATTGATTTATACAAGTTAGGCTGAAACCATTTTTTAACAAGAAAACTCAATATTTTTCATTAATAAAAGAGAGTACATTATGAGATTTACGTTTTACTTTGTTCCACGTATCCCATACAATAAAAGTTTATCTACTTCTTTTTAAAAAATTTACAAAAAATTCTCCACATATACTTTCCTACCCAAAACGAATTCAAACAAGTAAATGCATAATATAACTACCTGCAGTTGTAGCCCATCAAGCAGCACCAAAAAACAGAGTGAAACAGCCTTTCACCTCATGTTTTGTAGTGTTTCACTTTCGTTTTCCTTGAAATCCCATGGGCTTACCATTTGACCATAATCCTGTGTGGGTATATGCAGGACTTTACAGAGTACACTAACCTAGACAAAGCATTTTCCTTCATTGTTGATTACATGGAAAAGAATGGCCCCTTTGATGGGCTGCTTGGATTTTCTCGGGTACTCTTGATGAAACCCACAGGCATGAAATATTTCATTGCATAGATTTATGTTCAGTATGTGATCAAATCCAGATGAGTATAACTTATTTAATTGCTTAAATTATGCTTAGTATGGATCAGTACTGGTCACTGAGAGCTGTTAAAATTCCAGATAAATTGTTTATGATTATTTAATGAGAGATGCTTTCACATTTATGGAGAAGGTTGTAATTTCTCTTCAGTCCAGTCATCTTTATGTTGACTGTAGATTGTGTGTATCCAATTTTTGTATATGGCCGATTTTGTATTTGGATGCAGGAACCTGCAACCCACATAAACTCGGGCCTCCAATCTCTCTAATCCAGTCCATTGTGGGGAGAATGTAACATCCTCCTCTGGTCTGGTCTGTAAGGCTTGCATTTTAAGAAATCAAGATTTTAATAAGTAATTAATTCACATATAAATCATCTTAAAATCAGTTTAAATTTGGGTTAATGGATACAAAAGAGTTGAGGTAAATCTGGGCTGATATGATAATTTTCCACTTGAAACCCTCCATTGTGAATACAGTTCCTTAACGTTTCAGTTTGAATGGTTTCAGGGGGCCACCCTCTCGGCAGCTCTTGTGGGTTATCAAAGAAAGGTAAGTCACTTTTTCCCGCCAATTGCTATCAGTGTTAAAAATCAATATTCCTTGCAATAGCTTTAAAGCGATTTTGATTTTCTACTTCCAAAATTTCAGGGATTGATGCTGAAGAATCATCCACCTGTTAGATTTATCATATCTATTTCAGGAAGCAAGTTCAGAGACCCAGAAATGTGTGAAATCTTGTATTCCCCGCCCATCAAATGCCCTACTGTACACCTGATAGGTGCCAAGGATTGGTTGAAGCTACCAGGTGAGGAACTCATTAATTAATTGATTTAATTAATTAATTAATTGAAAATAACACATTTATTAGGGTTTGATGCAAATAGAAATGCAGCACAAGAAAAATATAGGGTTTGATTCGAGCACTATTTTCAAATCGCTATTTTCACAACCAGAAGATCACTTACCTGGTTGCTGAATCCAACGCCGATGCTGAGAAGAATGCGGCCGATTATAAGCATGGTGAGATTCTCAGCTCCAGCATTCAAGATCGCGCCTAGGAGGAAACTGACTCCTCCTACGATTATGCTAACTCTTCGTCCCTTGTTTCTCGTTACATGCGAGGCCCCGAATGTGGCAACCAGGCCAGCAAGATAAAGAGACGAAGTGAACAGAGTGAGCAACTGGTTGTCGTATTTGCAGTACTCTGTTTCACGCAGGTGATGCTGCTTTCTATGGTAGACATGTGGAAATTTTTTTTTGAGGAAATCATCCATGGATGTTACACCGCCTGTTACACATTCAAAAACCCCCAGTTAGTTTTAAATAATACGGCTATTTTCTAGATTTTTAAGCTCCACCTACAACCTAAAGCTATTTAAGCACAGATAAATCACAGTCAAATGTTTGTAGAGACAGTGAGATCTTTTGAAGTGAAGTAATTGTGCAAATAAGGACTTATTAAACATGAAATTACTGAATTGAATTGTTCAAATTTTGAATCATTTCGCCTGAGCAATTGCATGTACATTTAATACAGAAACACATTCTCTGTAAATTGTCGAATTCCTCCTGTAACATGTACAGCACCTAAGCTTTTTGCCATTTACAGAATGAAAACAGTTCAGACTGACAGCAGAGAATATTATTGGAAAATTCATTTTTCAGAATCATGCAAAGAAAACAGTCAATAAAATAGATTCTCGGTAAGATTCGGCATTTTATTTAAGGGATGCAAAGCCTACTGTTTAGCATGAACAGGACAGATACATTTTCACCCGGTGGAGAACTTGAAGAATCGTTACAGAGATTCAATAGCAGCAAAAGTTACATCGGTGAAACGGTGATTTAAATTTTAAACCTGATCTTGTTCCATTGACTTAAAAAAATGCATGAATTTACTTCCATAACGGAGTTATTACTGTGACTCTGTTACATCATCTATGGCTTAATTGCTGTAGTATACTTACTGCCTCGTTCAACCATCCACATCTACATCAATCAAACAAAACCGCTAACAAAAAGAGGCCGGAATGAACCGTCCAAAAGTTAAAGGCAGTTTCAAGCAAAGTGAAAAATAGAATTGATTTCCTACTGGCGGGAATCATAGGGCGGGACATCGGAATTAAAATGAATGAATATGCTGTGAAATTATGCAATTAAAATTTGACCAAGGGAAATAAGGGTATAATAAAATAGGATTTGTAGTAATTACTTAAATCACTATTATGTATTTAAATTATTAAGGCAACACATTTTTAAGAGTAAAATTATAAAATACTATGGAATAATTTAGCATAGGAATTATGGCTAAAACATTTAAGAGTTAGAATAGAGTTTTTAAGTGATCAAAATAAAAATAATACATATTAGAGATATATACATAGATCATATATATCAAGTTAAAGTGATCGCTAAAGCAACATCTTTCTACACCTAGTGTCCTAGATGGCCAAGGTAAGGTGTCGTCAAACCAATTATACAGTCATTCATATATTTTAATTGGAAAATTATTAATGTCACAAGAATCACAAGGGTTGATATGTCAATCAAAATTTAAAGTTATCCTCTAAAAACTCATATAGAAAGTGGGGTAACAAGTCCTATGACATCCAACCTGTGATTTGCAATGGGAAATTCTCAATAGTCTCTTTGGAGAAATAATGTCTCATTAATGGGTTCAATAAGAGGTATGAGGCCCCACCAATTTGATAGTTGAAGAAGTTTGAATATTGGCTTCTTAATTTTGGCCCTAAGTAGGCAAGGCAACATGGAAGGAGATGACCCCCTTGGAAAAGTTCAAAAGGGGAAGGCCACATAAGGTCTTATATAAAGATCTAAATCCAAGGACCTCCCTCATAAAAATAGTTAGACATGTATTGAAAGAAAGTAGATAACGACCATCTAAATCTTTATAAAAGAAAATAGAACATCCCTTGAATCCATAATAAATGGAACATCTACATATGAGGTGATCCTATAACTCAATGTTGTGTATATGGCAAAGCTAGAATATGTTATTGAGAAGAGGAATATCATGATGTCATTAGTTTCAACTAGACACTAATGTAAACCCACTTTGAAACCACCAAGGGGGATCTGAAGGGCAACATCTAGTGCTCTAGTGTGTATGAGGGTTTAAAAATAAGCCCCCCTCTTATTTGCATGAAGTGTTCCTAGTACAAATCCATCTTAGTGTCAAGGCCATGAAAAGATGAAGCTCAAGTACTAAATTTATTGTTTATAAATAACCTCTTTAACAACTTGACACAGACATATAATGATGTCATTTACATTGGAAGTGTATGTCACTTGATCATGTTACAACTTTAATCGCTCTCCCACAAAAAGGCGTTATGCTCCCTTGTGATGATGCATCAACCCTAATGGAGAACAATCTCGTGATGTAAAAGAAATTTAAACATGATGTAACTTTAATAGTGCCTTACATTCACCCCTTGGCTCACCACTCATGGAAAATGTGAGGCTATTTCAAGCATTGATGTGGATAATATCATTTTATTTTCTCTTTTGTATAGTATTCTACATTGACACAATTGTGCTTTTTTAGCAAACAAAATATTTGTATCAAGGGTTAGCTCCTTGTGCATTAGGGTTGAAGAGGTTGTGTCATTGTGAGTGATCTATTCATTGCCAACTCCTTATGTGGGAGAGCACTACAAGCTCCATGTCAACATGAAGTGTAGATATTGTGAGCAATTCTTATTGAGGTTTTGAAAATTATCTAGTTGTTCCACATTTGGTATACATGTTAATAAGGGCATTACCCACAAACACACACCCTCGAGACCAACACCTAGTTCTCTAAAAATCAAATGGTACCAATATTCTTAGTTAGAGGTGAAGGATTCTCCTAAGAGGTTATTTTGTTGGTTTGATGTTTTGTTTTTTACCTTGGATACTAAGTGGTGAAGGGCTTCAAGGGTTAAGAGTTAAGGGCCAAGGGCTTGGGGGGAAAGGGATTTAGGGGTTAAGGGCTTAATAATTAAGGGATTTAGGTGTTAGGGGTTAAGGGGTTAGGTTTTAAGGTGTTTAGGGGTTATGGATTAAGGTTTAAGGGTCATGAGTTAAGAGAATAAGGGGTTAGTGCTTAGGGGGTTCATAGATTCTACATTAGGAGTTAATGGCTTGAGGTTTAATGCATCAAGGGGTTGATGGATTATGAGTTATGAGTGTATGGTTAAGAGATTATGGCTTCGGGGTTAAGCGATAGGGAATTTAGTGGTTATGGGTTAATGGCTTATTCGTTGTGATAATGGGGCCCCTAATCCCCTTATCACCACTATCGGGGGTTCCTCTTTCAATTCCTCTTGTTATCTTCCCTCCAGGCCCCCTAGTCCCCTATGAAATTAGGTCTTAATCCCCATTCTCATTCTCTAATGTGTGGATTATAGATCTTATTAAATCATGCTTGGACATCCCACTTCTACCCACCCATGCTACATGTGTGTCCCCTAGTCCTGTTCAATACACCACAAAATATTCCTCCCACCTTTTCAGTCATATCATTCAACTTATCTTAATATTGTGGGTGAAATTGGTGTTTATGTTGTAAAGTGAACAAAGAAAAAAATTACTTGTTTTCTCTTTTGAGAAGATGTAGAAATTGATTGTCATGATTGGAATGTGCATGCATCAATCTACATTGGGTTGTTTTTCGAGCTTAGACATGAATAATCATTTGGTCATACTCCATACTATCGATGGAATCTAGTATCACAAATGTATCGATGGGAAGTTTGAGAGATTCTTTTGAAAGCTTGTGTTTTGTGGTGTTTAGCTCCTGGAGAATGTGTGTGAAAGATAGCTAGTCCAAATAGTTGGGGGGATCTATGATATCCTATAGGATGGGATGTAGGTAGATGTTTTCTATCATGAATTATTGACCCAGTTGATCATGATTTTTTAATCCCCCATGATCTATCGAGATTTGACTCTTTTGATGGATGTAATTTTCAGAAGTGTATAAAGAGCAATGGAATGAACTCAGTTGTTGGAGCCTTAACTTTGGGTATACCTTACTTTCTCGCTATAAGACTGGGAGAGGAAGAGTACCACACCCACTTTGCAGCTAGGTGGGATAACTTGTGCAACACCATCAAAGAAGTCACAAGGGCATCCAAGAGGGAGTGGAGAAATTACCAGAATCCATTAATTTTGTGGTTTAGGATGAATCTTGTCTTCTAAACACTATTTTTTATCAATTCAATTGTGATCTTTGTTAGAATTTCTCGTGAAAAAAATGTGTTGTTGTTCCAATCCCACCAGACATTACTGATTAGAATGCATGGGAAACCTTTATAATAATCTTCCATGACATTGAGTAACTAAGTTTTGAAATTTTCTTCCAAGTTTTAGATAGGACCACGAGCCTATCATGTTCAATTGTGCAAGGGTGGTGGTGATCATGACCTGCACTGTGTTGGGAGAGGAGATAAATAAGTGTGAAGAAATATCATCAAATGACTTGCCTAAAGGATAGATGTTGGGTTGATTTGTAAACTATCATGGATATTTTTCGTGAACAAAATGTGTTGTTGTTCTAATCCCACTAGATATTGTTGATTAGAATGCATGGGAAACCTTTTTAATAATCTTCCATGATGTTGTGTAACTAAGTTTTGAAATTTTCTTCCAAGCTTAGATAGGACAATGAGCCTATCATGTTCAATTTTGCAAGGGTGGTGGTGATGACCTGCATTGTGTTGGGACAAGAGATAAATAAGTGTGAAGAAATATCATCATATGACTTGCATAAAGGATAGACGTTGGGGTGACTCGTAAACTATCATGGATATTTCTTATGAACAAATCTGTTGTTATTCCAATCCCACCAGATATTGTTGATTAGAATGCATGGGAAACCCTTTTAATAATCTTCCATGATGTTGTGTAACTAAGTTTTGAAATTTTCTTCCAAGCTTAGATAGGACCACAGGCCTATCATGTTCAATTTTGAAAGGGTGGTGGTGATGACTTGCACTGTGTCGGGACAAGATATAAATAAGTGTGAAGAAATATCATCATATGACTTGCATAAAGGATATATGCTGAGGTGATTCGTAAACTATCATGGATATTTATCGTGAACAAAATGTGTTGTTGTTCCAATCCCACTAGATATTATTGATTAGAAAGCATGGGAAACCTTAATAATAATAATCTTCCATCATTTTGTGTAACTAAGTTTTGAATTTTTCTTCCAAGCTTAGATAGGACCATGAGCCTATCATGTTCAATTTTGCAAGGGTGGTGGTGATGACCTGCACTGTGTTGGGACAACTAGAGATAAATAAGTGCGAAGAAATATCATCATATGACTTGCATAAAGGATATATGTTGGGGTGATTCGTAAACTATCATGGATATTCCACTAGATAGTTCATCATAACATAATAGATAAAACTATATTTAAAAATGAATGAATAAGAGTTTGTGACAGGAAGTGTCAGTGAGTTTCAGGTGTGCTAAGGAGGGAGTGATGTCAAAGCATGCTAGGCAGTGTTAAGGCATGCTAGAGGCCAGGGAAATGGTGTGCCAATGCATGCCAGGGCGGAGTGTTTGGGAGTGCCAAGGAAAAACAAGGGAGCACTAGTGTCAAATGCATGGAAATGAATGAATAAGAGTGTGTGACAGGGAGTATCAACGAGTTCTAGGTGTGCTAAGGAGGGAGTTTAAAGGTATGCAAGTTAGTGCCAAGGAATGCTAGAGTGCCGGGGCGACATGCTAGGATGTGCCAAATGCTAGGGTGTGTCAATGCATGCTAGGGAGTGCCATGGAAACACAAGGGAGAACTAGTTCAAAATGCCTGGTAATGAACGAATAAGAGTGTCTGATAGGGAGTGTCAGTGAGTTTCAGGTGTGATAAGGAGGGAGTAGCAAGGTTACATGTTAGGAAATTCCAAGGTATGCTAGAGTGCCAGGGCATGTCAGGGAGTGTTAGTGTGCAAACCCTTCTTCATTATATTACAAACTACAATACAACAGGCTAGAGCTCTTGTACCATGGATCGTGACCCTTTACAATCACACTAATACAAGGAATAAAACTAGGGATTGGTGTTAATCCTTTGACAACCAATCTATCATGAACAAGACAACACTTGACCTACTTGTTGATGGTGGCCACACACAACCCTTTCAGTCCACAAGTTTAATGAGAGCACCACAAGTTTAATGTTTGGAGAACAAGGGGCCACCTCCTTGTCCAACACTTTTGATGGGTCCCATGCATCATTATGGCACTCATGGACCCCAGTATGCCTCCTAGAAGGCCCTAAGACATCAATTGACCTCTTATGAGGCTTATTATTCCATGTATGAGATAGTTTGGTGGGATTGTCACCAAAATTTAGGGTTACTTGCATAATATTTTATGTTTAGGGGTAATGTAGGCCCATAAGCTAATTCGACCAACTCCTAATCAATATATAAATAGGAGTTAGTTGGATTCATTTGTATCATCACTTGATTTGGGATCTTTCTATCTTTAGAGAACTTCACATTTTTCCTTGGAGGACTATTTTGGATGATGGATGCATTTTGATGTATGGATTTGGGCTATTTTTATCTTGGAGATTTGCTTTTGCAAATGTGAAGCTGGTTGGATATACTCTCTAACATTGTGAGTGAAAATTTAACGATATTCTTGTTGTTGTTGCATACTATTGAATTTCACTATAACTAGGGTTAATTGTTGCATGATGGAAATGTGGAATTATGTGTCTATTTATCTTATTTAATGTATGGGCCATTGTTGGATGAATGAAATATCTTAGAGATCATTTTATCTCAATAAACTTGCACCACTTGTATGAAGTATAAATTCTTGAAGGTCACTTTTCGTTTTCCTCTAACATTGGATGAAGTTGACTTTCTGGGCCTCCATGATCAAGAAACTGAATTATTGTTCATTATCACCCCTGACTCCATATCCCCAAGTGAATTATTCGCTAGTACCTCAAAAAGGGTGATGATTCCCCCCCCCCCCCTCTTTTTCACAATTTTCCATTTTTCCCTAGGTCTAGCCCCATTAGGTCACCTAGGGCATCAATTTCCCAAGAATATAGCCAGAGGAAAACTTTGATCTCCTAGAGGCAATGACATTGGTGGGTGCCTTCATTCTCCTCATAATTTGGGCCAATTTCGACGATGGAATCTTCAAATACCTCAAGCCCTAGCTCTAGGATCAAGTTTTGCATAGGTGTTCCCAAGGCTAGAGCCTAGTAGGATCAATTTGACCCATCGAAGTAAAAAATATTGCCTAATCCTTTCCCCTCACATTGTCCAAGATAGGAACATAATTGGTTGCTAAATTCCATCCCCGAACCTAGGTTGGGTCCACTTGGCCCCATGTGGTCCCATTTGGTGTCAAAGGCCTTTCATCAAGGACCATTTGGGAATCCAAGTTCCCAAAGGATTTTAGGGATTGGTAACTTCCTTTATAAGTCTTATTCTTCTCCCTCAACCCTTCAATCCCCCTCCTCTCTCCCTAGAAGATGAAGTCCCTTGCTTAAAAGGCAAGCATGTCCCACTCTATATTCTATCTTAGGGAAATGGATTCTAGGGTCACTTCCCACCTATTCATTGACCTATAATATACGAGTGACTTCCTAAACTACCAGGACTCCTCCCATTGGTGAAATTTTGTGAAGAGCAAGGAGCCTTAGTTATGGTGACAATGGGCTAAGCCTCCACCGTTTCCCTTGTCCTAGTTGTTTCCCTCTTAGGAACCCCTTTTAGGTCCACTACTAGTTTGAGTGGTAACAAGTTTTTCACAAATCCATTTGTGAACAACTCTTTGGTATGCCCACTTTTTCCATACTACGGCTCCAAGATGAGAAGTCTAGGGCTATGGAGGTTGCCCTTCTTCTCACTGAATTGATCCTCTACAATATAGTGAAATAGGGCTAGTTGGTTGGCCCACTTGAATGCTACTTTAGTCCTTCAAATTATGCACATCCTTAGGCCCTATACACCTGCCCTTCTACCAATCTTGTTGTCCTTCACAAGTACAAGAGTTAGGGTTCTTCTTTGACAGTCACCTAACAACCCTCCAACTATACTTGGACTAGCATCAATCTGCCCAACCATAGTCAATTATTTTTACTGATCTAGGGCTCACAATATTTTTTTCATCTAGGGCTCTTCAAATCTTCCACATAACAATGATTTGAGTCCTCTCAAAATCATTGTTCTTGTGTATCGACAATTTGATCTTTGTTGTCCAATCTATGAATAAATTTGAACTGCTCCTCTTATCATCCTTCTAACAATCTGTAGATGGCTGAACTAGGGTCACAAATCAACCTCTAATAGTCCATTGACTAATTTTTTATAGGTTGCTTAAGATATCTGTCTAAAAATCCATGGATAGTCCACCAAATCAACTCCTCAACATGTCAATCCATTCTTCACATGGCACATTTCTTCTGCATGCTCAATCTTCTACTCAGGTTCCACCCTCCTTTGGATCTGCTATCTCCACACATACTGAATCTGCAAGCCATCTTCCAGATCTGTGGTCTATATTTCAGAAATAAGCCTCGCTTTAAGGGTCACAACTGCTCTTCTTCTACGTAATTTTTTCACAGTCTTAAGGGAATACCTTATGAACTAAACATGCTAGGTAACTAGGGCACTATACTTATGTACTTCTAATTGTTGTAGAACAAACCCTATCCACCCATAGAAAAAACTACGACTCTTTCCTCCATAAGAGACTCAACCTAGCTTACATGGATCCATAGATTTTGGGCATTTCTTTGACTGAATCTTGACATGAACTTCAGATCTCAATGTCAACCCTCAAACTAGGGTTAGCTCAGTCAATATTACGCCTGCGTCTACTTTTGTTTTGGCTCTAAATTACAGTGCAAGCCCTCCTCCATTTATGTTTATCTTTATAACCACCGCAAGACAAGATCGTATCAATCCTCTCTTCTATTTCATGTATAAAATCTAACCAACAGGATTCAATCTGATCTTGTAATGTACTAAAACAAGATATTGAATTTTTTCTACAAACACGATCACACAATCACATATAAGTAAGAGAAAGAAATTATCAATTGCACAACAAAAGATGTATCTGGGGAAAGCAACTGCTCAAAACCCCTCTATCTATATTGTGTATTAAGTAAAGGAATCACGAAACAATACAATATTTAATCTCTATGAGATTCTCCAACACTCTGCCAATTGTCTCCTGTTGATCTAGGCAAAATTGGTCTAATAATTAGCCAATTCTCAGTCTTCCTTCAGCCTACCTTGCTCACGCAATTCCCATGGAATTATCGCCATATTAATTAGGAAAATCAACCTTCCTTGATTGTGCAATCCATCATGGCATCCCAATGACTTTATAATTGCACATGCGAAATTTTCTATAAATACAACTGATAGTTATGTTTCTCTGAACTGTGTTACAATAAGGATGAAGGGTCTTTTTATCATTTAAAAATAAGATAAAACCCTAAACAACCAAAACCCTAACCCGAGGAGATGTAACACCAAGAATTTATGGGCCCCGTTGGGGTTAGTTGGGCAGCCAACTTCCCGGGGTCGTAACTTGGTCATATGATCTTCGTTTGACGCACATGATACCTCGTTAGAAAGATCTCTCCATGGACTACAACTGCTAATGCAATTTAAATGAAATCACCAAACCTTTCATGCCCAAAAAAGCTGTTTGGGGCCTCAAAACGGCTCAGGAAGTTCAGGACCCGAAAATTTGACAAAAATAGTAAATTGTGCTATAATTAAGGAAACTAAAAAACTAAAAGAGACAATGGCGAGGGCCCAAGTGGAATAGGCGGGTGGCCAAAAATATCCACCTCGATCACCTTCAATCAAATTTTTTGAGCTAACTCAATCATCATGACTTAGTTAACTGACACAAGTTGTTATGAGACGAAATTACAATTTATTGTCCAATTTATTTAAGGGAAAAATAAATAAGATGCCTCACATTCCTCACTCCTGGTACATCAAAATTCCTCACCGGTGTGGGTGCATTTTTTTTTGTCCTTTCTAGTTGCCAATTTCACTATTTCTTGTTGCGAATTTCAACACTCCCTCTCAACAAGAAAGGAATTCAATCAATCCCCATCTGGTACCTTTTATTTAATTCACTCCACTCATATCTAGTTGATTAGCTAGTTAACTAATCTCAACTAGTTCAACTAAAACAAACAGAACACAACTCCACTATCTGTCCCGTTAACTCCTCCAAAACTTCTGCCACTGAAGTCTAACTGAAGTCAACCATGCAAGATGCCATCAAACCCTAAGAACCACGTGATTCCTTGTGTCAGTTGCATGAGCCACCTCCATGACTCAAACTGAAGTGCGCCAAGAGAGTAAACTGCTGTTTATAGTCAAAATATTATTAAGGGTAAATAATATTTGACTTCCATATTTTTAGGAGATCAGTCTAAAAATAGCCCGGGTCCTAAAAAATAAGGGTCTCATCTATTTTTACCGACATGTCGCATACTTTAAGAATCTCCAAGTAGAATTCCCAAATTATGCTCCGTATGTCTAAAAATAGACATAGTCTAAAAATAGACTTTGCGCCAGAATTTGCCTGCGGGCCCACTTAGTGAAGGCGACTTCATTTCACTAAGCTCCATCATCTTGCCGCATTCTCAACAACATTATTGAAGAAAGATGCATTTTCATGGACTCCCGAAGCAACTATTCTTTGAACATCTTAAAGAGGCAATGTAAGCCTAGTACCGCCCAATACGCCGTACTTCACAAAAACCTTTATCAGGAATGATGCCTCAGAAATGGACTAGTGTTGTTTGAATGCACAAGGGAAGACCCATTGATTTTTAAAATGCATTTCACCAAGGTGCGGATGATGAACCTATTTATGAGAAGGAATGTTAGCAATACTGCATGCACTAAAGAAATGGAGAACTTACCTAATGGGAGGACACTTCAAGGTAAAAACTGATCATGATAGTCTTAAACACTTTTTGGAACAAAGACTATCTTCAGAAGAGCAGCAAAAATGGGTCACAAAGATGTTGGGTTATGACTTTGAAATAATCTACAAAAAAGGGAAGCTAAATTTTGTTGCAGATGCACTCTCAAGAAAGAATGAAGAGGTGGAAGCATTGCTTTGTGCTATTTCTATTATCCAACCAGATTGGATAACCGAAGCAAGAGATGAATGGAAGAAGGACAAAGATGTATGGACACTCATTCAAAAGTTGCAGCAAGATCCTAGTACATCTGATACATTTAGTTGGAAACATGATTCCTTATGGTACAAAGATCGCTTATATCTTTGTAAGAATTCCCAACTAAAACAAAAGATTCTTCTGGAATTGCACACTTCTCCTTTAGGAGGACACTCAGGATTTTTAAAAACTTACCACAGGGTGAAGAAAGAATTTTTTTGGGATGGCCTTCAATCTGATATTCAAAAGTTTGTGGCGGAATGTTTGGTTTGCCAGCAGAATAAAGTGGAAACAATTAAGACCCCGGGACTTCTACAACCTTTATCCATTCCAAGTCAACGTTGGGAGGAGATTTCAATGGATTTTATCACAGGTTTACCTAAGTCCGAAGGAAAGAGTGTCATCATGGTGGTAGCTGATAGACTTACCAAGTATGCACACTTTTGTGCATTATCTCATCCATTTAAAGCAAGTACAGTTTCTACTACATTTATGGACACAATTCAAAAGCTATATGGAAACCCAAGGGTTATTGTGAGCGACAAAGATCCCATTTTTACTGGAAATTTTTGGACGGAGTTATTTTCTTGTTTGGGTACTCAATTAGCTCATAGCTCATCTTATCATCCTCAATCCGATGGTCAAAATGAGATAGTAAATAAATGTTTGGAAGGATATCTTCGTTTTTTTGTATCTGATAAACAAACACAATGGGTCAAGTGGTTACCTCTCGTTGAATGGTGGTATAACACTTCCTTCCATACTGCAGCAAAAATGACCCCATTTATGGCACTTTATGGATATCATCCACCATCCATCACATCATCTTTAAGGGAAAATTCGAAGGTTCAAGCAGTGGAAGATCACATCGAGCATCAGCAAGAAGTTCTCCAACTCTTAAAGGGTAACCTGAATTTGGCACAAAATCGAATGAAACAACAGGCAGATCAACATCGTAGCGAGAGAAGTTTTGATGTAGGAGATTGGGTATTTTTACGGCTACAACCATACAAACAATTTTCCCTCAAGCAAGCTAAGAAGGATAATAAATTATCGCCAAAGTACTATGGTCCTTACAAGGTGTTGCAAAATATTGGTACTATGGCATACAAATTGGAGCTTTCTGCTTCTTCGCGAGTGCATCCAGTTTTCCATGTTTCATGCTTAAAGAATGTTATAGGTGAAAATCTTCCAGTTCAAACAATATTGCCAGAACTTGATGAGGAAGGAAAAATCATATTGGAACCTGAAGCGGTCACGGAAACAAGAACTCGACAGCTACGGAATCGATCAATTTCAGAGTATCTCATCAAGTGGAAGAACTTACCCACTTAAGATTCTACATGGGAGGATGATAATTTTATACAAGAGCACCCATAGCTACTCAAGCGTTGAAGACAACACTTTTTTGAAGGACAAGGGCATGTTAGGTCCTTATATTACTAGTATAGTCCCTTATTGTTGTTAGTGTAACCCCCTTATTGTTATTATTGTACCTTTGTAACCCCCATATTGTTATTATTGTGCGCTCAAATTATTATTGTTAGGTCGGCTAGGATTACATTGTGGCCCCACTAGGATTACATTGTGACCCCATGGACTCCTATATATAGAAAGGAGGTTTTGTAATTTGAATCATCC